>OZ020263.1:11228118-11717182 GCA_963971285.1 Astropecten irregularis
TTGGCTGTGGTTCGGAAGTAGATTCTCTGGTTTGAAAAAGAGAACAGAGTTTCAGCTTCAATGAACCTATATTTTCAGCATATGGAATACAGAAATGAAGCCAGAGCCTGAGCCAGAGCCAGAGCCTGAGCCTGAGCCTGAGCCAAAGCCCGCGCCCGGAGCCAGAGCTGGAGCCGGAGCCAAGCTTTGAGAGAGGCGTTGGCCTGTGTTGGAGTTGTCCTGTACCATCAGTTGCCTGTTCTCAGCTGTCATGCATGATTACTCTAGCAACTGAACCAAGATACTGTAATTGACAATTTGCCACACACAGTCACATATGGATAGCTCAGTTGGTAGAAAACTAGTACTGGGCCAATTTCATAGAGCTGCTAAGCACAAAACTTTGCAAAGCATGACATTTCTGTCTTAATAAAAACCGGATTAACAAACAAATTTCCATGAGTTGTGTATCACTTGCAATTGTTCTTTAGCTGTTGTTTGCTGACCATGAATATCAAATCGAATTTTCAGTGGTGGTTTGTTTTATTGGGCAAGCCATTTTTGTGCTAAGCAATTTTCCGTGCTAAGCAGCTCTATGAAATTGGCCCCTGTTCTCCAGAGGTCACAGGTTCAAATCCCACTTAAGTTATTTCTCTTTAATCCCGTCTATAAATCTTTAAAATAGTAAGACAAGAAAAAGCTTATCATTGAATACTTACAGGAAAACCTGATGTGCCTGTGTGAGCAAAGCAGGAAAAAAATACAAAAATACATCGAATTAGAAAATGATACAATGAATCTTTTATCAATTAAAACAAGATAACTGTACCTAGCCAATGTAATACAGTAAAGATCTTCATTGGCTCCAAGTTTACAACACCGCAAATGTGTATTCGTTTTGAACAAATCATTGGTTTGTGAATTTTTCAAGAATAATGAAAAATTATCTACCGAAATGTTTCTATTTTCGTTTTTGTTTCTTTCTTCTTCTTCTTCTTTTTTTTTTTTTAAAGAATCAGCAGCACGATAATTTGACAAAATGATATCTTTAATAATGCTTGACCACGCACATTTCTAAAGTGGCCTCAACTTTTGTAAAGTGAGAGTTTGCAATTTTTGAAGTGGCTAAGCTGAAGGTACTGTTTACAATCAGCAATGTTTCTACATTCTTTTTCTGTTTAGAAAAACAATGTTTCTGAATTCTATACACAATTTAAAAATTGTCTGAGCACTGCTCTTGTAGTCAAAAGTTAGCTCTAGTAGTCTATTGAATTCTACATCAAAATAAGTGAATACAATGAGAATGGGGTTATTGTATGAATATGGTGTAGCAATCGAAGGCTGAATTTAGTCAAACGTCATGGTGGCGTGGTTAGCATGAATCAGGGGGTGTAACATGTGTTTATGAGGAAAAGGGGGAGGTTGTTTTAGCAAACACTGGGGCTGTCTAAGACAATAGCAGCTGGATTATGATTGGATAGATTACTAATTATGCAGTTTCACAGTCAATGGACTGTTCCGGCTTTGCTCTTAAGCACCGCCCACCTTAGCAACGCCATGTGTTTAACACGCAGCATAATGACCAAGTTTGACCAAGTTAATGGACGATGACTCCAATTGGTCAATGAGCACAGTTTGATAAACAGGTCAAAAGGGTCCATTTAGTCCCCCACAAAGTGCCAAAATACAGAATATGACTCCTAAAACTTAATTGTGGGTGGTTGGGTTGAGAAATCTGCCACACTGAACTCACAATCGTATGGACAAATTCCACAGACCGGAGGTTCAGGTCCATCCACGGGAACAGCAATATTGTGTCCTTAGGCAAGTTACTTTACAATGAATTGCATCTCACCATCCAAATGAATACATTTCAGGAATGCAGTAGCTGTATGGGTGATAAAATCTTCAACCCTTTCACAAAAATTCTTACATTTTAATATTAACTTCACAAAAAAAAAATCTGATAAGGAACTGGAACAATGGTATTTCAGCTCATCCCCGGAAAATGTTAGTATAAGCTACTTATTAGCACACAAATTGGGTGTAGGGAGGGGGCGAGGCGGGGTTGTAGGGTGGGGAGATTACTATCGCAGAATTGGCAGGCCCTTGGGATCTTCAAATGCGACAGTTTTGCGGGTCAATTCCTTTTCTCAGGAGGCGCTGAAGTTAGTTTGCACAAGCTGAGCTTGTCATGTGCGGTTAAGGGCAAGTCCCTAACTGTCTCCTTGTGGAGATTGAGTGGTGAAAAGATGCCAGACGCTCTGGGTGGGTGGGACTTGGGAGGGATGGAGGGGGGGGGGACAGATATCAGAAACGAAAATTAAGCAAGCGGTGCACAATCATACCCATGAACAAAACTGCGATTAGCGACAGAGATATAGTTTGCCAGAGGAAGATCTTTGGGCCAAAGCTGTTAGCAAGCGTGTTCTAAAAGTTTGAATGATCAAAGTCTTACACCCTGACTCTACCGACTGAACAATTATCCAGCTTGCAAAATTCACCAGACTTAGAGCACGATTGCTATGTTATTTATAATTTGGGGAAAGATATTGCATTTTGAAAGGTATGATATCAAGAACAAGTCAGATCCTAATGCTTGCCAACAATAGGCCTAATTCAGAACGAAGCATCCATCCTGCATTCGAAGCAGTGTGATCAAACCGAGGCTTGGATTCAAAATAGTCTGGTACCCGTTTTCTTTATAGAATTGGTGTTATCTTTTCCTACAGGTATAATACAAGGAAGGTGACAAGATGGATGCCCGACTGGGTCAAATTCCTCTTAGGGAACCCGAAGTCAACCTCCTTCCCAAGGGCACATGCATGACTTTGCCTCCTCCTTCTCGAAAAACCCCCGGTCAGACTGACGTCAATAAACAACGCGGATTAGCCGGCTATCAAAATATGCAACTGTCCTGTTTCTCAGGCAAAACATCAGGAGGAATTTTTTTTTAGCAGCATCTCTACCGAGCATTGCATTAGTGAACTTTGCGATCCGCACGGTTTTTCTCTCTAAGGGCTGCAGTGCAGCGGCACATAGGTGTTAAATCTTCTGATTTGGAGGCAAAAGGCAGTGGCTGTAAATGACACGTCTGTTTGAAAGAGTTACCGACAAAGTAACACTGCAATTGGCTTTGAAAAACAGAGAACACAAACGGAGAAGATTTAGATTTCCTTTGTTGCTTTTGTGAGAGTGAGAAAGATATTGATTCTTGCAAGGCAGGAAGTGTCAATCTTCGATCACTAAATGATCATACTGTCCTCAAATGTCATCGACCCTTATTTCAAAAATTCTACGGCAATGATATTTTCCTTCCTTTATCTTCTGAAATGGTATCAGGCATCGGCGACCATTTGGGGAAACAGCGCCCCAAGTGTCCTATTGTAAGTGCTCTTTGCGGCACATTTTTTGGATCATTGTGACCCGGCCCCCATTTTGCGGTTGCTAGGTCACTACTTAAGAACATTACCCAGTCATTGGCTTATGAAATATTCAATAATATGTTCACATGGTATGCAAGGAAATATAAACTTTTTTTTGGTAGGATGCACGGGCCATTAAGACCAGACCCACGGGTAGAAGGTTGGCTATAATAAATTTGAAATTACTTCAAGTTCGCAGCTGATTTCTTGCAGATTTTCTGTTTGCAACGACTTAATGTACCACTGTGGGTATGGAAACTTTATGTTTAGCAGACATTTTGCTTACAGGAATGAGAGCTATGGTTTGCAGATCTCTACATGCACGTGTATGTTCTGATTATGCAACTTGCCACGTTGGCACATTGGCACATTGACACTTTCACCACCAATTGTAGTTGTCTTGATGTTAAAAATCAATTTGTATACAAAGATGTTATATTAGGTAGCACAGAATTTAACTATGAATGACAAATGTGCGATTCAAACTGCATAGGTTAAATAGTAAATGGCCAATGAAAATCAAAATGTGCTTTGGAAAATATGACAATAAAATAATGCAAAGCAAGTATATGAATATACAATAAAATAAATAATGGTATTAGACAGAATTGGTAAAGATGAGTAATATTGTTTAGTTTCAATTTGGAAACTTATACCATTAAAACAAATTCATAATAGAACTGATATTACTGTGAAATATTTTTGTCACATTAAATTTCTGTCACATTCCAAAATATTGCATTTGAAAACCGTACATTTGTGCACTTTCCTATTGTGTTTAATTTTGATACCGTATTTGGAGTCTGCTGATAAGTTTTTGAAGGCTTTCAAATACAAATCGGAAACATGACGGTATTAAAGGTAATATCATACTTTCATGGGCAAAAATATCAAAGAAGATACAATAACAGTCATCTGTGAAAATTCCAGTCCCATACGGTGCACACTTTTTTTTTACAAAACAGTGAAAAACGGCCACAGTATTTCTAAGTCTTTTCTCTTTTATTTTCGATCTTTAAAAGATCCCCCCCAAAATTTTGTCATTGATTTAACTCTTTTCTGGATAAATACAGCATTTCAGACAGAACAATTTTAACAGTGTGTTTCTACCATCACCACCGTTACACCCTGTAAAGTTATAGGTAAATCTGTGAAGATTTCTGTTTCGGTATGCTACCAAAGTATGATACTACCTTTAAAGGTAATATTTTCAGAAATATTTTACAGAAATTACGGTTCTAGTATGAACTTGGTAGATAGTAAGCTTTCCAGTTGAGATTAAGCAATGTTTTTCATCTTTACCAATCCTGTACTCTACCTGTGAAAGAAAATGAAATGAAACCGAAAACAAAAATGTGAGAAAAACACAAACTTCAAGAAGAGAGAGCGTAGGAAGTGAGATAGCGTGGGACGGGCGACGGGACTGAGCCAAACCTTGTTCACCTTTTTTACCTCTCCTGCCAGTGTCACCAGGGAAGCCACGAGCACCAGGCGAACCAGGGGGCCCTGGGAGTAAACAAATAAACAAACAAGCAAAACACAAAAATAAACAACAAAATTCAACAAGTGCAGGCTGGACCTTATATACATCAACATGCATCATTTGGTGTGGGCATTCTCGACTGAGAAATAAAATTTAATCGATATAATGGGAGACTTTGGAGAACCGGTCTTCAAGTCAACAGCGCACACGCACGCAATAGTGGCGCGCAGGCTCACAATTCAGTGCGCGTGTGCTTTTGACTTGAAGACCGGTTCTCCAAAGTCTCCCATTCACATAAAAAGAATAATTTTTGAGACACAACAGCATGCCTTTACAGCTTGTATACAGTCAAACAAAATACAACGACCGTACTACTACAAAAGCTTAATAATATAAAGAAAAACGCTGAAAGAAAATGTCAAAGAAAATTATACAAGCACACCAATACACATATTTCAACATTTAAAAAAGCAAGAAAACAAAAGAAAAGTGACTTTAAATTTTAAATTTTCCCTAATTCTGAAACATAACTATCCAAATATGATTCTATGCAATGACCCAATTTCAAACCGAAATAAAAAGCAATCCAGATTATCACATTTCAACCGGAACAATTAAAATGTCAAATTTCCTCCTTACAGAAATAAATCCAATGTTTCTATAAAAGAACGCGGGTTGTTCATTCTTGACCATAAACCTTTCACATAATAAACACGTCTACCGAGTCCATCCCAGTAGCCAAATAAACAACGTCACTGTAATAATATTCACATAAACGGGAGAAATGTAAGCATCATACATATATTTTTCCCAGATATGTTTTTCTGTACCAGTTATTTTTGGTATGTGGTCCACGGTTCAAATCCTGTTTTAGGTATTTGATGATGAAAACAACTTTCTGGTTGAAAGAACATTGTTGGTGTCGAGTCACCTCAAAAAAATAATCTAATTATAAAAGATCATGATTTGGAAGGCTAATCATCCTTAACTCGCAGCTGGGGTGCTGAATTGTCAAGGATGCGGCACCAACATGATGGGGCATGCCGGTGCGGTGTACATGGGCCCCTTGGCAGTGAGCTATGTCAACCCATGACCACAAAGCACAGCAAGTATTGAAAGCTTGGAGTTAGGAGGGCCTGACATGTTTCGATCCTAGCATTATCTTTCTCAAAGCAGAATCTTTCTCAGCTTCAATGAAAAACCACAGCCTATATTTTCAGCATATGGACGACAGATCCAGAGCCTGAGCCTCTGTTTCATAAACCCCCTATGAAAGAACAAAGTTTTCTATTAACGACGTCGTATCTTCGCAGATCTGACAACGGAATGTAAATACAAGCTGCCTATTTGTTTGGCTAACATTTTCATCTAATCTTATGTAGTTGGATCGGTTGTTCTACAGCAATGCACATTGCAAAGCATGCCTTCCTGTATGAGCTATCGAGCCCTGTCTAGAAAGTCATATGAGCATCCTGCACGCGATGAAAGGTAAAATTTCCCCCCAAATTTCCCGCAACATTTCCCCCTTTGGGAGTCCGGTAATATGTTCTTCAATGTGTGTGTCTGTGAGCAATTATGTGGTGGGAGGGGGATGTAGCATGTAGGGGGGGGGGGGGCATGTACCAAATCTATAATCACCGTAAAATTCAATTTAGTCTACAATCAGTCATTATTTCAAAGGTTAATTGCACGTGCAGAGGAGAAACAAAAAACAGAGGTTGATACACTTTCACAGGGGGTCCAGGAGAAAATGAACTTTGGGCAAAGAATTTTTTCCACAAGGGAAAATTGTACCATTTGAAGAGGATACTTTTATGAGAAAAATGAAATGTCTGCTGAAGTTTGAAAAGGCACTGATGAAAAGACCAAGGGCCGATTTCGCTAACGCTTTGTGATCATGGCTAAAGCCCAAATCCATCGCTAAACGGAAAATCGATCGCTACTTTGCGTAGCAATTCTCTGTTTAGCAATGGATTTGGGCTTTAGCGATGATCGTAAAGCGTTAGTGAAATTGGCCCCAGGGGGATGCAAGTCAAAAAGCCATTTGTGAGTTGAATCTGAATAGTATCTGGTAGACAGGCTTCTTTCATTGCATATAAACACTCCAGTTTGAATTTCCCAGACTAAAGACTCTGTTGCTATATCACATGATTCGGGGGCAAGCTTTTGCATAGTGATACTCATCTCTGAAGTGTACTGGTTCCTTTGTGCCATTATTGTCCATTATGAACAGTGCATTGGTGCAAGACGTCTCTTATGTAACTAAGTAAAAGCTTGCCCCGAATCATGTGATATAGCAACAGAGTCTTAGTCTGGGAAATTCAAATTGTGGTGTTTATGTGCAATGAAAGAAGCCTGTGTACCAGATACTATTAAGATTTAACTTGCAAATGGCTTATTGCTTTCGATGCTTTGTGGAAATCTCACATCCAACCCAAGTTAACAATGTAATGACTAAAACAACTTATGCTGTGTTTTAGAATGACGTTCCTATAATAAAGAGAACTGACAATTACCCCTGACGCCCCAGCCCATTTTCTATCACCCAGCTGCTATGAGAGGCCACCAAATAAGCACGTTGTGACACAGATAAGGGTGTCAATTTGCACAGGAAACATCTTCAGGTTTCAGCAAGACTCAATCCGTCCCAGGTGGCCGGTCCACCTGCTCCGGAGAAGCGCCGGAGATTCGGTTGCAGGCCGACGGAAGCTGCCAAGAAACGGCTATATTGTCTTTGCACCAGGGGACGAAAGCGTGTAGACGTTACGTGACCCCGCCGCGGACATCTTCGAGTGATTTTCCCTGCCGCCGGTTGGCCGGTCTCCGTTGAGTTTTGCACAGCCATCTTACAACAACCTAGAAGGGATGTTCTTCGTTTTTGCAGGCCTATAGTTGCCCAACATTACAGAAGCCCGCACCTTTTAAAGAATAAGACGCTACCCACACCCTAGGTGATAAGTTCCATTCTTTCATTTCTTTTCCCCTGGCCGAAAATTAAATATGAGATACTGTGCTGACAGATGCAGAAATCATTTCTGTCCATGGACAATTCAACCCCACCCCAGCACTCAGGCACTGTCCCTTACTCATCTCGTTTGAAATAAAATGAAATTGTCAGGAAGATAGGACGGAACACTCCTGTCAAATCATCGAAACTGAAGATATAGAGTTATTGTATAGATTATTTGAAACAGATGGAAAATTAAAACCAAAAGAAAAAATTGTGGATGACCTTAAAGATTTAAAGGTCGGCCGAGTGGTATATGAGCGTCCATTTGCGAGGGAAGCATGAACTGATCACGTGCAAAGGACCCTTTGTTGTGGGCTTGTGTAATCATATCGCCGTGGCAATCAGGACTTCCCTGCTGGGACGCAGATGAGTGACTGGTTGTCTGTCTGTTAGAGGGGACAGTTGTCAACTGTGATGTGTGCAGCGTGTGGTTGTGCAACAGGGAGTTGGGTGACAAAAAGAGAACACTTGTCTCGTGCAAGAGCAACTTGTCATTGGTTGCTTAGGAACTGGTTGCCGTGGGAGATGGAATGGGATGACTTTATCAGGCATGCAACTTCAACTTTAACAAAAAAGAGAAAATTCCAATCTTTACTATACTTTGTACAGTGTTTTTCACTTTTCAATGGCATAAGAGTGAAGTGAAAAAAAAAAAGAGGAAATCAGCTGATCTGAGAAAAAGTTGCATGCCTGCTTTTTCTATAGAGGAGTTGTGCGAGCTGCCGCCACCAAAAACTTTCCCTTTTTCAGACCTCAAACATGAGGCCAGAATTGTAAATTATCAAATCTAATCACTGACCGATAAAATGAGAAAACAGCATTAACAAACATCCCCAAAACCCACATAATTCAACCACACAGTTTTGAATGGTGCCCTCATTTGATTAAAACAAGAAACTGTGGTGGTGTTTATCGATTTTAAAATGCACTACAACTCCGGCTTGGTGCGTGGTGCGCAATTTATTCCTGAAAGAAACACAGAGTTAGACGAATATTCGGCATGGACAACATGTTCCGGATTTCCCCACAGGTCTTTTGCTCATGATTAGCTTTCCAGCTTCCCAGATTTCAATAAAAGATGATTGGCGGTGTACAACATAATATACTGACACCACACAGTTTCTTGTTTAAATCAAAAGAGGGCGCCATTCTTAACGGTGAGCTCAAATTACTGTATAGACAATTACTGAAAAGTGTCTATCACAATAATCCACCAATCTTAATACTGGATGTGAAATAGCACTGAACTGAATGATCAAAATATTCAAAGGCTGGTCCAAAAGGACTCCATACTCCCCAAATTCTACGCGAATAAAAGTATTCATTTCAAAAGCAGAGAGCAGTTCCAAACACTTCCAAACAGACACCTTGGTAATTTGTGTCGAAAGAACAATTTACTTGTAATTGACACTTGTCCGTTCCGGAGTATTACAGTCAGAATCCTATACAACTTGTTTCGCGTTCACAAGAAGCGGAAAAGCAACACAGCCCTTTTGGACGGCAGTTTCCGGACAGTGCGCTGACTAAGAATAAGAGTTTGAGCCACGGAGTTCTGAGCAACATAAGGAGACAATTACTCAGTGGCGCATCTCTGCGAAACCCAGATAGGACCCAAAACGGGTGTCACGGGTTCCTGTGCAGATTAGAACCAGGGATTTCAAAGTGATACATGGATTAGGGGTAAAGTCATCGCGGGATTTGGCTGGAGTATTGAATGACCGTTGAAGATGGTTTACAGATTGTGTGCAGGTATACGGCATTCAGGAAAAGCAACGGGACAAGACACACTTTGCAGGACGTAAGATTCTACCGACGGTTCCTTGTCCCGGGGCAAAACTCACAAATCCTGGATTAACATCTGCGTAACTTCCACTCCGGGCCAGGTTCTAACTAGTTCAGGCACATGTAGGTGTAACTAGCTTCAAGTAAATGTCTTACACAGCCCGAAGGTGTCTGCCAACACTTCAAGTGTGAAAGCAGGCGGGGAGAACATTCAGAATACATGTAGTCTTACAGTCACCCCATACAGGAAATCTGTTCCCAACGATCGGGGCAACTAGGAGCCGAGGCCCAGCCAAGTTTTCCACTTTGATCTTTGAATCAAACACCAAGTTACCAAATCTTAAAACTGGAAGGATGCTCGTGTTGCCCAAGTCCAAATCTTGGAATCGTGCGTCACCCATTTTCCATACCTTGCAATATTCAATCTCAGTTTTGTTATTGTCATACTGAATACCATTCTGGTATACAGGGTTTCCAAGTACACAAAGAGGCCAGCCATTAAACTTGCCTGGTTCATGCTTGGTTTGGTACATGTATACACATTGGCGAGCCCCATACATTGACATGAAGTGGGCTGGCCGAACACTTCACAGAACAAGACTTCTAGTGTAAACATTTCTCTAGAGTAGCTCTCTGTGCAACTAAACTGCAATACCCATCCTTACTCAATAGTTCACCCATCTGGGCCAGTGTGTGGTGGCCATATGGGGGCCATATGGGTTTTGACAAGCCAAATTGTGCCCATGTGGGGCCAATGTGGTTTTGAACAGTGCTCCCAGTAAGTTCTGGGAACAGTAAACTTCAGAGTAAACTTGTGAGGACACGAAGTATCTCTTTTCCATTTGTCTAGTAGGCCTATCAGATCTTGTTTGATCAATCGGCATTCTTTCATTTCTGTCTACGAATGGCACTTGTGTACTATTGCACCCCAAAAGAAAGCACCAAATGCGCAAGGGAAGTACAAAAATAAGTGGACGCTGTTACAACGAACATGGCGTGATGCGCAGATATTGTCCGTAAAAGTGGTCGTTCGTTATAGTGATTTAAAGAACGTTATTTGGTATGTATAGTACACAAAAATTGGGAGTCAAGGTTGATGTTCGGTATAGCCAAAGGTTCTGTAGAGCGGTGTTCATTATAGTGGCGTGTTCAGTAGAGTGGTGTTCATAATTTTAGTGGTGTTCCACTGTACTTAAATGCACTGACAGCAATATTTCGTCTACACTGTGTATGTACTAAAATAAGGGTCCCTGGGGGGACCAAAGTGTACATGGGACTTGACGATTTGGTGTCTTAGAGTTTCTTCAGAACATTGAGCAAAGTCTATAAAGAACCCATTTTCTGAAAAATACCAAGTTATCGACTTGCAATTGGTATCACACGAGGTCTTAATTAATACATTCAGCATTGTCTTTCCTGAAAACAAAAACGGCAGTGTCCACGTACGCCGAGTCGCCGAGAGTCAAGTGCAGTTCATAGAGCCCAAGAATGACTGCATGTGTGCAATTTCCTTTCCAATGATACATTTTCCTGTTACAAGCCTGGACCCTTGTGCCAATTAAGCCACAATCGAGTACCTTTGTACTGCAAGTCCTGTGAGGGGGGCCCAAAGAGTCCTATCCTTGCCGCCCTTGAACATCAGTTGTCGTGGAAGCATCAAAAAAAGAAGGGAAAAGAAAGTTCCCCTGTGATGTATACAAGATGCAAGTGGGTAGCCAATTATCCTTCCGAAGTCCTGAGATACTGGGGTTTGTTTTTAATGGGTAGCCCACATTTGCCCAAAATGTGGGGGTCAATTTGGGTTGGGGGATTTTGATTGGGTTTGATATCGCTCCCCGAAGGGTTCCGTCGTTGCTATGGTTGGACAGTAGATCAACAAAATAAAAAAAACAGTCTATCATCCATTAAATAGAAACTGCCAGAATATCAAACCCCTCCCTGTACACTGTACTTCATTTTTATAGTGTCCTAAACTTTTAGAGTTCAATCCACTTTTTTTTCCATATTTCTGCGCCGAAAAGTCAATAAGTCGAAACAACATGACTCTATGGGGTTTACAAAACGAAGAATCAGGCTCAGGTTTCAGCTCTGTCATCCATATGCTGAAAATTGTTTTTTATAGATTGTAGTTTTCTCATTGAAGCTGAAGCTCTGTTTTCCTTTTCAAACCAGAGAATCCGAACTGCAGCCAAAAGCCTCTATTTTGATACCTGTTATTTTAGAATGGATTCACGAATTGGAGCCAGAGCCAGAGCCAGAGGCAGAGCCAGAGCCAGAGGCAGAGCCAGAGCCAGAGCCAGAGCCAGAGCCAGAGCCAGAGCCAGAGCCAGAGCCAGAGCCAGAGCCAGAGCCAGAGCCAGAGCCTGAGCCTGAGCCTGAGCCTGAGCCTGAGCCTCAGTTTTGTAAATCTCCTATAGGCCTACATGTCCATCAAACTATTTTCTTTGGTCAGACTATTGGGTCTTTTCTCTTGATTTGTGTTCCACGGCTACATGAATGATTTTGCTCTTCCCTATACAGCTAATACACACATGACAGCAATTTTCCTATTCCAACATTTGACAATGACAAACCTACATCTAATAGCCACCAACTCGATCATAGTTGTCAAGGGTGTTTCTAAGTCATAAAACAACCCTAAATATATCGGGGGCCAACTGTTGCAATTGCACAATTGGGAATTTGGATTCTTTTCATGATTTACCGAAGGTTGTGGAAACTTAGACATGACATTCTTTAGGTCCCACTGCACATTAGGCTGTCTGGAAGTTTCTTTCAATGTTTATTTCCCGAGTCGAATGTGATTCAGCCATTGAACTATACTGCATTAATACCAACACTGAATTTAAGTTTTATAACCTTCTGATAAACAGAGCCATCTTATACATCCATTTGGTAGAGCTGTTTTATGACTAAATTTATGCTCAATTTATACAGTAATTCGAGCAGACAGTTTTGAATGGCGCCCTCTTTTGATTAAAACAAGAAACTGCGGTGCATGGTGTCAGTAGATTATTTTGTACACCGCCAATCATCTTCTATTGAAATCTGGGAAGCTGGAAAGCTAATCATGAGCGAAAGACCGGTGGGGAAATCCGGGACATGTTGTCCATGTTGAATATTCTTCTAACTCCGTGTTTCTTTCAGGAATAAATCGCTCACAACGCACCAAGCCAGAGCTGTAGTGCATTTAGATCGAAAAACACCACCGCAGTTTCTTGTTTTAATCAATAGAGGGCGCCGTTCCAAACCGTGTGCTCGGATTACTGAATATGATAAGAAATGTGGTTCTTTGATACCTCAACCCTAAAATATCTAACAATGATCAAGGACAGACAACACATAAAACAAAAACTTAGGAAAGGATGGTCTACAAGCAATCAAAACGAAGGCCGTTTCAACAAAAGTTTGCATGCTAAAAGTTCCCAACATCAGACATCATATTTGTTTTTATATTTTTTTTGCACTGTACACACAAGTAACCTTTGCAAATTGATTAGCCCTTGGAGAATGTTATGTTTGACAGTTCCTCTGCCCACACACACAGTGGATTCACTTCATATCATCAAGTACATGGACGGCAAAGTTAATGATCCGAATGGCACGACTCCAGCGAAAATCATAAAAGTAAGCCATGCATGTAAACTCAACCATATATCCTACAACACATGGACCTACTTTTAGACCAAAACCTTCCCCATCCTTCCAAATTGGACCTCTACTTCCCATCCCAATCACCCTCTCTATGTTGACCTTTGACCCTTCCACCATGAATCATCACCATCCTGGGCTTAACCTAGAGCTGAGCAGGATTATACCTGAATTTCAGTAAACCCAACTTTCAATTTTTTTTTTCCTGGTTAACAATCTCATTTTGTGGTGGGGTCAAAAGTTTAACATGACACAAAAATGTAAACCAGTTATTAGACTGTCACTAACTACATCGAAATCAAATTATGAAACTTAATGTGTGTTTATAAACTCTGTTTAATAAGGAAGTGCAGATTCTGAATATTTTTTGAAAATTACTCAGCTATCATACTCTGTAAGAGAAAAAACTCAAAATAACCAATGTTTACTCTTTATTCATTAGCAGACGGCAGAATCTCAAAGAATATCAAATTAAGGGAATTCCTTTGATTTTTGCAGCGGATTGGCAATAAGTGAAGTGAAGTTTGCAGTGGCACCATGGGCCGATTTCATAAAGCTCCGCGACGCGTCGCAACTCAATTTGCGACCCATCCTAGCTGTGACGCGTCACATCTATGCGGTGAGTCCATAGAGAAAGGATGCGTCTTAACTCTGCGAAGTTTGATGAAATTGGCTCCTGGTATTTCTCTCTTTTTTGAGCAAGTGTGGTTCTGAACAGAACTCGTAATGCGTCAACGTTTCAAACTTTGTGCTCTGTTCGTCATAATGAGACTGCTCAAAGTATGTTCTTCTCCAAATCTTCCAAGTACAAATTTGGTGACCAATGTGCATGAACAAAACGTGAGCGAGCAGCTCGCAAAGGGCAATCCAACAATACCTTAGCTCACCATACCTGGAGTCGATTTCACCTCATGGTAACTTACTAAGTATCAATAGCGTTCCGCACTAATGACGTCACACCACGCGCGACGCGCACACATACTTTCACGCCTGCTTCCACTCACCACACGTTTGCATGGACACGTTGCAATGTTTGTCTGAGGTTCGGTGCTATTTTTAGCGCAAGTGCGCAGCGCTATTGTAGGACTTATGATGCATTGCAGCCCTACGTATAGGATACATACGATGGGTTATCCTTCATAACTCGAGTAACGATTGATCGTAGGGCTTCGTGAAATCGACCCCAGGTCTGACAGTGACAAACCACTCAAGCAATTATCTCTTTGACTGGCCTGGTGTGTATTTTTCCAAGCCGGTTCCAAATTGAAAATTTACTGTTGCCTCGGTGTTTGTATAACCCATAGTTGGCTGGTCAGGGGGGCCAAGTTTCTGAAGGACTTTATAACTGTTTTGCCGTCCAAATGAAAGAGAAGGAGTTGATGTATGAATGTGGTGTCATGGAAAAAGCTAGCCATATCATGGTCTTTTAATTGGAATGTACTTTGACACTGTGTCAGCTTTGTGACTTGTAAATCACAACCAAATTATCTGGCAATGTCTCAGGGATAAATTAACTGGATGCAATATACAAATATCCTGTTTAATTTCTTTTGAAGGACAAAACATGTAGAGTCTGCGCTTTGAGTCTGAATGTTTTAGTGAAAAACAAAATACAATTCATGGTTAATTTAGAATTTGTTGGAATTTGAAATGTTTAAAGGTAGTATCCTACTTTGGTAGCATACCGAAACAGAAATATTCACAGACTTACCTATAACTTAAAGGGTACAAAAGATGGTGACGGTAGAAACATAGGCCTACCGTTCAAATATTCTGCCTGAAATGCTGTATTTATCCAGGAAAGAGTAAAACCAGTGACCAAAATTATTTTTGATCTTATAAAGATAAAAGAGAAAAGACTTAAGAAATACTATGGCCATTTCTCACTATTTTCTCAAAAAGTGGGCACCGTATGGGACTGGAATTTCCACAGATGACTGTTACTGTATCTTCCTTGATATTTCTGCCAATGAATCTGTATTTCTTTGACAAAAACCAAAATATGATATTACTTTTAATGGTATGTCAGCTCCTTTAAATGTCATTTAAGCTTACAGATCCTTTTCAAACTCTGAACACAACTGTGAATGAAAAAGAAAATTTGCCCCTCCCACCAAAGTTCATGTTCCACTTTGCCAGTCTCGGCCTAAATGAGCTTCTCGGAGCGGCAGAAACAGCGCAACATGACATTCCGTCTGTTGCATGTCCATCATCAACTATACCATGTAAGCCTGTATACATAAGTATAAATTCATTCCTTCCACAATTTAGTTTTTCGTCTTTTTCTTTCCATAAAAAACAACAACATGACAAATCTTGGACAAGATCTGGTTCAAAACCATACCCCACATGAACCCCAAACAAACGGTAGCTCCGTCTTCTTTTCTAACCCCAGATTGCACCTCTAAAGTTGACCCCTATGACCTAGGGGTCACTGACCCGGTAAACATAGCTTACGGGAGCAGGACACGGTGGTTAAGAGTTCAGCTTTGTATATTAACCACCAACTAGGAGATGAGATGTGGATCTCTGTTTTATCTTCGACGGTGACAGGGGTACCAATTCACTCAACCACTCTTCACAGGGTTCAAAAAGGTTTTTCAATGAGTAAATTCCCAAGCCCCACAGAGCGTGGAATACTAGGCTGCGTTTATGTGTAATTTCAAACATCTTGAAAACTCACAAGGCAAACTTGACTCTCTTTTCCTCGTCTTGTACCTTTGTAAGTACTTTATCATTTGTCTTGGCAACTTGCTCCAAGAAGGCCTAAGTATAATACATGTATTTGTCCACAGAAACTTTAAAGGTATAATACATGATTAGTAAAGGTCACAGAACAGCACTCACACTTTGTCTGATCCAGCATGTACATGAAATAATAAGCCTTTGAAAAATTTAGCTTACTAGTAATCAGACATCTGAGTCCCGAGAAAATAGCGAAAACCCGACATATTTTTCTCTAATAGAACACAAAGAATGGTTTTGATTTTACCCCTAGATCAAAACTGTTTTCGGTCTTTGTTTGAATAATTTCTGGATAAATACACCATTTTAGGCGGAAATATTTTAACAGCATGTTCTACCAGCACCATTTTTATACCCTGTAAGTTGTACGAAAATCTGTGAACATTTTTGTTGGGGTATGTTACCAATCCTGTACTGTATCTTTAAAGATGCATAATGAAAAAGAAATAAAGAGAATTAAAGATGTCTCATTTACGAGAACAAGTTTGAAGATATCATTTCATACCTCTGCCAAACAAATAACAAATCCATCCATCACATTCATCAACTACATGTTCAAATATAAATGTTATAGCACCAACTGCATGTTCGGCTGCAGGGGCTGATAGGACTGCTCCCTTTTTTTATGCAAGAGCAATAAACAACCCTAAACCTTTGCAAATACACAAAACCACCACAGATATTTCCAGCAGCATTCGGTCCGTTATAAAAGAGACAAACAGCTGCAGAGTTCCGATGACAAAAAGGGATTATTTTCGGAACCAAGTTGTGCCAAGAATGTCCGACAGAAAAGGAAAAGTACAGATCCCTTAGAAATGCTCTGATCACATTTTTGGAGAGGAACCAAGCATAAATGGCCTGTGCCTGTACCACACAAAACCATTAAAATAGTACAGCGATTTGGACAAAACCAGATGTTTACCTAAATTGCTTCCCTACCTAAAAGCCATGTCACACATGGACTTTTTGGGAGTGGGGAGGATTTTTCATCATCGCAATGGTAGAATGGAAAAATGGTAGTGTTTCCACTGCCCACACTTGGGTGTTGAATGCAGAAAACCTTCAAGGAAACTTTTCAAAAATCCTTGTACTTTTTGGCCTTCATATCTGAGAGTTTTTTTTTAAACTCAAGAAGATGCACCAACTGAATACATGAATAACAGACAGTGAACACAAAACAGTACTTGTACTATGTCATTGAAAAGTGAACATTGACTGGAGGTCACTGGTTCGAATCCCACTCCAGTCAATTATTCTTTGTTCACTTTTCATCGACTTAAAATCAACCATTCAGATTCCCTTGTGGTTATTTGAAGAGTACTTGTACTAACTACAACATACTGTACTTAAACGTTAGGATAGGAGGATATGCTGACTTGGGTTTAAGGGGGAGGGATCAACATCCAAACCCCCTTTCCTCGTGAGAGACCTTGGTTATTGACCCCCATCACCAATTATACACCGTAAATCCCTAGAACATCAATAACTCTGTCATCTTGCCTAGTTTGACGTTGGGTGCGCCCCCACACCCCTCAAATCCCAAAAACTATGGTATGTTCCAGGACCAATTTGAATTTCACAACCCTGCTTAGCACAAATATTTGCTAACCCTGAAATGTCTGTCCATGGAGGACTTTTCCTTCCTCCATGGTCTGTCTTAATGTTAACAACCAAATTTCCATGTGTCACTATGATTGTTCTTTGGCTGTTGTTCACTGACCATGAATATCAAATGGAATTTGTAATGGTGGTTTGTTTTATTGGGAAAAGACATTTTTGTGCTAAGCAATTTTTGTATGCTTAGGAGCTTTATAAAATTGGACCCTTGGAAAGTCTGTCCAGAAACTGGGCCACTGTTGGTCAATGTGGTCACTTCAACGTAATCTGCTTCCTGCAGCAATGGCAGTTAGCGTTAACAGAGTACCAAAAAGTACATTAGGAGGAGGCGTGGGTCAATGACCTTTGGTGACCTTTACAGTGGGGAAATGTCCCCGATGAGTCAGGAGGGCTTTCTCAAAGCTCAGCTCTGGCTTCATCTCCGTAATCCATTTGTTGAAAATATAGATTGTGGTTTTTCATTGAAGCTGAAGCTCTGTTTTGCTTGTTCAAACCAGAGAATCTACTTCCGAACCGCAGCCAAAAGCCTCTATTTTGATACCCGTTATATTGAGAATGGTTTCATGAAACAGAGCCGGAACCAGAACCGTAGCCAAGCTTTGAGAAGGGCCCAGAATTTCACTTTGGCCACAAGACCTCCATCAAAACTCGTTGAGAACCTTTATTTTCAGCCATGTTTGCACGAGTGATAATTCAAGATATCGTCATCAATTCTCACACTTGTGAGTGGCCTTTTCCCCAAAATGATAAGATGACGATTAGCCTTAAAGCTGATAATTGGAACAACGTGTTGGATTTTAAGATCTGTTGAGATACGACCAGAAATAAATTAGTCCATGTTTGTCCAGTGATTTTCCAATTAGGGGAAATGACCTTCACCTTAAAAAGAGGGAAAAAAAACTGAGCTGAAGCTTAAGTTGGATTGCTAGAAGAATCCACTTTGCTCAACCAAACAAATTCTTTGGAAATATCGACGATTTAGAATTCGCTGACTCACTTTAAACGGTACTTTGCAAAACTTCTATCTTCTATCTCCATATTATCCCTTAAAGGTAATTACATGATTGGCAAAGGTCACAGGACAGCACTCATACTTTGCCTGATCAAACATGTACATGAAATAATTAACCTGTGAAAATTTGAGCTCAATGGGACATCTGAGTCACGAGAAAATAGCGAAAACCCGACTCGATTTTTCTCATAAAACATGAAGAATAGTTAACTTTATGTTTGTTCCAAAAATCGTTCGGACGAATGATCTTTGGAAAAGACACTAAATCTTGATTTCCTTAAAAAACCCAGCATCTGATGAACCAAGATTTCCCATGGTGACTGCTTGCACTGTTTCCGAACGGTTGAGTCCATTTTCTGTCTCAAACTCAATTATTTTTTTTTGGAGGCCTTGCAAATCCTATATGCTCCCTTTAATATGGACACCAGTGTTTTTTTACTGAAACGTGAAGGAACATAACGGATATTTCATACATTTCGGTTGAAGTGAATAAATAGAGAAATTAGACACATTTGGCACTGCTTACAAACATTACAGTAAAATGTTCTTTTCATCCTTAGTGGATATTATGATTAAGCACTTTAATACAAACATATACCTCTAAAAAATTACCACAATGTGTTATGGGGAAAATACACTCAGCTGAAACTGCAGTCAATTAATGGATAGAATTTTAAAACAAATTTCACCTCAACGTTTTTTCAAGACCGAGCCAAACCATTAGAGTTACATCCTGGTTCATAGGATGCACGCAAATTGAACATGCCCATTCGTTTACACATGCACATAATATTCATTTCCAATCCGGAGATGTTTTTCCAATGCGCTATATAAACTATATGTGGTTGCGCTGTGTTTTGGGGGCAAAAAATATGTTTAAATGTCCAAGATATGACAGCTCTTGGGACGGTAAGGCTTAAAGGTAGTATCATACTTTGGTTAGAAACCGAAACAGAAATGTTCACAGATTTACGTATAACTTACAGGGTAAGAAGACGGTGCTGGTAGAAACATACCGTTAAAATGTTTCCGCCTGAAATGGTGTATTTATCCAGAAATCAGTAAAACAACGACCAAAAATCTTTTTGATCTTTAAAAGATCAAAAATAAAAGAGAAAAGACTTAAGAAATACTGTGGCTGTTTTTCACTGTTTTCTCAAAAAGTGGGTACCGTAAGGGACTGAAATGTTCACAGATGACTGTTACTGTATCTGTCTTGATATTTTTGTCCATGAATCTGTATTTCTTTGATAAAAACCAAAGTATGATATATTACCTTTAAGCAGACAACCGTGGGCCATTGGCTGCGTGTCATTGGCCACAAGTCCGTTATTCGTTAACTTGACCAGGCTCAGAACCTATACTGTTTTACTGTTAACTTCAGCAAGGACGGTCCGGTAACCCTTTCCTATACAGGGAGATAATGCACATTTTGGCCAGTCTCCCCGGTACCCACACTCTAACAGGTTTGTATCAAAAATCATGCTGTACAAGTACACAGAGGACGTCCCTTGTTACCAAACTTTGTAAACTGTTTTGTATTCATCATGCTTGATGAACTTTCTAGCAATTTCTGTCATTAAATCTGTACACAATTCCATTTGAAAGACAGTCAAGGACGTGTATGTAACTAAATACTGTTCTCTTTTTGGTGTTACTTGTTGTTACCTGTCCTCAACATGTTCGCACAGAATCACGTTTTTGTATGGCACACCACACCATATAGAGCACTGTGCATGTACATGTACACTCTTTAGTTCTGGTGAACTGGGGTAGATGCGAAACTAATTGGGATTTTCAAATTGACCTCATTCGAACTAAAAGCTAATTTGTTCCGGTTGAAATTTGAACTGAGCGTTCCGCACCGATCTGCAGTATATAACAACAGGCTGAAATGAAAACCTGGCGTTTCTATCTTGTGGGAAATAACTTCTGTAGCTAGATGGCCACTTGGTTGTGGAGTATAGGACTCCAAGGAAAGTGGACATCAAGCCTTTTTGAATTACCCACCTCAATGCCATCACTACACAACATGATCAACGCCGGATGTATTCCTGTTTTTCATTGAGTATATGCCCCGATGACCTCACGGCCGGCATATGGACGCAATTTCCAACAGGCTGGACTATTTATCTTTTCAATTAAAGAAAGAATCGAAATATTATCTGGTATTACAACTTTTGTACAGCTGATGGGTGGGTGGGATCACTGATCACTCAGCTGGGAGGCCTAAAGGCTACCGAATGGTCTGAGTGACATCTCCAGGAAAGATAGTTGACTAGAGAAAAGGTCTCCATCACAGGAATACAAGCTATACGCTGCTGGCCCAGGTGGTTAAGAGTATTCTCAAGGTCTTGGGGCTCAAGACCTGTGGATCACTGGCATGGTGCTACTGAGGTCTTGGGTTAAAGACCTTTGTACTATCATACTTTGGTAGCATACCGAAACAGAAATCTTCACAGATTTACCTATAACTTACAGGGTATAAAGATGATGATGGTAGAAACACACTGTTAAAATTGTTCTGCCTGAAATGCTGTATTTATCCAGAAAAGAGTAAAACCGGTGACCAACATTATTTTTGATCTTTTAAAGATCAAAAATAAAAGAGAACAGACTTAAGAAATACTGTGGCCGTTTTTCACTGTTTTCTCTAAAAGTAGGCACCGTACCTTCCTCGATATTCGTGCCCATGAATCTGTATTTCTTTGACACAAACCAAAGTATGATATTACCTTTAATATCCAGTCAAATTTTCCTTTCTCCCCAAATCGCTTGCAATAGACCTTATTCACGGTGCGTCCATCCTACATTCGAAGCAGTGCAATCAAACCGAGGCTTGGATTCAAAATAGTCTGGTACCCTTATTCCTTTTTAGAATTGGCATTATCTTTTCCAATGGGTATACAAGGAAGGTGACAAAATGGATGCACCGCGAATAAGACGTAAGCATGAGGTGGTTATATTGTCATTCCTGTTCAAATTCTCCATCAATGACTTGATAAATGATACATTGGAGAGTTTAAGTTGGCCAACACCCTGTCAAATTGATAACATTCTCGTCCAATCCATTTCCAAAAAGTCAAGTCAGTCCCAAAATGTGCTACTGAAATGTGATTTAGTGCAGTTGATTATCTGATAGGGATATGGCCACAATAAGACACAGATGAAAAAAGGAACCTTTAACCAAAAAGCAGAAATGTGGAAAAAGGTGTCTAGGATTTAAGGTTGAAAATGACAAATGGCTGCAGAAGTAATCAGAAACACAGAGAACCAATTGATGTCAATGATGGCAGACTTGTTACATTCACTTCGGCAATTTTCCGTTAACTTTTGGCAGTTCGGTGAAACCTGATAAGGATGTACATAAACCAAAGTTGTAGAATGTTCATTAAGCTATGGGAGATCAAGCTAGTCCCTTCTACAGTGGAACGCCGCTATAACGAACATGGCGGGATGCACAGAAATTGTCCGTTATAGTGGTCGTTCGTTATAGTGAATTGAAGAACCATATTGGGTATGTATTGTACACAACATTGGGAGTCAAGGATGATGTTTGGTATAGCATTGTTTGTTATAGTGGTGTTCCACAGACGCTGTATAAGAAAATGTGAAAACTGTTTGCCAACTCCATGTCATAAGAGAATTGTAAGCCTTCAAAGTGCCATTAAGCCAAATGGTATAAGTTTAAAAAACAGAGCCCAATGCAAGTGATGGCAGGCTTGTTGCATTCACTTTATAATAAGCTTACAGCTAACTTTATAATTACAAGTCAGGCTTTATTGGTCGTCGAGCCAGTTTGAAGGTAGTCTATGTGATAGACGCCTTCGCCCTCAGCGAGCAAGCGTCTATCACATGCGTGCAGATTTCCTGATTAATTATGCAAGCAAACCCAGCACTGACCTGTCTAAGTTTTGACCAATCAAGGGGCATCTACTATCGTACCGTTTAGCGAGCGTGTCTATCACGTAGATAGCTGCTGCCACACGGATGCGCCAAATTGACCAATCAACATCCTCCGTCACGATCTTGACGGAAATCTTCTCAAAACAAGTCTGATTGGCTGATGTGCCCGGTTGCATAAAATTTGCATGCACGCATGTATCGTACATTTGTACGTAGTGACATGGAGTAGAATGGGTTATACTCAGAATAGTTTGAAGGTTGCTTCAGAGGAATCCTTGAACTACAAATCAAACAAAATGAATTGCCAACATGTAGGCCTTAAAAAAGTGCAAATGACTCCATGTAAGGCGTCAGACATCACTTGTCGTGATCAATGCTCCGACCGACGTTACTCCAAGCAATTGCCGTTATAGAAGACGGAATCCGCTCCGCCTTAAAGGAAGTCCAAATTAGTCTAAAAGCCATCTTCACACTTGATGTGCGAATTGATGATGCCAATTCCTATGTTTGTTGGTTTGTTTGGGGCTGTTTAGGGGGTTGGACCAGGGGAATGGATTTAATTTCTGGTTTACAAATGAGTCATTACGCGGACACATTCATCAATATAGTTGAAGAGGAAGTATCTTATACATGCCCCAATAAGCCATTTGGGAGATAAATCTGAATAGTATCTGGTACGCAGACTTCTTTCATTGCATAGAAACATCCCAGACCAAAGACTCTGTTGCTATATCACATGATTCGGGGCAAGCTTTTGCTTAGTTACATAACAGACGTCTTGTACCAATGCACTGTTCATAATGGATAAGAATGGCACAAAGGAACCAGACCACTCCAGAGATGGGTATCACTATGCAAAAGCTTGCCCCGAATCACGTGATATAGCAACAGTCTTTAGTCTGGGAAATTCAAATTGGGTTGTTTATATGCAATGAAAGAAGTCTGTGTACCAGATACTATTAAGATTTAACTTGCAAATGGCTTACTACACAACTCTCAGTCCACAAACAGAAAGTGTCCAAATGGCATTTGGGAAGCAGAAAATTCAGTGCTTGTGAGATCCTATTTTGTGGTTTAGCAAAAAAGTAAAGATGCGTAAACGTGTAGTTCACATAAATATAAATTTCATGCTTATCCAGTAAGCATAAAAATGGGTCTACCTCTCTAAGAACGAATAAGCCAATCTGTACTTCAAAAAGAACTGAATGATTTGAAACTTAAGGCCTGGTTGTTTAACGCACAAGATCACAAATCCAGCGGATCCGGATCCCATTTTAGCTTACCCTGCATAGGACGTGGATCCCCAAATCTGGGATCCTGTGTGTTAAACAAACAGGCCCTTTATAGTAGCATTAAAAATTCTTGCAAGTTACAAACGTGTTTTTTATTTCTCCAATTCTAGAAGTACCTGCCAAAAAAGAATGGACAGTGTACAAATTTGACAACAGGAGAAGATAAAGTGTGAACAAGATTGTAGAATTATATTAAAAACAGTTGAATCTAACTCTTTCATGAAGAAACCTTCTGCAAGTCCGTTTAACTGCCCTTATCATCAGAAAACATAACTGCAGGTGACATTTTCCCCAAGATCAGAAAATTGAGACCACTGATCGCCACGTTTAACCGATTTTCAGTGGCTAACCGATCAACGAAACACCTTGCGTAGAGTTCCGTCATGGACGAATTTAAACCGCTGGTCCTCATCGATCATTTTCAATCGCGACAGGATCTGAGTAATTGCATAAAAAAAAGTGAGGCATTCTTAAGCACGAACATGTTCACAGTCCCGCACCTTTTCCAAAGAGATTAGGCAAGCTTCCCTCGTTTCATTAAGTGATGACTTCTGACAGCCTGGCATGAGAATACAAAAAAAACATTAGATTCCTCCCCACATTCTGGGGCCACTGTACTTTCTGCAGAAGCTCTGGCTTCTGAGCTTCAAGAGTTTTGAGATGGAATTCTGTTCCAATTTTGCAAAATTTCGGCTCACGTTTTTGAGTATGAAAATGCTCCCTGTACGGTATGTACTGCATGCCTGGGGCCGATTTCACTAACGGTTTGCGATCATCGCTAAGCCCAAATCCATCGCTAAACGGAAAATTGCTATGCAAAGTAGCGATCAATTTTCCGTTTAGCGATGGATATGGGCTATTTAGCAATGATTGCAAAGCGTTAGTAAAATAGGCCCCAGGGCCCAATTTCATGGAATCCGTTACGGCCTATTTTTGTGCTTACGGACACTGCTACGCGTGAAATCTATTTCATGGAATCCGTAAGCAAGACTTTCGGTTATAGCGAAAAATTTCTACGGTAACAGTGATTATTTTCTGCTAACCGCTGTCATATGGATTCTGCACATATTCCTTGCTTACCGTTACCAAAACGAAAACTCTCCCGTGAAATACGCATACCGTAAGTGAACAAAATTCTGCTAGAATAAGCGATGAATTTTTGCTAACAGTAACGGATTCCATGAAATTGGGCCCTGAACTTTACCATAGAGTCCAACATATCTCATGAACTTCCCTTGACTTGTATGGAAGGTATTATAAGTGGTCCTATACAGCCCAGCAAACAAGCCCAGAGGGGGTAAGGGGGTATACTTTCTCCATTTCACCACAAACAAGGATTTCCCTTGGGCAAGTTGAAAAATGCAGCTGGCTTTGAAAAACAAAACAAAATAGCAGACCTGACAAAATCACAATTTTTCAAGATGGTATCTGGTATTTTTTGGAAAGGTTACACTGCCATAGCAACCAGCATAGACTGCCTTTGGGTCTATGGGCGTTTATGAAACGGAGGCTAAGGCTCAGGCTCCAGCTCTGACATCCACATGCTGAAAATATAGGTTGTGGTTTTTCATTGAAGCTGAAGCTCTGTTTTCCTTTTCAAACCAGAGAATCTACTTCAGAACCACAGCCAAAAGCCTATATTTTGGTACCCGTTATTTCAGAATGGATGCAGGAAATGGAACCGGATCTTGAGACGGAGCCTGACATGAAGCCTGAGACGGAGCCTGAGCCGCCATTTTGTAAACGCCCTATGTACAAATGGTCCTTCCCAAATAAGGGACAGTTTATTTCATTTTACGTCCACTTTCTAGTAAAAACTTCAAAAATTGACAACACAATGTCTGGGATACGGACAGAAACGGCACAAGGCGGAATTTTAGTTAAATGCTGGGGATTTTTCTTGATATTTGTTTCACTGGCTGGTTGAATAAGTAAATTTGACTTTTTATTAAGTCTGTGAGAACTCTCACTGGTCTATTGCTGAATGCTTTATAAAAAAAAAATAAGGCACTACTGCTACATCAATCATGCAGGATGTAGCTAAGTTGTAGCAGGCAATTTCAGAGTGTTTTGGACCTAAATAAGTAAACTTTATGTAATTAAGAACTTCTTCCTTACTTGGCTAACGTAGAAATTTGGCGCTTACCATGTAAATGAGGAATGATGGTTATAAGTGGAGTGCCATGAAATTGGACCCAAATGGGTCTAGGTAATACAGAGACGCAGTGCGTGCAATTAACTAAGAACTTCTTCCTTACTTGGCTAGCGTAGAAATTTGGCGCAAACCCCGTAAACGAGGAATGATGATTATAAGCGGAGCGCCATGAAATTGGGACCCAAAAGAGTCTAGCTTACGGAGAGGCAGTGCGTGCAACCACACCGCTCATGTCTCAACAGTATGACACATGCATGTTTAATCACGCAAACCCCCACCCCATCTTCTGACAAGTGTTTCAGAATGAGCTAAACCACCATTCACCGGAAAGGGTGTAACGAATAAGGGTTTTTATCCTTGCATCCGATCCGCATCCATTCTGTTTCCTCGGTAACATGATGAAAATGTCAGGCCGCTGCCTCCTCCCAGCTGCAGGGTGTTAAGAGGACGGAGCGGTCACATTCTTCCGTCTGGATCTAAGCTTCAAATCCCATCGCTTACAGCCTTGTCTTCATCGTACTGTCATATTATCAACCGTGCAAAACCCCGATGGATTCCAAAAGTCAATTATAGACCGATCCGGCGGCATGATATAATGTCCGCCATTACGCAGTGTCCCCGCCTTCCTTTTGTCCAGCAACAAAAGAATTTACGCTCCACCGCACTCTTAGTTGCAGGGTGTACGTCCCATGAGTAGGGGATGTACAACCTGCAATATAGAGTGCGGCGTACGTAAATTCTTTTGTTGCCGGACAAAATACGGGTGGGGACACTGCAGTAATGGCGGGTGTTTCCTACCTCCATGGTCGCACCGTCGGATCGGTGTATAAAGCAGAAGAATAAGAAAGGCACAGTAACACCCCATTATCTTGTTTTTTGACTACACGTCTCAGCCTGAAACCTGACCATCTAGGCACCAAGCCCAGCAAGGCATTCATAAGTCAATTTATCATTCACAAATTGTCAAATCCATCATAAGCTGGTCCAGAGGGCCCTTCACAAGTCGTGCAAACTTTTGACTGATCTTTGCAGGACGACCGATGCGTTCAATTTTGCGATGGTCGTAAAACAGGCTTTGAAAGATCACCACTGAGGTGATCAAACTTGCCTAATAGACTCTTTCACACCATCAAGGGAGCAATGCTGACAATCTTAATAGACCCAGACTACACCACATCAAGGGTTCCACAAGACGTCCTTCCAAAAAAAAAAAATCTGAACAAATTGTGAAAGACTATCCAATGCAACAACCTTTTGCAAGTTACACAAACATCTGGACTTCATCAACAAATCGACATATAAAAGCTTCATCATTTCCTGGTATAAAATTCCCACAACCAAAAATTTTTATGGCTGAATTTTCTCCAGACCCCAAACTGCTACTAAAAATGAAAGGTCACTACCTGGTCATTTCATCTATCAATTTCTGATTCTCTTAATTTTTTTTTCCCCAAACACCTAACACCTATAAATCGTAAGTAATTGATCTTTTCAGTCTGGGCAATTACCAAGTGATAAAGTGGTTTATTATAAGGGGTAAATAGTCCTTAAAGGTAGTATCATACCTTGGTAAGAGACCAAAACAGACATTTTCACAGATTTACGTATAAATTACAGGGTATGAAGATGGTGCTGGTAGAAACATAACATTAAAATTGTTCCGCCTGAAATGGTGTATTTATCCAGAAATTAGTAAAACAACGACCGGAAATCTTTTTGATGTTTTACAAGATCGAAAATAAAAGAAAAAAGACTTAAGAAATACTGTGGCTATTTTTCACCGTTTTCTCAAAAAGTGGGCACCGTATGGGACTGAAATTTTCACAGACTACTGTGACTGAATCTGTCTTGATATTTTTGCCCATGAATCTGTATTTCTTTGATAAAAACCAAAGTATGATATTAACTTTAACACTGAGCAGAGTTTTTTCCTGAATACATTTTTATTTTCAAGGAAGTTCCAAGTCAACCCATGACTGATAAAGAGTGAAAAGGTGTTTGACAACAAAAATTGGAAAGATACAATAAAATGATAACAGGATTCATAACAACTGAATCATGTCAATGATAAGGTGATCTGCATGTAACCCAAACCAATTTATGTTTAAAAAGGAACGTTCTCCAAAATACAAATACATGTACAGTACGAAAAAAAAAAAAACTGTTTCTCTTTCGGCCCACATGTCCATGTGTTGCATTCAGGATGGATAGATTGTGTGTCAAGTCTATTTGCTCTTAAAGGTAGTATCATACTTTGGTTTTTATAAAAGAAATACAGATTCATGGGCAAAAATTTCAAGACAGATACAGTAACAGTCATCTGTGAATATTTCAGTTCCATACAGTACCCACTTTTTGAGAAAACAGTGAAAAACAGCCACAGCATTTCTTAAGTCTGTTCTCTTTTATTTTTTATCTTTTAAAAGATCAAAAAGATTTTCGGTCATTGTTTTACTGGATAAATATACCATTTCAGGTGGACAAAAATTAACGGTACGTTTCTACCACCACCATCTTCATACCCTGTAAGTTATACGTAAATCTGTGGACATTTCTGTTTTGGTTTCTTACCAAAGTATGATACTACCTTTAAATGACAAGTATGGAGCTCCCAACATATGGGTGTGCATGTCGGATGTCCCATCTTTGTCGTTAAAAGCAATAGCTCTGCGGGGTAGCCGGATAACCAGTTTGTCATCCAGCCCCATGCAGTGCAAGCTGTGGATCATTACCGGTATACGGGCTGATTAGGAACTTCCGTCGATGAAATCTTCATCGGACAGGGAAACAAGACAAGTTCAGCGGCGATATTAAGGGCGACTCAATCTCATTTGACAACCAATTATTACGACGGGGGCCCATCCATCAGATCCCCAAACTGAAAATGTTGTCGGACAAATTGTGATTTGCACAAACAGAACGAGGGCAAAAGGTTGGCGCGGTGCAGACAACAACTACCCTGAACCTGTCTTTGACGAATTGATGAGCGACCTTTTCAAAATGGATGACGAATAATTTTGCTTATTAGATTTTACTTCCTTAACAATACACAGAGTAACCTTTTCCTTTCGTCCAATACTTTCCCAAACATTCTTTCCTCCATGTTTATTGGGTGTGTTGTACTGTTTGGTTTTTGAACAGGCTAGCCTGACACAAGCCTAGGCTATGCTTTTTAGGTTTTGCCCCCCTCTTATTGTGTTCTGTAAGATAATTTGAATACATCTTTGTTAAAATGCTTTGTATATGTCTCAGCGGACGCAAGGAAAACGGCGCTATGCATGACATATTCTTAGAGGCAGTGGTGGAGAGCTTCCAAACATCATCTTGGAAGGCTTAATAGAAGGTTCCTGAGCCAGAGGAAGGCAAAGAGGAAAGTGAAGTAATGACATCAAGCTGTGGTGCGGTACAACATCTTACGTAGGAGCAAAAAGAGCAGCAGAGAACAGGAGTAGATGGAGAACTATGGTGGCCAACCTTCGCAGCGAAGACGGCACTTGGTGATGATGATATAGAATACTAGAATAGTAGGCCTATACTGTTATAAAGAGGAAGTATTTGAAATGCCAAATGTCAAGTTGTACCAGGGAAGGTATCTTGGACCTATTCCAAACCTTGGCTCCGGCTCCGGCTCCGGCTCCAGCTCCGGCTCCATTTCGTGAATCCATTCTAAAATAATGGGCATCAAAATAGAGGACTTTTGCAAATATGCAGTTTGGAAGTAGATACCTCTATTTTGAACAAGAAAACAGAGACTAAGCTTCAATAAAAAACTACAACATATATTTTCAGCATGTGGATGACAGAGACAAAGCCGGAGCCGGAGCCTGAGCCGGAGACGAGGTTTGGAAAAGGGCCCTTATATGTTAGAACCACAAAAATCAGGATCTTTTTGCGTCCCCATTTTGTAAATCTATTTTCATTTGACTCATTCTGTATCATTCATGTCTTCGAGAAACCCAGCGAGGTTTGAAGCACAACATCCAGGCCGGCTCAAGAGACACAAACGCTCTCGTTTCCGTTTCCACTTTCCTGAACTAAAAAAATAATACCTCCCTTTGGGAAATGCCAAGATTGTGTTTATGACTAAACATCTAAACAAACATGACTCAATTCTGAAACAGAGATTTTTTTCGTGAAGAATGGCTTTCAAGATCGATGCAGACGGATTCCACTTATCTTATCTCGAGATAAGGATTCTTGGGCCTACATGAATGAAATCACCATACTGGGTTTTAAAAATATGGAGGTAAACATGTGTAACAGGTCACTGTTTCACTTTTTGTAAAAGAAAGTAAAAAAGACATGGAGAAATGTTCATCATTTTTAATCAAAGTCGTTTGCAGAATTGCTGCTGTTGCGTGCATCTCGAATGATCCTTGGGATGTTGCGGTACGTGAGTGGTTTCACGGCTTCTGACTGGCAAAAAAAAGATAATTAACAACTTGGGACATTGTGAATATAGGGTAGGAAAGCTCAGGCTAGCTGGAAAATGTGGAGGAACAAATTCACAGCTCTAGAACAAGACAGAATTACTTCGTGGCAAAGCCCGAATTTCATTAAAAAAAGCACTGGACAGCAGAATTAGTTACTGAAGCATTTAACTAGACCTGAGGTCAATTTCACAAAGCCCTACAGTCAATCTTAACTTGAGTTACAAAGGATAACCAATCGTATCATATAGGACTGCAACTATGCTTCATATGTCCTACAACTGATAGTAAGTTACGATGAGTTTGGTGAAATCAACCCGTGAACTTTTTTCTCTAGACCTGTGGCATTCATGTACATAGGAAACCCGTAATTCTATGCAATATTGTGTCAAAAATTTTCAATTTAGGCACATTTAATTGTGCAAGGAAAACAAAAATCACTAGACAGCCGGACTAGTGAAGTTCACACTTTACTAGACCAACACTGAAATCACTAGACTCCACTAGAAATCCACGGCCTAGTGGATATTTCAAGCCCTGTGTGGTAAACATTAGCATGGAAATATCACTAATAAATTTGCAAGAATGAAAAGAAAAGGAATCAAAATACAAGGCCTGTTTGGTGGCAATGTAAAAGTAGGATGACATTTGAAGAACTTCCTACTCAGGAAGTGCCCACTGGGTTTTCCATCAAAATTCTCCCTTTAATTTAACAGCAGGACGGAACCACATGTTGAGCTACTAAAAGACACCTGTATAATATTACACAATGCATCCGCGTGTATTATACAGATGTACAAATTGACTATACGGCTATTAACTGCAGAACTTTGATCGATTTAACAAATTCTTTAGAGCTCAAACATGCTTAACCAGAATTAAGAGGGCGCCAGCGTGGTACAACTGGCTATGCTCTAGATAACAAAGAAGCTCTTCAACTTTCAAGTGAGTGGACATTTAAAGGTAGTATCATACTTTGGTAAGACACCAAAAGAGAAATGTTCACAGATTTACATATATCTTACAGGGTATGAAGATAGTGGTGGTAGAAAAATACTATTAAAATTGTTCCGCCTGAAATGGTGCATTTATCCAGAAATTAGTAAAACAACGACCAAAAATCTTTTTGATCGTTTAAAAGATCAAAAATAAAAGAGAAAAGCTGTAAAGTACTTTTAAGTTGAATGAGGTCCTCTGCCTTTGCCTGAAACAAATTTCTCTGAAATTCGCTAAACGGAAAATTGCTCCGCATAGAAGAACCTCGATTTTCCATTTAGTGATGGATTTGGGCTTTAGCGATGATCGCAAAGCATTAATGAAATCGGCCCCAGGACAGGAAAAACCTAAGATATTCACCGACAATCGATAACAATTTAAGTATTGGGTTATAAGAAAGAATGAACAACAATAAAGGTGGATCATTCCAATTCCCACGGTTGCTTATCTAATAACTTCCCGACTTCATCATATCTCTTGTTTCCTCTTTCCCAGGGTCTTCCAACCCAGTCAGGAAAAGCAGTCAAAGGCATAGATAGTCTAACTCTAATACCTTTGCCATCCTAGTCAGACGACAAGTGCTCTCAGAATCACCTGTCAAGCAGAGTAGCAGCTGCCTTAAACCAATAGTGCCTTCACCCCATTTCCCTCAAAAGAAGTTCTCCTCTAATTGCTAGACGCATAGAGTCAATATCATTAGTGGACAAAAAAAAAATCTATAAAGCCTATCCTCCACTGCTGATGAATGTTATGAGTCAAATACTCTAATCCGTTAGCAATTATGGCCTTAGCTCAAGATTTGCATTTCGGAATCCTGAATTTACAAAACAAAAAGGCAAAGGGTTTCCCTAATCCATGTTTTATTCAGATTAGATATAACCGATTGGATTGATGGGGATGATAAAGTACGCACGCCCCCGGGACGACCCTTCCCCTACCCTTCTAGCCTCCTCGTTGCCCCCACAAATCATGTTCGTGCTTATCTGCGGGGGATTACCGAGGTTCCTCACTATCTAGCCGGCTGGACAAGTCATGTTTAGCGGGCAGAAACTGTCTGGAGCATGTGGAGAACGGGAACGGGACTCCTGAGTAATGTGAAGAGTCATGGCCGGGGCTCTACAACCTGGCTTCTGTTCCGTTAATCCCGGTATTAGACCATCCTGTTGGAGTGCTCGTAACTTAAGCGGAATTGGACGTCTTCAAACGCGAGAGGGATTAATTGTCTTTTTTTTTTGTTCACAGCACCAAACAAAGAACAAATTCCAGCACTTGCCATTTTTATTACTCAAAACCAACTGCTGGTTTCTGCTCTGTAGCGTCAACATTTCCCACCCATGCACATACCCACACTTCTAGTTCAGCTTTCATCATCAAAACGCCCCCACTGGACCATGGGGCGCATTTGAAAGAGAAATTGGAAACCACTTTTAACTGTAAACAAGCTGAGATCATTGATTTTGTAGGTCTTAAAATTTGGCAGTACAAGCTTGAGTCAAACGTGTACAATTAAGGTGACATCTCAATGGATGTACATTACTCAATGGGCCACTGGCACAAGATGCCTTTTCGAAACGGAGGCTCAGGCTCCGGTTCCGTCATCCACATGCTGAAAACATAGGTTTTGGATTTTTCCTTGAAGCTGAAGCTGTTTTGCTTTTCAAACCAGAGAATCTACTTCCAAACCACAGCTAAAAGCCTCAATTTTGATACCCGTTATTTTAGAATGGATTCATGAAATGGAGCCGGAGCCTGAGCTTCAAAAAGGTCCTAGGTGTCCTCAACTGAACTACCAACCAGCCATCGGAACAGACAAGCATAATTCCTCACGTCACTCAATTGTCCTCAATTTGAGGAAAACCAAAACCCTTCAGTCAGCTTTCAAATGAACCCACCCCTCCATTACACAAATACCAATTAAGCACAAAAAACAAGGACAGAATTCAGGGCCTACTAGTACTACGTAGGTATTAAAAGTGCACACAGTCTTGAAGTTTTTGGACGATAAATAGTCAAACCCTTTGAGCATAATTGTTTCCAGTAAATGACCGCTTATACAAACAGCCAATCATTTTTTCCCCTGACTTCTCAGGACTCTGGCAGTGACCCTATGGGGACACCCCCAATTAATTGAGTCAAGCCTCACTGACCAGTGAAGCTGGCTATTGTTTGGGGGTCTCCAAGTGACACCCACATGTGCAGTGCCTTGATGAAGGTGGGTCAGGCCAGAAGTCAGTAAATCACTAGTAGCTACACTCATAACACCTGTTCGCTGTGACCTGGGAGACACCTGTTTTAAGGACACCAGCCCATGTAGCTGGGTACTAGCATGGAGGAAGGACTAGTCACTAAAATGTCAGGACCATAAAGCTATAGCTCTGAAGCCCTGTCCACACTGGACTTTTTTTTCCCCTGGGGGTTTCACAGAGCGGAGGGTAAATGAAAAATGGGCAAATGTTACTGGTGTCCGCACTCAGACTTTTGACTCGCACTCAGACTTTTGACTCGGGTAACTTAGCTGTGCATACATAGACGAATTACCGAGCTGTCAATACTAGGCTCATGAGGATACCTGAATCGCACTCTCCGCACTTTTTCACAGAAGCTGAAGCACTGTTTTCCTTTTCAAACCAGAGAATGTACTTCAGAACCACAGTCAAAAGCCTCTATTTTGATGCCCGTCATTTTAGAATGGATTCGTGAAGTGGAGACGGAACTGGAGCCGGAGCCGGAGCCGGAGCCTGAGCCTGAGCCTGAGCCAGAGCCTGAGCCTGTGCCTGAGCCCGAGTCTCAATTTCGTAAACCACAATAATATTCCAGGACAAGAAGCATGTCTACAATAAATTGGACCGAGTGAGATATGAACCCGGACCACACAAAACGACTACATGTACATGCACTACCCAAAATGGCAAAACATCTTTTGAATGTGGCACAACAAACTGGTGCTCTTTTCATATAATAGGCCCCCTAATCTATATGTGCACCAAAATAGGCATGGAAGGATCGGAGGGGATTCGAACCAAGGCCATGCAAAGGAAGATGAGGCATCACCACCCGATTAACCAGGATATATCTATCAGTTCAACATCCATAGCCCAGGGCATAGCTTTATACTAGTCAGCGGAAATGGCTTCATACTACATACTTGGCATGTTTGTGGTTTTGACGGCATAAAGCTTACATACAGTACCATCACAGAGTCCAAACTTGGACTTGGTGCTCCGATTAGATGTAGGAAGTCAGTACTTACAACAGGAATCTAGATGAAACATCCTAGACACAAACTGTTTTTATTTCTTTCATTCTATGCAATTTGGCCAATGACTAGCTCTGCAAAACTATTATGACAAAAATTCAGTCAGTTTCCCTTGTGGTAATCATTTAATGATCATATTAATTAAAAAGCTGTATCCTCTTTGACTTTGAGCGATCTCCCATGTGGTGTTCTCAGGTTGTAGCATTGCTGCAAGTATAGATTGATCCCTGGAAAATAGCAGTATGTGTGTGGTTTCATGGCGTCCGACTGTCAAACGAACAATGATAATTGACTATTAGGGGCACCACCAATGTAGGGTTGGATAGTTCAGTTGGTATAGCACCTGTACGGTATTCAGGAGGTCGCTGGTTCGAATCCTGCTCCAGTAAATTTTTCTTTGTTCACTTTTCAAATACTATTATGCTCAAATATGAAAACAAAACACCAATACACCAAAAACAAAACTGTATTAAAAGATTTTAAAATACTATGAGCGATTTTCACTGTTTTCTCAAAAAGTGGACACCGTATAGGTCTGGAATTTTCACAGATGACTGTCACTGTATCTTTCTTGATACTTTTGCCCATGAATCTGCATTTCCTTGACAAAGACCAAAGCATGAAATTACCTAAGGGTTTTTGTCACAGGTCTGCCCAGTCATGAAATACACTTTGAGTGACAAAACGGGGCCAAAAGCTTTATCAAACAAGACATCTTTAAAACTACCAATGACGAGTCTCGCACAAGCTGACATTATTTTTCAATTCGCCCAAAGTAAATTGACTACATGACCTAGATAATGAAAATCCCTTTACCAAGTAAGGTTAATCTGTCTGTTTTGCATGTCATCCTTCTGTGGCCCGATGACTATTTTGGAAGATTACCTTGATATTTCACATAAATCTGAGACACCTGCTATGGCTTCTTAATGATGTCTTAGAGTTGTGAGTGTTTTTTTTTTCTTCTATGTGACAAACAGGACATGAGCAATCAATTTAAGAAGTCGTGACAACAAAATCATCAGGTGCACCATGGCACGGCACGCCAAGCCCCACCAAACAACGCCCCATCCAGGGCTGGAACTACTGGCTTCTGAAGTCACTAGGCACGTTCTCACACACCAAAAAGCGTGACTATTTGGGTCGCACTCCAAATCGCGACCCAAATAGTCGCGCTTTTTGTTGTGTTCCCACAGCCAAAAAAGCGCGACCCAAATCGTACCGGTACGATTTCTATCAAACTGCCCTTGCGCAGTGAAGCGTGAAGTTGGCATGCATCCAGTGCTAAACTCACGGGCCCGCCTTGCATGATGGGATATAAAAAAAACGGTATTTTTTGGTGCACCGTTCCCACACAAATAAGCGCGACTATTTGGGTCGCACTGCAAATCGCGACCCAAATAGTCGCGCTTTTTTGATGTGTGAGAACGTGCCTAAAGTGTCATCATTTCAAGAGCAACCAAGGCGACAAAGAGCTGCTTTATTGCCAATATTGTGCTAAATCACAAAGATTCTTGCCGAAGTACAATCAGTTTGCAAGACAAAAACCTCCATAGTGAATGTAATGCACAGCAAACAATTGCAGAAAATAAATCTGAAGTTATACTCATCACATGAAGGTGCATTCAGTATCAAAAACTTTCATAAGTAGGTTTTGAAGCTTTGCATGGTGGAAGTCACGTAATAAGGAAAGGTTTGCGGAGGCACCATGTATAATCTCTTAAATGGATGTGTGGTTCTGAAAAGAACCGGTGAGAAGTATATCTCGACGTTCCGGCCAGTGTGCTCTGGCCGTCCTCACACTCTCCTGAGGACGGCCAGAGCACACTGGCCGGAACGTCGAGATATACTTCTCACCGGTTCTTTTCAGAACCACACATCCATTTAAGAGATTATACATGGTGCCTCCGCAAAAACTTTCATCATTGGCCCATTTTCATGGAATCCGTTACCGTTAGAAAAATTCTTCGCTTACGGTAGCAGATTGTTTTGTGCTTACGGTTAGCATATTTCAATGGAAGAGTTTTCTTTTTGGTTTACACGGTAAGCAAGCAATTTCTGCAGAATGCACATGACAGCACGTTTGCAGAAGATAATTTAATCACGGTTACCCTAGAAATTCTTCGCTAACCAAAAGTTTTGCTTAGTATGCTTACGGATTCCATGAAATAGATTTTATGCTTAGCAGTGCCCGTAAGCAAAAAAATAGGTCGTAACGGATTCCATGAAATTGAGCCCTGGTTTATAATATCGTCACGCCAAGAGGCCTTTCTTCTGCTATACAAGAAATTACATGACAATGGCGTACACTGACTGAGCTTACACAGCCCTGTATTGGCAGTGTCCCAAATTGTCAATTATCTTTGTAATTTGTAATTGACACTCTCAGTCCAAAAGCCATAAATCCACAAATACTACTGAATCCCAAGGATCATTTTAGATACACCCACAAGCAATCTTAGCAATGCTGCAAACCAGCGGCGGACTAAAAAAAAATTTTCACAAAAACTTTCAAACAGATATGATTTCGTGGAAAAAATTTGATTATTTGCTTGACATATTTGCGGGTTATTTTACAGGATTCCACTTTGTTGTTTTAAATTTCAAAAATGGGGAGGAGATATATATATATATAAGCCAACATTGTCAATATACATGACAGCCACCAACGTCATTGTCCCAAAACTAATTAATCATTATCTGCGTTGCTTGCACATCCTAGACAAAAACGCACGCAAGTTTGGACAGCCAGAGGGCGCAAATTCCTGGGCCATATCTAAAAACAGCAAACACGGGGTGTCAAAGATGGCCAAACGAAAACACAGACCCTAACACTAGTGGAGAGGGAGGGAAATCTGATGTACTGGGTATTTGTTTTTTTTTTGTGAGAGGACACTGAACGGACCACGGAGTGACGTCACATTTCTCGGATGGAAACGTTCATGGTGTCTTTCATTTCTGAGAAATTTTAATTAAGTCTTATCATCCAATCAGATGTGTTTATTTCCTTTTCAGCACCCTCAAATTCCTCCTTCCTTCTTTATGAGTCATAAAGCTTGGCATATTGTTCAGAGTATTATTACGCGGCCTAATAGGAAATGATTACTGGGTATGTTCATATTAGCTGCTGTCTTCGCTGCTAACTTTGCTGCTAACTTTGCTGCTAACTAACTTAGCAGTGGAAATATTTGGCCATTGGAACACAATTTTAGCTAACTTTGCTGTCAACTTCGCTGCTAACTTTGCAGCTAAGTCTGAAAGTTAACAGCAGAAATTTGTGCAGTTAACTTCGCTTCCTCCGACTTAACAGTGAAATGTGATACTTTAGCAGCACTGCTTACTGTGAATTGCTGCATGAACGCAATGGTTTTCTTGACCTCTGCACACACCGATTGTGCAGTTAGCCGTCGTGAACGCAGCACGTGAACGCTCGGTGAATTTTAGCTTAAGTTTCTTTCTCAACCAAACTCCCGCTGTGATATTTCAGCAGCGAAGTTAGCAGCGAAGTTAGCGACTCATGTGACCTTGCCCACTGTTAAGTATATAGGCCTACTAAATGACATCTTTTCGATCGATGACCCATGAGTCGATTTCACCTATCTCATCATACCTTACTATCAATCGTAGGATGTAGGATGCAATGCAGCCCTACGTAGGATACAATGGGTTATCCTTTGTAACTTGAGTTGCTGTCGATTGTAGGGCTTCTTGAAATCGACCCATGCTCTCATTATATACTCACTGTGCACTTCCGACCTATCCCCAAAAGGATCCATGCTTTAGCATTTCTCTAAGATATTCATGACTCTTCCACTGGTAAAAGTGCACCACGATCAAAATAACCCATCTCCCATACCCTAAAAGCCTTCCAAAGCTAGATTTAGAAGGATACCAAATATGATTGGACTTGACAAGCCAATTCCCTTGGAAACCCCTTACTCTGAAACACATAGATTTCTGCAGGGAATTGAGGGAAGAAATGAGGACTGACGAGAAAAAAATATATGGTATCAGATAAAAATACATGCGTGGTTGAATACAAATCTTTCACTACTGCAAGGAAACCAAGAGTTTGATGTAGGGCAGTTGAGGCAAGTATATGTACTATACAGGGCCCAATCTTCATGGAATCCGTTACCGTTAGCAAAAATTCTTTGCTTACGGACTTACGGTAAGCAGATTTTTTTGCTTACGGTTAACGCATTTCACTTTTTGGTAATGGTAAGCAAGGAATTTCTGCAGAATCATGACAGCATGTTAGCAGAAAATAATCATGGTTTCCCTAGAAATTCTTTGGCTCCTGGGGCCGATTTCATAAAGCTCTGCGACACGTCGCAACTCGATTTGCGACGCGTTCTAGCTGCGACTGAGTCCATAGAGAAAGGATGCGTCTTAACTCTGCGACGCGTCGTAAGTTTTATGAAATCGGCCCCTGATGTCAAATATCATGGAAGTTGTCATGGAAACGGTTGTCTCAGTCAAATTATAACTTTTACCATAGCTAGTATTATTAGCTATTTGTGAGGTATGATTCACACAATAGAAAGGTGATGTTGAACTTTTGAAGTCACAGGTTCAAATCCCTCTTCATACACAATCAAAGAAGTTGCATCACTCAGACTCTGCCACCTCTACCCCCACCCCAAGAGTGTAACCGAAAACCCAAGTTATTCATTCACAATAAACACAGCACTATATGATTATATGAAGCATACAGCCTTCGATAAGATCCTGCTAGGATCGAAACATTTTACCGAAAGCATTTTATAAATTTCAGGTCATTATTTTGGCTGATGAGCAGTTTGCAGCAGTTTACTACTTGCAATTTACAAAAGAAACTGAAATGGAAGTCACCTATTAACTTAAAGGGGAAAAAAACTTGGTGAACTAGTTTTGGTATTTTAAACACCGATCAATCACGTTATCAAACAATCCAAAATAGCCCGGCTGCACCTAAATTCTTGCCCTGGGTAAACTTGCACTGTGGGCAGTACTGGGTGCTCACATGGCCCTATCTGTGATTTATTTCATTAGTCATAGCACCAATCGCCCCTAATCGAATGGGGCTATAAATCACCAGACTAACCCAGTTGGATCAAGTCACTCCACTGATCGGATACATGTCTAATTGGTTGCGACAGTGGACATGGCAACACTGTATAAAAATGTGCCCCATGAATAAATGGTGTGAACCAACATTATGATGTAGTGTTTAATAGCTATCTCATGGACCCTTACACACTGACAAACCCGCCCTTATGGAAGTATGTGTTAAAAAATTTGCCGCAAACTCAAAATTCTCTTACAGTGCATTGCTCATCAACCTTCACTCCACACTTCAGGACTAGGGCCCATTTGTAGTAAAAATCTATCTCTAAACTTAAAGTGGAATAAACTTCTGTTTTATAAAGGTAATATCACACTGGTTTTTGTCCAAGAAATTCAGATTCATGGGCAAAAATATCAAGGAAGATACAATAACAGTCTTCTGTGAAACTTTCAGTCCCATACGGCGCCCACTTTTTGAGAAAACAGTGAAAAACGGCCACAGTATTTCTTAAGTCTAATCTCATTTATTTTTGATCTTTAAAAGATAAAAAATAATTTTATTCACTGGTTTTACTATTTTCTGGATAAATACAGCATTTCAGGCAGGAAAAGTTTAACGGTATGTTTCCACCATCACCATCTTTATACCCTGTAAGTTATAGGTAAATATCTGAAGATTTCTGTTTCGGTATGCTACCAAAGTATGATACCAAAGTATGATAGTACCTTTAATAACACATTTCTGATTTGCGTTCCACGTACCCAGACCAGCCAAATTGAATTATGCCGAGCCCAGTCCGTAAATTACGTAGCCCTGATGTTCCACGCTGTTCCTAATGTCATATCACTTCATGTCGTCATTAGTCCAAAGATACATGGAGTCGGAGGAGGGGAGAGAGTCAGCAAGCTGGGCTAACCTCATCTCAAGGCTCATATTAAAGGTAGTATCATACTTTGGTTTTTATCACAGAAATACAGATTCACGGGCGAAAATATCAAGACAGATACAGTAACAGTCATCTGTGAAAATTTCAGTCCCATACGGTGCCCACTTTTTTAGAAAACAGTGAAAAAATGGCCACGGTATTTCTTAAAGGGATGGTACAGAACTGGTTTTTGCGACAAAACTGTTGCTGACAGTGAAAGCACATTTTGTAATCCATCATATACCTTAACTGACAAACCTGTATAAGTTTGAGGTTAATCAGCCATCTGGGTCACGAGAAAATAGTGAAAACCCGTGTACGGAGAACTGTACACATTTCAACGAATGCATAAAACGCTTCGAAACGATTTATTCCAATCGGAAAATAGTTTCATTTATTTCTCAACGAATATGGCATTTCAGACAAAAACATTTCATGGGATGTTTTCTCCTATCATCACCATTATACTGTGTAAGTTTTATGTGAATCTGTGATTATGAAGTGTATTTTGTCTTACCAATTCTGTACCCTCCCTTTAAGTCTTTTCTCTTTATTTTTGATCTTTTAAAGATCAAAAAGATTTTCGGTCGTTGTTTGACTGATTTCTGGATAAATACAATATTTCAGGCGGAAACATTTTAACAGTAGGTTTCTACCACCACCATCTTCATACCCTGTAAGTTATACGTAAATCTGTGAACATTTCTGTTTTGTGGATCGGTTTGCGGAAACACCATGTAATAATAGTTCGCAATGCTCGCAATCTGTTTAGGTGTCTTACCAAAGTATGATACTACCTTTAAGCACGGTCAGCACCAAATTTCTGCGCTAGCCGTGCTACAATAAGTATCCTTAGTTTCGTGAACAGTTTAGAATTGTGCAAGGCAAATTCTTTCCTCCGATGTTTAAAGATTGAGGAAAACGTTACTAATTGCAATGGCCGGTACACAAGCAGCAGACTTAGGCTTGAATCCAGTCTAAGTCCATATTATATGCTTTGTCGGGGCTCTCACCACATGAGGAATGTTCGGTATGAGAAGCCTGGGGTGTTCATGTCTGACAATCCAAAATGTAGCCGAGCGACGAACTCGATCGATTCTTATCTCCCGATAAACCGTAGAATCTCTTGACAGTCGGCCGATTTTTGTTTCTGCCACTCAGCGCAATAGTGCATGACTCTGCTTCATCGCTGAGCTGTCGGCACGCGTTCATTTTACGTTTAACGTTCATGTTATCTTGACATGTATGATTGACAAACGTTACAATGTGTCATACAGTTTTTGCGAAGTTCCCTGGGGAATTTTTCCCGCGTACTTCACGATAATCTCCTACAGTGAAGTGGAATAACCTTGACCTTTAAACAGAAGTCAATTTCATGGGGCAGCTCAGCATAAACACACCAAAAAAAGCACAAAATTTTCTTTTTAGGCCCAAAACGGGTTACCGGTCGAAATTCAATGCAATTTCTATGCCAAGCAAAAAAAATGGATGAGTACCAACCAGATGCAACAGACAACATGTGGAATTTTGCCTGGCGAACAAATTTCAATCAGCGATGCTTTTATATTGATCTACATGTAATCTGCTCTTAGTAAGCTCTGTCAAAACCGAGTTCTAAAAACTCATTTTGCTGTTGACCAAATGTCCCAGCACACAGCAGGCGATAATGCTTCTCAAATCAACATTGTTCACACAAAACCAGCACCACATATACTTACTAAACATAAGGCCAATTTGATAACACTGTTAAGTGATAAAACAATGTCAAGGACAATCTGTGGAACAAGGTTGTGAACCATGACCCACAAATTTCCTACACTAAACCACAGACATGGAATACCCCAACCATCGCACAATTCATGGAATCCATTACCGTTACAAAAATGTCTTTGCTTACGGTAGCAGATTTTTTTGGGTTACGGTTAGCGTATTTTACGGGAGAGTTTTCTTCTTAGTAACGGTAAGCAAGAAAATAATTATGGTTAGCCAAGAAATTCTTTGCTAACCGAACGTCTTGCTTATGGATTCCATGAAATATATTTCATGGGTAGCAGTGCCCGTAAGCACAAAAATAGGCCATAATGGATTCCATGAAATTGGGCCATGGTTGTAAGAAGAAAACCTGCATAATGTAACAAATTCACAACTTGAAGATGCTATCCTTATCCTTATTATGACGAGACATGATTTTAGCTCTGGAATGACTTCAGTTTAAAAACACAGTCTGAACTGAGACAAGCAGAGAAAGACTCCTTCCTTATTATACAAGTCGTGTAGGTCATGTTCCTTGCTCAAAGTTCAAGGATGAATCGCTCAAAGCCAAGACAGATACCATCAATCTGATCCAAGAGCAAAAAGGAAGGACGTTGGAAATTGCGCAAGGAAATTTGACTTAACGAGGACAAACTGAATTTGACTGCAGGACTAATAAAGAATGCTAAAGTAATGATCAAACAATGAAACATTTACGGTAATAGCCTTTGAGAAAGATGATGATGATCCTGCTAGGATAGAAACGTCAGGCCCTTCTAACTCCTAGCAATCAAACAATGAACTGAGAAATGTTGAAAATCTGAAGTGCCACAAATGTAATAAACAAACAAATAAACGATTAAATGAATAAATTATAAAAGTAAATAAAAGTAATAAACTGCTGCAAACATTTAGCCTTTGAGAAAGATGATCCTGCTAGGAGCGAAAAGTCAGGCCCTTCTAACACCGAGCATCAAACAATGAAATGAGAAACGTTGAAATCTGACATGCCCCAAATGAAATAAACAAATATATAAACGAATGAATTAATCAATAATAAGATGCATCGGATATAAAAGATATGCTCTCCTTTTTTTTTGCGGCATACAGTTTAAGGGATAAAGTAAGACATTTTTATGGAATGAGATGAAATGATAAAATGCTCAAAACAAGTAATTATGCACTGCAATCCGCTCATCAAAACAGTGATCTAAAATAATGAAATGTTCAGAGTAAGGAGAGCCTCACATTTCGATCCTAGCAGGATCTTTCTCGAAGGAATGAAGATATGAACATGCTCACAGAGACATCGAAGCCATTGCATAAAGTTGCAGTAAATGTTATGTACATTTTGGTACTTTCTGGAGTGCATAATATGAAATGAATATTACATAAAGTGTAGGAATGCATTGAGGCTGACCCCTGATAGTCCGGAGGGTTGTTCGGAGATCTCAACAAGGAGATTCACAACAATAGCCAGGGCGCTATTATGCAACTATTGTCAGAGGCTTGTCAAAGAGTTGTCAAGTCTCAGCATTAAGGAGAGGGGGTTGCATTGTGTCCAATTGCTGACCAGATGTGAAGTACCCTGCGCCTGGAGTGTGCTGGGGACCGGTCACAATGGTTCCCCCCCTCCATAAGATCCCCATCAAACCCTCATTGCTCTATGGCTACGCTGGGGGCCCGCTGGACATCAACACAAAACAGGGAGAACTGTTCATCCTCTGTGCTCTATTGTCCCAGTCTCTTTTTTTCTCATCCTTTTCTCTTTGAAGGTGTGGGGTACCTGTTAAGTTTACAAAATGGCTCTTCTGTTCTTTGAGGGGGGGGGGGGAGGGGGGAGGGGAACTGGGCACTGGCAAAGTGGCCCAGAGGGATGGACACCTTTTGTGGTGAGATTTGGGTCTTGAAAGTTTTTTGAAGTAAACCTTTGTGTGGTTTTAGTTCACCATTGACAGGCGCATGTCTAGAGTCAACTGTTATTGTATGGGGTTGAATGAAAGAAAAGGTGTTTCGTGGTCTGTTATATGCAATTTGCGGTGCTAATAAAGTACAAGATCCCCTTGCGAGGTGTGGTTTTGGACAGAAGGCGGTTACAGTGACAAGTGACATAAAAAAAGCTGCATGGATATTTCCAAAATACAAATTACTAAGGAGGAAACCAAATGTGTACCAGGGACAATTGCTCCCAAACCACCCAGTGAGAGGCGAAAGATGCTTGGCCATTTGCTGGAGTTACAAGACCCTTCAGAAATTAACCTCGGCCCGTTCACAACCTGTTCACCGCAGTGATGAGGACGTTATTAAAGGTAGCAAGCTGTAATCCTCCGATAAAGGCGTCACGCCAACTCAGGTTAAGGGCGTTGAGATAACTCCATTCTATAATCTACACCGACTTTAAGGCCAAGGATACACGCGGACCGGGCCTACCTACATCCCAACCGTCTAGCCAAATTCTACCTACAATGATCCACCGAGATTCATAATTCAAACAGTTACGAGGAAGCGAGTCTGCCGTTTAAGCTCACCAAATATAATCTCCGGGAGAACATGCCGTCAGATGATTTTAAGTTAACACAAAAAAATGTTCCGCTTGGAGTTAGGAGGGCCTGACGTTTCGATCCTAGACGGATCTTTACCAAAGGCTAAAGATGAAGGACAAGAACAAGATACACATCAATGGATTGAGACTTGTTCTGACTTTCAGCTGTCTTAGGCCGAGCCAAGCTGTCAAAGACATCGTTACAAACCAAATCCAATCACCCTTTGATGTCAACCACAACAAACCATCAAAAAACCTTCCAGGATGTAATACCATCATCCACATGTTGCGGGAAGACCTCCCTCTCCTCTCTCCCACAACTACCCCCCTCACCAATCTGCTCAAATTGTGTTTGGGTATGATGTCTGACAGCAATCTTCTTATCTCCTTCCTGCACCGTCCCGCTCCTTCCCCCTAGGACTCTGTCGCTCGAGCCTAGAACCTCCCCCCTCCCAACGTTCTGCTCAACCATGTCACACACCGACGCTTTTTCGTCGAAGGGGTCATTCCACGCTCTGATGGATGAATTACAATTTTCTTCTTTTTTTCGGTCTGTGCTGCTTACCGTCCGGGGGAAAGCTAGTGAGTAACACCTTGCAGACACCGACAGGTAATTGATTCTGAAATATGAGCGTGACTCAGGACAGCTCGGCTCGGCTGAGCGGGCTGCACTTGGGCAAGGCAGCAAGAAGGAGTAGGCAGGAGCGAATTGGGATAGGCCCGACAAATTGAGGAAATTGTAGACTTTTTTGGGAGGGGGTAGGACGGAAGAGGGATAGCATGAAGATGGAGGGAGGGCGGGGTCGAGGTGTGGGATAGGGGCAGGGCTCTGATGGAGTAGGGGGTGGGCGTAGGTCAGAGACTGATAAATGGATGAGGAAGATTTTGAATCCTAAGGGATGGCTGTGTATGAAGAATTTGTGTAAGTTCGACAGTTGAGGTTAGGCAAATGAGATGTCCATCTGAGGACATGTTGGTTGATCTAGGAGTGGACCAATGGACCCCTCCGGCCGGTCAATCAAACTCGGTGCTTTGACCAATTGGAGGACGCCTTTTCATCAGGTGACCACGAAAGCCTCGGTCAAACTCGGTCACATGCCGTATGTAAAACACACACATGTGGGCAGGGCTTACGAGCAAAGCCGGACCGGTCCATTGGTCAAACCAAAGGAGTAGGTCATGTCCAGGCAAGAGGAAGGGAAGGAGATTACCTCTGATACAAAAACTGCTGGATGTCTTGTTTGCAGCAGACAAAACCATGAATGAAAAAGAAGGGGAAGTATCATTAATAGCTTTGACACAGTTTTCCTCGATGAATCAGAGTGAAATGTTTTAGTCCCCGCCCCTCTAAAAAAATTCCAAATACTAATTGGAGAATCAACTTTGAAAAGGTCCCCCACTGGCACCGAAGTCTACTGGTTTATAGTCTACCAAGACATGAAGTTGCTGCCTTCACTGGATGGGCACTGGGATCTCATGGAAGTTTGTCCAGTGGCATATCTATGGGAGGGGGACAAGGGAGAAAGTGCCCCGGGTGCCACTTTTTAGGAGGCGCCAAAACGCAAAGACAAAAAAAAAGCAGCAGTACCGTTGAAGCTATTGGAAATCTAATCCAATGACCAAACAAAGAAAGAGACCATTTTCAAATTGTCTGAAATATTTGTGACATATTTGGCATCAAAAAATAAAACTATGGACATAGTTTTAGTGCTTGCTCCAGGCAACGTTTTCCATAGATACGTCGTCGCAGAGCCTGTCTGGTCCTTACTGTAAACTTCAACTACCCCACCCCACCACCCTTCCAAAAGGTTGCTTTTAGTTCCTCTGCTGCGATACGACGACACAAACAAAGTTATGACCAAAACAAAAATATGAATAGGTCTGATTTATGGGTGTATTGATGCCGAAATAACTCCCATTAAAAGCAGTTTTGTTATAAAGGCTGTGGAAACCATTAGTATCTTCTCAGAGCACACTCTAAATAGCTTCTGACAGGCAGGACCCTTCTGGGACGGCCCATGACTTGACCCTCTGTCCTTTTCAATAACAGCAGTAAAGCTCTAGGGGCCTTCTGGGTACCAGACTTGGAGCGCTATAAAAGGTTCCAAACTGGCTACTGTGTTTAAGACGTCATTGACACTGCACGTGCTGCCATAAAGTTTCCATGGGAGAACTGGAATGGGGAATATGGGGGCGTTTCTTTACAGTCAACAAGTTCGGTTCTTTTTTTTTTCTTCCCCAGTCTGAAAAAAATGATGGGAAACAGTCGTGACCTTCGGGAGGACATTCTGTGATCAAATAAAGGAAACTCAACTTCAATGGGTCATAAAGTACACTACAACCCTTCTATCGTACACAAAGACGTAATTTGAAAACGATCTCGATTGAAATCAAGATGGAATAAGAATGTCACCACCCAGGCAGGAAGATTTCCTTGCCCTGAAGCGATGTCACAAGAGGATAAGCTGCTACTAAACTGACAATGATTGACAGAGGACGCCATGTTTAATGTAGATCCCTCTCATAAGATGCCATCTTTGAGGAAAAAACAGACACATCTATACATACAAGTGCTGTAAACATGCATGCATGTCTTTGACATCATTCCAAAATAAGCATCGGCGATGCACGTTATCCACATTTGTTACCCAAAATGCAGATGCACATGATAATCTGCAGGCAAGCGATGTTTTTTAAAGAATCATCAAATTACCACATGGAAAACTGACTGAATTTTTAAAGTCATTGAAAGGTGAACAAAGAAAAGTTGACTAGAGTGGGATTCGAACTGGTGACCTCCTGAATACCGTACAGGCACTCTACCAACGGAGCTATCCAGCTCTATGTTGGTGTCCCAAATAGTCAGTTATCTTTGTTCCTTTGGCAGTCAGAATCCATGAAACCAAGCACATACCACTTTATCCCAAGGATCATTTTATCAATACTCACAACAATGCTGCAACCTTTTACAGAAGACAACCTTTTAAAGAAGACTTACGGCCAAAATTGCATTCCAAATTTGGAGTGACTGACAAAAACTACTCTGGTCAGTATTTTTTTTCAAGTATTAAGGAGATGAAGACGTTCAATACAAGATCATATGAAGGCATGATATTATCTAGTTGTAGTGCTTGATTTTTCTCTGAAATAGAATTTGTGGGTACCCAGCAATTTCTTTTCAGAATCTTCTTCCCAAACAGGTCCACACATCTCCAAAGTGAGGAGGGAGGGCCAAACAAAAATCAAGCTACATAATAAATCCACTTGTTCCCTATCAATTTCACCACATGAAAGCTGACACTACAGAACGGCCGGATCCAAAAATCCAAACAGGTTCTAAACCGAGCAGCCAGCTCGCCTCCCACTCTAAAAAAAAAACTGCCGATAAACAGGGACTTTGAAGGCCTGTTAGTCGCCCAAGCACCTGTTGGACCACGGAGGGTTCGTGACCTAGACTGATCTGTGAATGTCAAGGTGCAATGCGGAGGCCTACCGATGCAATTTCCAAACGGCCTCTCCCTTCTGAGTCCAATTTCTGTTGGTGCAGGTCTTAATTTTCTCCCTTTTTTTTGGAGCAAGGTCAACTCTCATTGAGAGAAACAAGAATTAGGCCTATCACAAAAGGTACATGCTAGCATGGTGAAAATGTTCAGTGTTGTCGTACTCGTACTAAGGTTTGTTACAAAAATTTCTGAGAAGAGCGGCACAACGTCCAACTTCAATAAACATCTTTGTGAAACAAAGTGCATTTTTTTGGCACAGTGTGTTGGTACTGTGAATGTAGGCCTACTTGGCAAGGACTCAAACTATGTAACTCGGACTTGGCCCTGCATTTGGGCATGAATGTACTCATACTCGATACTTTGGAATTGCCAGGAATGTACATATGGGGTTTACAAAACGGAGGCTTAGGCTCAGGCTCTGTCATCCATATGCTGAAAATATAGGTTGTGGTTTTTCATTGAAGCTGAAGCTCTGCTTTCCTTTTCAAACCAGAGAATCAACTTCCGAACCGCAGCCAAAAGCCTCTATTTTGATACCCGTTATTTTAGAATGGATTCACGAAATGGAGCCCGAGCCCGAGCATGAGCCTGAGCCTGAGCCTGAGCCTGAGCCTGAGCCTGAGCCTGAGCCTGAGCCTGAGCCTGAGCCTGAGCCTGAGCCTGAGCCTCCGTTTCGTAAAGGCCCACAGACTTGGTTCTACTGATAAAATCAAACTATTGTCCAAGTAATAGGCCTATACTCTGTCGGCATCTTGGGTGTTTTGATGTTATTTCATTCATGTTTATGTCCCATAGCAACACAACCAATACTGTACATACACAGTGCTCTAAATAAGACAAACATTCCCAACAAGCACGTTAGTAATTGCCCAAATTGCAGAGTCCGATCTCACACCCAAAGCTTTTTAAACTCTTGCTGAACTCTTGTACAAACGCTCATTAAGGACAAGGGGACCGTCATATCTCAAGAAAAATATGCAGTGGTGTTAGAAAGTGCAAACTACCAGTGAACTCTCTGTGCTACTGCATGTATGCCTATATAAGACCTTGCTCCGAATGTGCCAAACCCTGCTACATTAATTCTCCTCGAGTTATTTCGTCTCCGAACCTGACACTCAGATGATAACTATCTTGGGATAAAAGAGTTCTTAATCTGGGGTGTGATCATGAAAGTATGTTACTCACAGGCCTTTTTGGTATCAATTGTGCATGCCCTACCTTTTTTTGATAAAGTCCATAGAGATACATGATGGAATGTACGTAGATATGATGGATGCTGTCAAATCAAGCATCAAGAATGCAATGCATTCTTCAGCCGCTTACAGTCACAATTTCTACAGCACTGCTTTCCGGTAAGCAATAATTGGCTGCTTACAGAGAAAAAAATCTGCTTAAGCCTGAATGACTATATTGCCTATGTGCCAATGGTGATTCAAATTGATTTCCCAAAAATGTTTATCTTGCTCAAAATTTAACAGAACCTGGGGTCAATTTCACCAAACTCATCGGAACTTAATATCAATCATAGGAATTATGATGCATTGCAGCCCTACGTAAAAGTCGTAGGATATGATGGGTTATCCTTCGTAACTCGAGTTATGATCTATCATAGGGCTTCCTGAAATTGACCCCAGGGGTATAAATGGGCAAAGTTTTTGTCTTAACCTGGGGTCGAAAAATAGTAGTGTGAATGCTCCTGTTAACCCAGGGTAGGCTCACCATTAACCTCAGGTTAAACCAGAGATCTCACAGTGTGAAAGGGGCACCACCCTATATATCTACCTCAGACTTGGAGCTTCTGAGTTGAAGTTGAAACCCAAATGCCCCTTTATGCATCAGTGACCACCGCACAGGGTGAACACGGAACAAAAATAAGTACCGGTAGCTATTTTGGTTTCAGAGTTTCAAACTCAAAATTGTTGTCTCTATCTATGGCTCTGATCTCTTCCTGTCTGTGTACGTCAGTCTGAACGGTTACCGGTTACTCTTAAATACCTGTTGACATAAAAAATTCATACATCGTAACTCAGACATAATTTGGCCGGGTTCCTTTTGGTATTTCCAAGACTAATTTGCTGACTTAATCCTCGTTTATCATCGCACCCCTTAAAATAAGATGAATCTTTCTTCACGATGAAATCCAGGAGAGTACCAGGAAGGACGCACAGGTTTAGGCGTATAATTGATGCTTGAGCCTTGAGACGCTATACCTGGTTACCTGCGCCGGTCACTGTACGTCCAGCTGATCAACTGCAGAAACTAAGGACAACCTTGGTGCCTAAAAGTAGTTTCATAGTTTGGGTTCTTGTCAACGAAATGCAGATTCATTGGCAAAATGGCAAACATACCAAGAAAGATGAAGTAACCAGTGAAATTCCCAGTCCCAAAATGGTACCCACTTTTTGAAAAAAAATTAAAAAACAAAAAATTCTCATGGTATTTAAAAATAATCTTTCCACTGTTATTTTTTATCTTCTGAAGATCAACATTGTTTCCAGTCCAAAATGCAACGGTACTTTTACTTCAGTAACCCACGAAAAGATACTGGTCATGGAAAGTTATGAACTACATGTATTTTTATATTCATGTCAACCAATCCTTTTCATCTTGTAGTACAGACAAGCAACTGATGACAATGTGTACATGAAGAAATTGTCTTAAACTTAGGCACTAAGCCTGAGAGTGACTTCAAATTCAAAACTCAGTCCTAGCCCTGTTCTCCGCAGCAAGCCAGTTCAATTTGGGACGTTCCGTTTTCCAGTGCTGGCCAAAACTTCGAAGCATACTCAGCTAGGGAGCCATTGGGATGTAGGTACATGAAGTGGGAGCCTATAACACATGGTTCAGGGCCAAGACCGCCCATCAAGCATTAACATTGACGAGGGTGACACCATGTGGTGAGGTGGAAGTGTACATTTACTCCAAAAGCTTTCTCTCTCTCTGCCTTGCTACTCTAAGGACTGTAATTTAGTGGGAAGACTTACACCTGTGACTTGGATAGCCGGCGTTTTTCCACACACTTGCAGTAAAAAGTTCTGTGTACGAAGCACGGGTCCATTTGCTGCCTCCACGGTTCAAGTATCAGAACCAAATTTAGATTCGTGCCGACAATGTCTCACTCTTACTCTCTTAAAGGTAGTGTCATACTTTGGTAGCATACCAAAACAGAAATCTCCACAGATTTACCTATAACTTTATACAGGGTATAAAGATGGTGATGGTAGAAACATACCATTAAAATCTTTCTGCCTGAAATGCTGTATTTCTCCAGAAAAGAGTAAAAAACCAGTGACCAAAATTATTTTTGATCTTTAAAAGATCAAAAATAAAAGAGAACAGACTTAAGAAATACTGTGGCCGTTTTTCACAGTTTTCTCAAAATGTGGGCACCGTATGGGACTGAAGTTTTCACAGATGACTGTTACTGTATCTGTCTTGATATTTTTGCCCATGAATCTGCATTTCCTTGACAAAAAAAAAACCAGGGAGTATGATATTACCTTTAAGCCAAGGCAGGTTTTCAACGAGTCCGCTCTATTGCTCAACCTCCCGAGAGGACAAGAAAAAAAAATAAGTGTAAGAAAACTCTTGATCAAATAAGATCTTGTGACTGAAAGCTGAGAGCGATATGCACTCAGGTGTATCAACAGCACCGGATAACACTATGACAATATTCCTTCCTAAACACTCTTTTAGCAGGTGTTTTCACTTCCACGTTCCCGTTCTTTTCTGTTTGTCTTTAAAATCTTGCAACATGAGTACAAATTGAATTAATTTTTCTTTTAAATCAGCACAGTCCGTCGAGAAGGCAGTTGGGGCAAAAAATATATCAAATCGGACGTGTTTTATGTCACTACGGCCAATGACCCGTTGTCGTATTAATAATATAAAAGTTGCAGCACGTTGTGGCTCACTCGGCGTGCATGCGACCAATTAAGCACCGTCTTGCCAATTAAAGAAATGCGTGTTCTATTTTTGGAGAGGGGAAAAGCCTTGCTGTGTTTTTGGCACTAATCAATGCTGGCGAGCAGTTAAGCAAGTGGGTATTGTGTAAGTGCTGTGCGGGGAACCATGGGGCTATTGTAGAAAACAGGAAGGGAACTCTTAAACTCCTGCGGTTACGGCAAATTGACCTCAACTTCTCGAGCGACGGCCTCCTTGTGCGCAGCACGGAATACGACGATGTTGCGACACACATACATATGTATACACGTATACCTGTACGATCCGGGTGATTTTTTTTTTTTTCAGAAACTGTACAGAACTCTTCAAGCTGTATCAATGAAGTTGATTGAAGTGTGCGCACCATGTGTTAATACCCCATGCTAAAACACATGTAGATTCGAGCAGAATTTCATATTAGAAAATATTTGGTTTTATACCAAACATCGTCAGAGTACCGGGCACGGGCAATATACATTACATGGAATTTTCATTGGTAACCTATGTTTGTTTAGAGCCTGCAACCTGCAGAATTATTCACACGATTTGGAGTTAATAACTTCACTAGATCACTCAGTCAGCAATGAAATTCCATAGGCTGCAAGCTAAAAGTCCACGTGTATGTTTCGCTATAAAAGCAACCGATAGCAGAATTAAAAACCACAAAAAAATTTTGTTCTAAACCTGATTTCGTCCGGCAAGACTTTTCGTGCAGAGAAACGTTTGGTGCTTAAGCATGCAGCTCCGTTAAAATTGGCCTCTAGGTCCTTTGGGGGGAAAATGTGGATTTTCAAATTCTCCGCCATGAGCCTAAGGGATATCAGCCACTTTTATACAAGTGCAGCATTTCCAAGATGCGCCCGGTATTCAAAACAAGTCTATATCCCAGGGAAGAACCAGTCCCCCCCACCCCTCCCTTCAAATCTCCCAGCCTCATCGGAGCATTCAAAGAATTTCCAACCAGACTACACGAGAGGAAATTGAATTTTATAAGGAATAAAGTCTCGGGGAGATTTTGACGGACCAGTGAGTGATTGCCCTTTCCCGCTCAAGGAAATTAATGATCGCTCATGAGCTAATTTGGAAAGAGAAAAAAGCGGGGGAGACGAATTAAATCTTCCTTAAAGACTTAATTAAGATCAATAATGATAATCTCAAGTAGTCACTCACTAGGGAGAACCGTTTTATATTTTGTTTGGTTTAAAGGTTTCTGATTCTAGGTCATGCTCCCGAAAATTGATGAGGCGACTTTTTGTCATCAGAAGAAACAATGCAGAATGAGTTTAGTCTGCTCCCATAACACTGTAATATGCACTTAAGCTTTACTCAGTATTGGTACCACACCATGTGTCTAGTACACATTTTGCTATGAAAATACATGGCCCTTAAGTAACATGTGAAGAGACTAAAAACAGAACAGAGCTTTTTGTCTTGGGGGCCTACGCCCTACCCCCAATGATATATTCACTTTATAAGTTCAGGGTTGATTTCACGAAGCCCTACGATCGATCGTAAATCGAGTTACGAATGATAACCCATCGTATCCTACATGTACGTAGGGCTGCGATACATCAAGTTCTATGATTGATAGTAAGTTACGATACGTTTGGTGAAATCGACCCCGGATACAGTTATATAACCATTTCTTTTGGACTATGAAGCAGATAAAGATTAACTTTGGGTTTCATTACAAGCTAACTTTGTCATGGCGCTTACAACTAAGATGTGGCGGGAAAATAAGAAAATCTAATTTATGACAAGAAATCAATTTTCCCGATTTTTTTTTATATCTTTGACTCAAGGCTATTTATGGAATACCCCACCCCATCCAACCCCATCACAGTACCAGGGCACAATAACAAGGGTTTATCCTGGTTGCCACGGGCAACCAAACAATCACCATGGCAACCACATGAACAAATCAGGATTGGCCAACGGGCATGCTTATTACTGTTTTTCTAAGAATGAAAAAAAAATGCCACAATAAAATCTCAACCACATATTCAATAGCCCTTCCCGAACTACAAAAACGCACACTTCAAGAATTTGTGCCAAACATTTGAAGATGAATCTTCTCTTTTCACTGTTTCCAAGAAGGTTTTGGTTATTTATCAAATGTTTGGGGATGCATTGGTTTCAAACGCTTTTATGAACATAACATTCTGTAGTCAATCTACAACTAGATGAAAAAAGTCTTACAACAAGGTATTGCCTAAAACTCACATACTATGATTAGCAATCAAAGACAATAAAACCCAAATCTGGCTGATTATGGGAGGAAAAAACAAGTCACTTTAACATCCTGGGAGGATAACACCTTAACACCCCTCCATAACGACCACCAAAAAAAAAAGAAACCAAAATACGACAAAAATGCTCTGTTTGGTAGAAGCTGTCCAAACAAGGCGCTACGGTGGAAATGTCATTTGTCTTGAAAGTTCCACCATGCCCAAGAACACCTGTTGTGACTCGGAGTGGCCCTCCAAAACAAACATGGGGCCAAATTCCCCTTCCGAAAAAAAAAAATGCATCAAGTCTTCCACACTTGCCTGCCGGGCTGAGCCCCGGCCCGGCCAAGTGGAGCTATTTTCATAATTTGACACAAAACAAACACTGGAACAGGAACTGATTAAGACTCTCAACACCTCCACGACTCTCGGCTGCAGGGCTTGCAAGCAAGGGGCACCCCGGAAATCAATTTACGACTCATGTGCAAAATTTTTTTTTTCCCATTTCAAACCAAATATTGTTTCAAATCAAAATGCCACACTTGTTGGCTGGCTCGTTTCAATTGCATGGGTAAATATTATGGATTCCGCGCAACACTCCTCCTCATATTGTATTGAGTTTAAGCCCCCAGGCAACCCCAAAGGACCACCCCTTACCCCCGCCCCCCTCCCCCCACAAAAAAAACTTCCTAGGGTCGATTTCACGAAGTCCTATGATCGATTGTAACTTGAGTTTATACGAAGGATAACCCATTGTATCCTACGAAGGGCTGCGAAGCATCATAAGTCCTACGATTGATAGTCCTGGGTATAAGTTACGATGAGTTTGGTGAAATCGACCCCTGAATACATTATGCCCACTTACGTCACCTCAAGACATATTTTTTGTTCTGTTGCTTTGGCAACAAATATCTTTTTGTATGATTGCAGCCCCAAGAAAATCAAGAGAAAATCAAGGGACACTGGGTTATTTTCTTCCCTGGCTCTGTGATGTTTCAAACCCAGTACTTTCATAGCGATTCCAGAAAAAAATCTAAGTGCTAACAACACAACAGGATCTTCAATAGTGTCCATACTAAGTATCATACTTTGGTTTTTATCAAAGAAATACAGATTCATGAGCGCAAACACCAAGGCAGATGCAGTAACAGTCATCTGTGAAAACTTCATTCTCATACGGTGCCCACTTTTTGAGAAAACAGTGAAAAACAGCCACAGTATTTCTTAAGTCTTTTCTCTTTTGGATCTTTTAAAAGATCAAAAAGATTTCTGGTCGTTGTTTTACTAATTTCTGGATAAATACACCATTTCAGGTGGAAAAATTTTAACGGTAGGTTTCTACCAGCACCATCTTCATACCCTGAAAGTTATAGGTAAATCTGTGAACATTTCTGTGTTGGTTTCTTAAAAAAGTATGATACTACCTTTAAGGGGCAATGCACTGTTCCTAGGGCAAAAGGCACAGAGAGATGAACCAAAATATGATGGGGCAACAAGGCAATAACCTCATCTCTTACTGTCAGTATCTAAAATAAAAAAATTGGTATCAATTAAAAAATTACAGCCCTGCAATGGGGCAAGAGGCTCCAGGGGCCAATTTCATAAAACTGTTAAGCACAAAAATGTGCTAAGCATGACATTTCTGTCTTAATAAAAACAGGGTTAACAACCAAATTTCCACGTGTTGTGTATCACTTGTGATTGTTCTTTGGCTGTTGTTTGGTGACCATGAATATCAAATTGAATTTTCAATGGTGGTTTGTTTTATTGGGCGAGACATTTTTGTGCTAAGCAAATTGTTGTGCTTAACAGTTTTATGAAATTGGCCCCTGATCTGACACAGCTCTGACAGCCCGGATATAGCACCAGCGGCCTGTTAACCATAAAAATCGCTGACATTTTCTGACACCAATTTCATGTGTTATTCTATCTGCGGGCTATGTACACACAACCCACTGTGTTGGTCTTCTCATGTTTTGCCTCTTGCTGTTCGTCTGCATGTCCCTCGGTCCATCTCCCTTGTTAATCTGTCGGTCTTTTTCTATCAGGGTATCTACGGATACCAGAAGTGCAAGCATGGATCTAATTTGCAAAGAGTTTTCACAAGCAATTTGCAAACCAAACAGAAAGGCATGATCTATACAACTCAAGTTAAAACCGTCCGTTACATGTTCAGGGGTCGATTTCACAAAGCACTGCGATCGATCGTAACTCGAGTTACGAAGGATAACTCATCGTATCCTACGTAGGACTGCAATGCACTAATTAAGTCCTACGATTGATAGTAAGTTGCGATGAGTAGACTGACTTTCTAGATTTGTAATCCATGCAATAAATGTATTAATTTCATACTTTGGTTTTTGTGAAAGAAATACAGATTCATGGACAAAAATATCAAGGAAGATACAATAACAGTCACCTGTGAAATTCCCAGTCCCATACGGTGCCTACTTTTTTAGAAAACAGTTAAAAACAGCCATGGTATTTAAAAACAAATTTTTTTAAATATTAAATATTTTCACCATTATTTTTTATCTTCCAAAGATCAAAATTAAACTTGGTCATTGATTTTACTCTTTTCTTGATAAATACAGCATTTCAGGCAGAAAAATTTGACAGGTATGTTTCTACCATCAGCATCTTTAAACCCTGTAAGTTATAGGTAAATCTGTAGAGTTTTCTGTTTTAGTATGCTACCAAAGTATGAGGGTACTTTTAAATTGCAGTGACCATGTTTTATTTCCAGTGTAAATTTGGGAATTTTTTTGGTGCATGCTCTAACTTTGGAATCATTTACCCAAGCTCTAATCAACACCTGTTTCCACTCATAGTAGGCTTGACCTTAACAAGCGACAAAGGAAAAAAAGGCCCAAATTTACAGCCTGTATCGTCCTGAACTTGTCCCTTTCGCTCGAATCCCGACCCTGTTGATGTGACACCCTCGAGTCATAAACCATGAACCCATCCCCCGAGCAATTAATCAAAAGACTACCTGTGAGGCATTTTCACAGGTGACAAGATAAACAATGTCTTAACGAGCCCCTTTTGTTTCTCTATGAAGTCTTGCTCGGGACACCTGTGCACATGTAAAATGTGTAGTCTGCTTTCCATGCTATGTGTTTTTCTTCTACTTCTTCTGTTTTTTTTGTCGTGGATTCTGCGTAAAGTCACGAACTTCACATCCATCAGGATTTTTATACGATTCCGACTAACATTTCAGACTTGAGTCTAAGAAAACAAAACGAAACCCAGAAATCAATGAACAATTTCAAAAGGAGGATCACTATTTTTTGGTTCATTTATCATCAGAAGACAATAAATAATTCTGAAACTTTTGGGGTATCGTCATTTTAAATTCTCAAAATGGGGCAATTTTGTAAACGTAATCATCCGACGTACATTTTGGCAAATTTTGATACATTTTATAAAAGGGCATTGCCATACTTTTTTTCAAAACATAACATTTCTCTAAATAGTGGCGCTGAGAAAAGAAGGGCGATCATGGCGGCTATGTCGGTATGCATTGTGGGAGGTCAGGGTGCACCACGGTTGATCAAGCTTTTCCAGCGACTAGCAAATAATCGCAGGGGAATTTGCTTATCGCAGGAACTGTCTGGGATATGTTGAATGAAGTAGACTTCTTCAAATCTGACTGCACTTCATGAAACAAGCTCTCTACATCTATAAAGGGTGTCCCCCAAAAAAACGCAGCACTTTGCGTCGGAACTATTATATGAAAATTAAACTGTTTATCACTTCAAGATTCAGATAATGTGATACAGCTATGTCTTAGCTATCACCATATAGAATTTGAGCAAAATTGGACTGAAATTGAGTGAAAAAACTATGACTGAATAACCCAACCTCAAAACCCAAGTTTCATCTTTCTTTCAAACATATTATGTGTGTATTGACCACTAGACGTGTTATTCTTGCAAATTTGTTTTTAAGGAGTACTCTTTCAATTGGTCATATCTTCGCCAATTTATGCCCGATTTTGCTAAAATTCTACATGGTGATAGCCAAGACATGGCTGCATCACACATCTGAATCTTGAAGTGATTAACAGTTTAATTTTAACATAATGGGTCCCGACACAGTGTTGCATTTTTTCTGGGACACCCTGTATACAAGTGTATTTTTCATCTGCTTGACATGATGGTGGTGTTTATCAGATGAGGGTGGGCCATTTGGACAGCATGATATCAAAGTTAATGGCCTGTAGTTTGAAAGCTCAGTCTTGGTCCACTGCAACTTTAGAAAAAAGCTGGTCAGTGTGCATTTACACCTACGCTGGCATTCCCCATAAGCACAGCACCCAAAGCACGATGACAGAGAAACTATAGCAGTGTGCATTGAACGTGTGCTGTGTATACCCATTGTACAGCGTGTTGATGCCCGTAGACATTTCCAGAACAGAAATTACCAGAGAAGACTTCGCACACACGGAATATTTCTCAGTTTATCTTTCCACATTCACCAGGGGTTATGCATGCGGGCTTCCATTTTTTTCCCCCACCTCTCTTCCGTAAATGTTTACACGAGCCTATGGTGATGAATGGTATGTTTTATGGCCAGGCAAACCCTACAGGGCTCGGCCGTATTGCTTGGGGGGAGTTTTTTTATGATAACACGGATCAAATAGACATGGCTGCCCCAGGCCCATGCAGGGGGATGATGTTCAATATCCGTCAAGCCTCGGGCGCCCTAAATTTTTCATCTTCGAATAAATGTGGTATCGCTGTATCAAATACGTGTCTATATATCAGTGACGTCCGATTGGAAGGGCCGTGGGATTGGTGCATGACAGTTGATTTTTTTGTCTGTTCGCTTGTGTTTATTTTCTCCACTGATGTAGATTCTGGAGGATTAGAATTTATTACGCTTCTCGAACGTCAAATTCCACTTAGCATACTCAAAGCAAACAATTTACATGTACACAGGTTCAATCGTGGAATACAGTATTAAAGGTAATGTCATATTTTGGTTTTTGTCAAAGAAATGCAGATTCATGGACAAAAATATCAAGAAAGATGTGTTATACAGTAACAGTCATCTGTGAAATTTCCAGTCCCATACGGCGCTGACTTTTTGAGAAAACAGTGAAAAATGCCCAAAATATTTTCAAAATCTTTTCAGCATTATTTTTGATCTTTCAAAGATCAAAATTGTTTTTGGTCATTGGTTTAAAATTTTTCTGGATAAATACAGCATTTCAGGCAGAAAAATGTTAACGGTATGTTTCTACCATCACCATCTTTATACCCTGTAAGTTATAGGTAAATCTGTAAAGATTTCTGTTTCAGTATTCTACCAAAGTATGATACTACCTTTAAATTAATGATGAACTTGGCCACTTGCATTATTCACATCGACATCTTTGCATAGAATTCTCAGAACGTGTAATTTTCTACTTGGTTGGAGAAGTACTTGTGTGAGGAAGCACTTCAACACAGGGGACCCAGGTGATTGTCCTATCATTAGTGGGTCCATTTAACAGGTCTGGAGTAATTTCTGGGTCGTTAAAAAGCAATCACGGAGGGATATGATTGGAGGCTGGGATAACCGCATCCTACTTCGGTTACTTATCACTCCAATTTGTGGTAATTATCTATCACTGTTGAATTTTCAACTTGCGAAGTAAAAAAATAATCAAGCTCTGAATGGTCTCGGATAAAATTCTGTTTGGTGAGTCATGCCGGAAATTTTTCAAAGAGGGAATTCATTTAAATCATCTCAGTTTAAAAAATGTTTATCTTGGAAAAATAAGCTGGGCCAAATTTCATGGAATCCGTTACGGTCTTTTTTTGTGCTTATGGGCACTGCTATGCGTGGAAATCTATTTCATGGAATCCGTAAGCAAGACTTTTGGCGCTTAATCGGTTAGCGAAGAATTTCTAGGCTAACCTTGATTGTTTTCTGTTAACATCTTGTCATGTGCATTCTGCAGGAAGTTCTTGCTTAGCGTAGTGAGAAAGAAAACTCTCCTGTGAAATATGCTAACAGTAAGCAAAAAAGGTCTGTTGTCATAAGCGAAGAATTTTTGCTTACGGTAACGGATTCCATGAAATTGGGCCCTGATCTACACATGACCTTGCTGTGTGTAATTTCCGTGGTTACAACTGAAATATTGGTTTTTCAGTGTGAACTTTCAAACATACAATAAAGTATGATGTTTTACGATCTTTACCCAACCTTTAAATACTGCTTTTGAAATGATACATTCTGAAGTCTGGTATTTCATATGTAAGTGTGCATACATGTAGACCGGTCTGACATAGAATGATCTATGTGCTCGCAAACCACATTCAGTATACAAATTCTTTGGACCGCACATGTATCAACTTTAGGGAGTGCTTTACGAGACCAATCACAACACAAGTCTTTAGTGCAAAGCAAATGTAGCGCACGATCCATTTCTGTACTTTTTTGTAAAAGAATTTGTAAGTTTGGAGTCGATTTTACAAAATGAAATATTGTATATTTCCATAACACTGTATCAAAAGAGCATAAATATTATCTATGTAAAATCCAGTTATTTTTAAAGGGCATATACAACATCATGAACATTGGTAAAAAACCAAAACAGAAGTGTTCACAGATTTACGTATAAATTACAGGGTATAAAGACGGTACTGGTAGAAACATTCTGTAGAAATTGTTCTCCCTGAAATGCTGTTTGTATTCAGAATAGAGTAAAACTAAACACCAAAACATTCTTTGATCTTGGAAAGATAAAAAATGAGACAGCTATTCCCACACAATTTGGCGTAACACGTGCAACTGTTTTTCGCTGTTTTCTACTGTTTCCAATGATCAATTGAGCTGAGAATTTCACAGGTTTGTTTTTATTCCATTATAAATCGAATTATGAGCAGGCTGCAGCTGCTCTGTCACCTTTATCAGTGTTGTGCATGCCCTTTAAGGTGTAGTCATGGAGATTTCATGAATGGCAATAAAAAGGGTAAAAAAAGCCACACACATGGATACAACTTATTACTGCTTCAAAACGAGGACACCTTCAGAACTTCTGGGTCTTTGAACTCAAAGAATCGACTCATACATGCACTTCAGTACATAATGCAACCTGATAGCATTCCGTGATGCGGTCGCAAATCACCGTTATAAAAAACATCCGACAACAACGAAGACGTGTTTGCCCCTGAAGGTGTGTATGCCAGTTAACACCAATTTTACAAACAGCGAAAGGGTCACTTGGTCTACCACACTCCACGTTAAAATTCTCGACCAAAGTACAGGACTATACTCCTCAACAACTCAAAGTATCTAGACTATTTTCGTTTTCAAGAATTCCAACTCATTCAATTTGCCAGCCAACTTGCATCATTGCAATATTTTTTCTTAGTACCTCACTCAAGTTCGGGGTCAGCACAGGTAACTTCATTAGTAGGTAATTTGACAGAACTAAAATCCGTCGGCCCCGGAGGGCTTATCGTTACTTGGTGGGCTTTCATATTCTCACAGATTCTGCCAGGGGGGCATGATAATGTTGTTATAGCATCCCAACAACTTGGCCAAGCATTAACTTACGAAGCCGGACGGAATCTTCGAAAAACAGATTACAGAATTTTGCATCAACTTCAAAACTAGTTCTGCCGACTGTAGATTTACAGACATAAGTTGCTAGCTGTTTCATATATGTACATGTAGCATGGAAGTCCTAACCCCAATTAAATGGCATACAACATTGGTTACAAACCAAAACAGAAATGTTCACAGATTTATCTATAACTAACAGGGTATAAAGTCGGTAATGGCAGGAACATACCGGTACTGTAACAATGTTTTTTGCCTGAAATTTTGTATTTATCCAGAAAAGAGTAAAACCAAACACCAAAACATTTTTTTTCTTGGAAAGATAAATAATGTGACAGCTATTCCCACACAATTTGGCGTAACAATTGCAAAGATTTTTCGCTGTTCTCTAGTGTTTCCAATGATCAATTGAGCTCAAGATTTCCCAGGTTTGTTTTTATTCCATGACAAATTGAATTATGAGCAGCCCGCAGCTGCTCTGTCACCTTTACCAATGTTTTACATAACGTCTGCGCCTATTTTGCTTCAAATGTTATGTACAGCAGATAATTTAAAGCAATATGGAATGATCCCGGCCTTAATTACTGGCAAGAATATCACCAGAACCTCATGTCCCATACCATGCAAACAAGATTCCCCTAACGCTTGACAGAACCTGACATTTTTATGCAGAGCAGTTCGTCTATCTCTCTGCCTATGCTGTCATCACTATTTTGACAAAGTTGTCAACACTTCATGCCGTAAAATACCTACGAGCAAATCAAGACACTTTTGGCTGGGGAATAGTACCGCCTATTAATCACCAAGGGACCTATTCCAATTATGTTTGGCGGCAGGTCGGCGGCAATCAAAGTCGCATTACCTTCGCAGTGAATCAAGTCCACGAATGTACGCCGCGTCTCGAAAGATTTCTCATTCCTAAACTACAAATTGCTTAACGCGGGGACTTGCGCGGCCTCGGGTTAAACTTTTGCAAACCCGGAGTTCCTTATCATTCAGTTCCCAATTTTGTTTTGGTTTTATTAACCCGAGGCAGAACACCGGTAGTGTGAACGCTCTCGCTAACCTGTGGTATCTTAGGGGTTGAGGCTTGGTGTTTACTGTGGTTGCATGGAAAGTGTGTTCGGCGTAACTTAGGAAATTCAAAGTCAAACTTTCAATATGCTGTTTCTCTTCTCAAAAATCTGGGTCTATACTTTCAATCAAATCTTCCCAAGATAAAGGTTCTTCAAAGATGGTGTTTGAAAATTTGGTAGGATGAGAGGCTAACATGTCACACTTTCTGGTGGGTCCGTGACTTCATCAGGATGTGAGACAATCAAATCGAGGATTTTCTTTTTCTCCGAACCAGATGGAGTCATCCGTGAAGCATTATTCAAGACTCTGGATATTGCTCATGTGAGAGTGAGTGTTATGTCTTTTTCCGTTCTGATGTTGATGCAGCAAATTCTGGAAGGTTCGGAGGGGCTATACCACTAACTAGATTTGACTGACAGGCACAGGAGGACTTTGGTTTTGGAGAGCTGAGGTAGAGAGAGTGGTAGTGCACGTGAGGCGCAAGCAACTCGTGCAATCCTGTGACAGTATCTGAGTGTATCTCGGTGAGGCAGTTGGCAGGAGACCACAGTTTGCCGAGCTGCTTCTGCGGTTAGCTATCAAGCTGCGCTGCTGAGTCTGAGCCTTTAATCCGCGAGGATACGTGGGGGTGTCTTACATGTAGAGGAGATAGCATCTGCACGTTCGTCAGCAAAAAATCTTTGCCCAGGGTTCGAGTGGGTCTTCAGTCGAAAGGGCAAGGGAAAGAGAAGATAGCCCATGTTACAATGATTCAGTACCTTCAGGTAGAATTCTATGATGCTACTTGTGGGAAGATGAATTACACTCTGGACCAAGAGGGAAGGGAAGGGGTTTTGGAATTAACAAATTCTTGACAAGGTTTTGGGATTGGAAGACCAAACGACCTCGGGGACCAACTTCAAAGCTAGGTCTGTGTGGAGGTTGGAGGTTGCTTACTGTAGAGAGGTGGGCCAATCTGGACCAAGAGCGAAGACAAGGGGTTTTGGAATTCACAAATTCTTGACAAGGTTTTGGGATTGGAAGACCAAACGACCTGGGGACCAACTTCAAAGCTTGCTCTGGGTGGAGCGTGGAGGTTGCTTACTGTAGAGAGGTGGGCCATGTAATGGGAGTGGTGGCTGAGCGGGCTGGGACTGAGGTGGGCTATAGGGGCTGGGAGAGGGATGGGCTGGGTGGACTGGACTGAAAGTGGGGTGGGTTGGTGGGTTTGGGAGATACCTTGGCCAGATGGGCTAGGACAGGTGTTGGCAAGGTGTCCTATTGAGAGAGGTGAGCTCGATGGAATAAGGCATTAGGGTTGGGCCAGGATCATCATTACCATCCAGAAAGACTCAAATGACTCTAATCCGATGACCAATCTAGGTCGGCCAACGTCAGCGACATCAGCTCAAACCCCTAAACCCTAAAGCCGTCAAATTGCAGCCGGCACACGGGCCTGACTCAAGTTGAGATTGGCACTGATTCAAGCTCATTTTTTTAATCCCGGCTTCCAACCAAGGTCAAGACTGACTGTTTCTGACCCCTGGGGCAGAATATCTAGTCAGGTGAAGGGGAAGTTGGTGCACGTAGCTAGGGGGGGATTTAAGCCTGTCTGTCTTTGCGAGACATGAGCCAACATGTACGGATTAACAGGGCAAATTTCAGACTGAGCGGATGGTGGCAGAAGGATTCTAACTTTATACAAAAAAGCCTTCAATAAAGATCCTGCTCGGATCGAAATGCGTCAGGCCCTCCCAACTCTTAAACATTTTAAATAAATTTCAGGTCATTTTGGCTGATGAGCAGTTTGCAGCAGTTTATTACACATATTTACAAAAAAAAACCTTTATGAGTTGGTTGCAAAAAGACCCCATTTAGAACCAGAATAGAGATGTCATGTATTTGACACATCAAATGGCTGAATATAATTCTACAGTTTGTGTGCATGTAATATTACACTGTATTTCCATACACTGCATGCCAATGTTATCAAATTGAACTTTCTCAGTTTGCAACCGCTCGTCTGACCCGGTACAAGAAAGACAGATAAAGAAAGGCGGACAGATACCTGATAAGTGATAAACTAGTTTTTCCTGTCTGTCTTCATAATAGCTAGAGTATTTAAAAGTACAGTACAGGATTGGAAACATACCCAGACAGAAATGCTCACATATTTAAGTATCTGACTTTCAGGGTATGAAGATGGTGCTGGTAGAAACATACTGTTTAAAAATATTTCCACCTGAAATGGTGTATTTATCCAGAAATTAGTCAAACAAAGACCGAAAGTTTTGATCTCAGGGTAAGATCAAAACCATTCTTTGAAAAATTGAGTCGGGTTTTCGCTATTTTCTCAAGACTCAGATGTCCGATTGAGCTCAAATTTTCACAGGTTTATTATTTCATGTATATACATGTTTGATCCGACAAAGTGTGAGTGCTGTCCCGTGACCCTAACCCTGGTGTATTTATCCAGAAATTAGTACATCAAAGACCGAAAACAGTTTTGATCACGGGGTAAGATCAAGTCATTCTTTATGTTTCATATTAAGAAAAATCGAGTCGGGTTTTCGTTATTTTCTCAGGTTTAGGGGGCCTATCATTTCATACTTGTACATAATGGATCAGACAAAGTGTGAGTGCTGTTCTGTGACCTTTTCCAATCATGTATTCCACCTTTAAAGCCCTTTCAGCTGCATATGTCTGCAAAATTACACACAGATAACCAACTGCAGGCTGGTCTTTGTTAAACATCTTCACAAAGAGAGAATATTATTAAATGATTTAAATATTTTCCACCAAAATGTTTTTATTTCTCAGTCTTTATCCCTATTTCCCCTTCCTCCATAACATAAGCTTGTGTTCTAGTCCTGTTCTGAATAAATTGATCTTTAAGATTTTAGCTCTGAATGTTAAAATAAAAATAAATTAGCTCTGAGTGTAAAAATAAAAAAGGAATCTATTGTCTTAAACAAGTGAACCGTGGAACAGGCTTCATCCTGCCCCCTTGGATACGATTCTTCCCGCCCCATCTTTCCCCCGATTTATTCCCCTGGGTGCAGGGCCCCTCCCATGCGCTGCCCTGCGCCGACGAGTGCATGCTACCGACTTGTACCTGGTTCCCGTGTTCGGTCTTTGTCTGCGGTTGCAGAGGAATTCTGCAATGTTTGAAACTAATGAACCCGCCTACCGTTGATTTGCGACATCCTTTCTTTAAGGGTACGGGGAGCAGAGGGGGAGGGGGAAGGTAGGAGAAGGGGGATGCTCGACAGGAAGGAGCAACATGGTACAGAAACATCACTCGAAACAAAAGATCCAAAGTTGATTTGCGGGGGGAGAGAGAGGAAGGATGGGACCCAATAGAGGAACTACTAGCCCGTGCCAGACACTGAGCATACAGGAAGGTTTTCAAGCTCCCCTGGGGGAAGCTGTCCTGATTATAATTAGTCCACAGCACCATTGGTGATGTAGCAGAATCAGCACAAAAACTCGCACTGCCCAATTTCACTCATCGGATGGACCGAGTTTCAATCGCAAAAGCTGAATCGTTCTCTACGTTAGTTTAGGGGACAGTCCTTTTTCTTTGTACAGAGTTCTGTACGTGACAGTGCAAATTTTCAAACAAAATGCGGATTGGTGATTTTTATCCAAACCAGATGAGATCAAACGAGGGTAGTTAATTAACCAAGGAATCTTCTTCCTCAAATAACACGTAGCACTATCATGACATATTCAAAATCAGGCTTGTGACTAATGCACAAAACCCATTTCTGGCATAGATAACAAAGATTATTTCAACCACAGGCTGAGTGATATGATATTTTGGTTGTAAGTTCGGGCAGCCTCAGCTCTCAAAAGCAACTTTCTGGAAGAAGTCAAAGACAGTGTAAATTGGGCCCAATACCAACTGATTGGTGTACTTCCAAATAGGCTGTCTGTACATGGCAGTACATAGGCGTTGCTGGTTTCATGGGTTGGTGCATGTATATGTGTAGAATCCTTCATGGTCCGAGTGTGGAGTTGGTCAGTACATGCTTTGGGTATAGTACGCCTTATTCATGGCGCATCCATTTTGTCACCTTCCTAGTAGGCCTATACCCTTTGGAAAAGATAACACCAATGGGAGACTTTTGTGAACCGGTCTTCAAGTCAACAGCGCACGCGCACGCAATTGTGAGCATGCGCGCATTGTTTTGCGCCTGTGCTGTTGTGCGTGCGCGTGTGCTGTTGACTTGAAGACCGGTTCTCAAAAGTCCCCCATTCTAAAAAGAAAATGGGTGCCAGACTATTTTGAATCCAAGCCTCAGTTTGATTACAGTGCTTTTTGTTCAAATGCAGGATGGATGCACCGTGAATAAGGGCTATAGGAAAGCCAGGCATGTACTAGACGGCATAAAACTATTGAAAATGATTGTCAGAATCTTGATAACATTCACTGATGATACAGAGAAGGGATTCTGGTCCAGGGATCCAGGATTTGAGTTTATTAAAAGTAGACAGATAAAAAAAATAAAAATGTGCTCCAAAAAAAATGTGTCAATCTGTCAGCAATTGGTACTTCACATTCTCAATTGGGCATTTCCTGCACCGTTTCCTTTCCAAGTCTAGCTCACTCTGAGCTGGGATTCCCCCAGAGGTACCGCAGAAACACTCCTAATCCGTGAATACACAAGCCGGGCCCAACTGCAGTACCTACCTGGCCAGTTTCCCAAGCCAGCTCGAGTTGGTCCTGGGCTCCTGAGCTCGAGCGAGCGCTGCCTGTCTGAGATGGTAATTAGCCAACATGACAGATTTCCTGCAGATGTTCCCACCCCGCCCATGGCTGTCCACGTGAGGGCGCCGCCTATTTTGAAACCCGTCTTGAGAAATTAAAGCAATCGGAAAGGGAAAACAAAACCGGCATGGTTTTTGTTTTTTTTTCGTTTTCAAATCAGGCATCAGTCTGCGATCAGTAGCGGGACGTCCGTTCGGGTATCAAGAAACACAAGTTTGCACTGGTTTTTCGCTGGCAAGAATTGTCTTGGGGAATCAAGAAAGGGTTTTTTTTTCTTCAGCAATGGGAGTGCCGACAATTGACATCTGTTTGCAGTCTGTTCTACCTCCTCGCATGCATGCATCGGGCAGAGGCCTCCCTCCCCCCTCCTCCTTTCTCTCCTCCCAGCGATCCCGATCCCGGGCAAGGCCGAGACTAAATTTCCTGACATTTTCATTTCTCTGCCGATATTCTTTCCCTCCAATTTCCTCCTGACTTGGATCAGTCTGATGATTCTGATGCAAAAGGGGTCACAAGATAATCTTGCGGCAAGGTATTCCCTTACATTTTACCAATCAAAATGTCTAAGAGTTGGTTTTCAACTCCCACCTGGGTCCTCTCAAAAATTGGGAGAAATTCCCTTCGAGCAGGAAAAACTAAAAACCTGTCCCAAGTTTAGCCTGGCTGAAGGGGGTTGAAATTTCAGACCATGCATCCCGGTGGCTAATACTGTCGACAAAAAATTCAATCAAGCCCTTCCGCTGAGAGTTGTCTCCCCCTCTCCCATTTCAGTTTGCCGACGCCGCCCAATCACAATTTACCTTGCTGACAAAACATTTGTTTTAAAAACTACGTGTGAGCCAACATGTTGATACTCTTCGGGAATTCCATTAAGTAAAAAGCTGCCTCGTGTCATTCTTGACAGTAAAAGAGATGAAGTCACTATCCAATGATGTCGGATTTAGTCCACTCTTCGTCTTTTTCTTCAAACAAACTTTTGGTGAAAAATATTTCAATAACGTTTTGGAGTTTATGACAACGGACCATATGAAAGTTTGGAGGTCCAATCACTCCGGCCTTTGGACACTGGTCTGTAAACGGTCAGAAAGTGATCATTGAATTATGGTTGGATAAGTGAATAAGTGACCATCTCAATTTACCAGTATAGGACATCATCTACATCAAAAGTTGACCCATCACTGGGATCATGGAGTTACTACACCTTTAAAATCATCAATCATATACCATTACTACAAAATCCTTGTTTGCAGAAGGCAGAATTACCCTGAATAGACTAATGAGATTATAAGTCTTATGCAATTATAGCATAATAAGAACCACGGGTTATTAATTGTAATACATGTACCTACACTACACCCAGACCACCATCTAGGCATCCAGCCAACCATGTCAAAACCAGCTTCCGCCCAGAGTTGCCTGGGGCTGTTGTAAGTACACTGTAACACCTTCCCATGTGGGTCCCATTAGAAACTTAAAGGGGGTTATATGAAAAGTCAGCAGATTGCCAATTAATTCTGCATTAAGCTCCCAAAACATGATATTGTAGGCCCAGTCTTTCAAGGTCTTTATTATGGAGGAACTATTCCTCCATTTGCAGCTCTATGGTACAAGGTACATGTACAGTACAGTTACCAAGTTCTCCCTATTTCTTTACCCTTCACCAGCTAACTTCAAAGGTAGTTATTAGGATGGTCTTGTTGGAATTTTTGGTGGAGAACATTATTCATTCTAATCATAAACTACTGGTGTTCAAAATGTCAGTTTGTAACTACCAATAACCTCTGAAAATGTCTTGAAAATCGTGGCCAGGAGCAAATTTAAAGAAGCTGCTAAGCACAAAGATTTGCTTAGCACTGTCTTGCCCAATAAAACAAACCACCAATAAAACATTCCATTTGATATTCATGGTCAGTGAACAACAGCTAAAGAACAATTACAAGTGATACTCAACACATGGAAATTTGGTTTCCTGTTTTTATTAAATCATTGAAAAGTGAACAAAATGAGCGGAATTCGAACCGGCAACCTCCTGAATAAAGTACAAGCACTCTACCAACTGAGCTATCCAGCATTACGCTAGTGGTGACCCCAAAAGTCAATTAGCCTTGTTCGTTTTCCTGTTTTTATTAAGAAGTTTGATTAATTTCATGGTTAGCAAATTATTGTGCTAGGCAGGGCCGTGAAATTGGCCCCTGTTCAGTTTTTCAATTTCTGCTGTTTTTCTTACAATTGGATTTGTACACACGTTCCAGGCTGATACAACCATCATCAGCTGGTGTATTTTTGTTTTACTTTTCCAGATTTCCTCGGATATGACAGCATTTGAAAAGGAAATACTTAATAGAAATAGAAATTACTGTTTGAAATGATTAACCTCATTAGTAGTATTAGTAAGCTTTCTGACTGGAACTCAATTATAAAGATCCTCGTCACTTCTAACGTCCAACTTTCACACCCAAATTGAAGATGAAGCGCAAACTGCCATGCAGATAACTCAAACGTTCAAATTCTGCCTTCCTTTAGTCACTCTGAAGGGCCGATTGCCTGCATTAGCGCTGCCAAGCAATGACTCATTTTTTTTCTTCCTTCAGTTTTAAGCGGAATACAGCTGGCCAAACCTTGGAGTCGTAAAATCCTAAATATTTCTGAAATCTCCGAATCTTGGATTTCCATCTTTCCAAGGGCAACGCGGTGATTAATGCCAACACCTGCAATCCCGAATCAGTGGACGTTGATGACAACTGGTGATGTGTGGAATACGAGTCCTGAGTAACTGGAGCTTGGCAAGATGCATAATTTGTGACATTTGGATATGGTTACCAGTCTTTACATCATGTACATTTCCGATTCCGCACGACTCATATTGTACAGTGTATGTGTACATTGTCATCAAGTGAAGGGTAGGTCCACCATTTTGACACTCCAACTTCCTAATGCTATAGTTGGCACAAATCTAGACCCGGCTGTCACGTTGGAATGAACACTGGACTTTTTACTCAACACAAGCAGCTAGCCAAATGCTGACAAACATATCAATGGCTGAGTGCAATGTAAAAAGCAGCCATTACTTTTGCCCTACAAATCACTATAGTAGTAGGAACACAAGGATGTGATTAACAAACGCTTGAGTTTCAGGCAAAAGCAAGATTGGGGCATACAGCGACAATAAAATTTTGCGATGACAAATGCCAGACCTGCAGCATCGGAAGTCCGAGCGGTTTTTTTTCTCTTTTGGTCTCACGGTCTTAACGACTCAAGCTCGAGCAGTTTTCACTCTTTGGTCTCACGGTATTTAACGACAGTCCAACGGTCTCAGGCCAACAGGTCCACACATGTCCAACACTTGCCAAGTTGTACATTAGCGGCCTGGCAGGACCTTATAGGAGCAAACTGTGAGGTCATTCAGTAGTACAATCGTGCCTTCATTAGTGCAGGCCCTTTGGGCTGATTTAGTTTCCAATTCTTACTCCCGGGTAATTACATAAATCTGGTCAAGTACAGGATTCACATGAAAAGGCTCTCTCTTATTTGGACACCGTCGGTTAACTTGTAACTCGTAACAATTTCTTATGACGTAAGAAATTGTGGCCTCAAGATTGTCTCAACTTCTTTGCTCAAAGAATCTTCTGTCAAACCACAGAGCTCCATAGTTATGGTTAATTGGAGCTTAGACAAGCAACAAATGGCCACTGACAGCGCAGACGTCCCTCTGGTTATGAATTTGGGAGGTTTGGTTCTGTTCTTGTCTGCAACTAACTACCATCATCCCCTCATGCTTCAGCGAAGAGCAAGCATAGAGCAAAGAGACTTCAGAGAATCTGTCCTCATCAATGCATGTATTGTCGACTGGCAGCATGCAACTAAAAAGGCTGCAAGGGTCTAGGGGTGCAGCCTTTCTTTGCTGCTCAATTTGAACAATGTTTGGAGTTAGGAGGGCCTGACGTTTCGATCTGAGCATGGTGTTCTTTCCTCCATGATCTGAGTATAATGTTTATCGAAGGCTATCAAAGACTCAATCCTAGCAGGATCTTTATGGAAGGCTTCGGAAAAGATCCTCCTAGGATCGAAATGTCAGGCACTTCTAACCCAAGCATTTAATAAATTTCAGGTTTTTATCTTAGCTGATGAATGTAGTATGCAGCAGTTTATTAATACTTGTACTAGACAGACAATTCTTCGGAATTTCCTCTCCACCAGAATTATTGAACCTCCTCTGAGTATTAGTTGAGCATCTGTCCATGTTTATTGCATCTAAAGCTTAGAGCTTAAGACCAGTTAGATTTAAGTGGCCAACTGTCTTTTCTTTTCTTTTCTTCTTCACTTGTGGCCATTTTGTTTTGTTCGGCATTGTCTCTGGACAAAAAAATCCGATCAATCCATCACGACACAAATTCGGTTGTCGCGTTTGAAAAAGGGCAATGAATGGGCCTTTCAAAGTAGATTTGTGAGGAGACAAGGGGCTGTTACTTGTGGTCATCGCAACGGTCATCGCAACGGCCGAGAAAGCAAGCAGGGAGGGAGAGTGGTCTTGCACGGCGACGCTCACTGACCGGTCCCCACCCATCGTTTCCGACGGAATTGAAAAGGAAGGCCGAGGAAAAAGTCAATTCAAGCTGACAATGTGTCCAAACAACTCCAAACATCCCTACCACCCTTCAATCAATTCCCTGACAAAATATTGATCATGTCCTCCGATAGAGACCCTTTCTTTCCCTTGTCTCCAGAGAGCACTCAGAGGTTTTGTTGCATGTCTGTCCTGAATGGTACCGACGGTTCGCTTTAATGCCTTAACGGGTCAGACTGAATTTTTCATGAGGCCATTTTTGTGGGATATTTGGCTGGGAGGGGGCAGCCTTTATACAGAGGTTGGAAGATCGATGGCGTGGTGTTAAAAAAGTAGTTCCGTACCCCCCACGGTACAGTGCTGATCCTGTGTGCATCTGAAGAAGTGAGGTGGAGGTCGATGAACTTAGGAGCAGTCAACTTCGGCCTCGAACCTCAACTGAGATATTTTAGTCTCAACTCTTTATCTGGGACCTTTCTCAAAGCTCAGCTCTGGCTCTGGCTCCATTTTGTGAATCCATTTTAAAATTATGCAATACGAGTATCAAAATAATGCCTTTTCTCACTAGAATGCTCATCCCCGGGGCAAACTCACCCCGGAGCTACCCTGGGGTGAAAAATTTCAACCCTGTTCCCCAGCAGGGTTGAACTCACCCCGGAGAATGGGCAATCTCGGGGGTGGCTCAGAGGTGGCTATTTCAAGTGGGAATCGCAGCTTATTTTCACCCCTGCGTCGCTTCGGGGCCATCCCTTGAGATTGGTCAAGTGAGACTTTTGGCTGCAGTTCGGAAATGGATTCTCTGGTTTGGAAAAGAAAACAGAGCTTCAGCTTCAATGAAAAACCACAAGCTAAATGTTCAACATAGGTGACAGCGACAAAGCCGGAGCTGAAGCCGAGCTTTGAAAAAGGCCCATGGACTCAGGAAAGTGTTCCGGATCGGGCTTCAAACAGGGAAAGTACCTGTTCACTGTTACAGAAACGTCCAGCCTGGACAAGGGACTTAGGGAGCTAACAATACCATCCCGTTGGGCACAGGCTTTCAGGGAGATGGTAGAGCTATGGTTTGAGTCTGCCAGGGTGTGATATGTGGGGGATCATCATTGTTAGCAAGAGGGGGCCACCCTCATGGCTAGCGTTTCAGTATTAGGAACAGTGGGTTGAAAGGGGCCCCTGCCACACTTTGAAAGGACCTGCAATTGAAGTGCCAATCAGACTGATTGATTATTACACTGAGGAAGGGTACACTGCCTGGACCACCCCCAGGTGATCCCCCAAGGGGTCTGGTCCCCCAGGGGGTCTGCCAAAATGTCTTGTAGTAATCTGGATTTATTGTGTAAGTACTTTTACCAATGTGACATCTGTAGATAACTCTTTCATGCAATACAAATGTAGAATTGCTATACCAAACTAAGACACAAGAGATATCAAACTTTAATTTCTAAGAACCAGTTTGTGAAATGATATTGACAAAATTTGGTTCAAATTTCAATCCTAGTATTCATTATAAACTACCTCTAACTGCCACTGCAAATTATACATTTACAGATTATTAGGCCTACTCAAAAAAAGAGAAAAATCATTACACTAAGGACATTCGTCTGGACAGATAACACTAATACCATCCAACTGTCTGCGTGGAACACTTCGGAAAGTTGACGAACTCTGACAAGCCAACATGGCTCAACATGAGTAACGCCGCATCCGATCTCCAAAAAAATATTATTTATAGTTCCTCTCTGCTGATGTATGTACAATGTACATCATGTATGATAATTAGAATGCCCTTGTTCTGCTATGCCTGTCTTGTATCCGATGCAATGGTAAATGATCGCTTGGCAAATTCACAATGTCATTTCAAATTTTTTTTTTTAATTTTACCCCCACCATTTATGCCGTCGTTGACAGACATTGGTCATGACTCAGATGTTGCAATCTGGGTAATATAACACTAATTCCATTGTGCAGCCTATCCACGTGTGTGAGCCCATGCACATGTTCGTCCCCGTTTCCTGTATCCTTCACATGCTTGATCCCGCCAACATTTCCATTTTCTGTTTTGTCCCATATATCAGAATCCTAGGCCCTACATCCTCAAGAACTATTCTGCTGTGTGGCTTAGAAATGCACACGTGTCTATGGGAAGCAGCCATAGCCCGTAACGCATTGAATGAAGCCCTAGCCATTATTTGGCTGCTGTTCCCCTGGAGAAAGAGGAAATATAAATTTTGTAACCAGACATGAAAGAAAAATTGCCAGAAACTGGGAAATTTGGGTATTTCCGATAATTAGTTCTGAAAATTTGGTTTATTACATGGTCCAGGTACGAGAAACTAGGAATGAGCAATCATCAAAATTTAAAAATTGAGTGTAGGCGGACAATGATAATAACCACTGGTGATTGAGCATTTCTGTCATGTTGTGCTCCACCGGTCGATTGGTCGATTTCACAAAGCCCTGCGATTGATCGCAACTCGAGTTACGAAGGATAACCCATCGTAGGGGGCCTATCCCACGTAGGACTTCAATGCACCAAAAGTCCTACGATTGATAGTAAGTTACAAAGAGTTTGGTAAAATCGACCCCACATCACATATTCATTGTTAAACACTTTGGCAATTCAGATAAATTTCAACAGAAATTTTTCCTCTAATCATTTGCAAGTAATTTTGTTGGACGGTCCGTTTTGTGCAAGAAATAGTGAGTACAATACACTGGATTTGACATAATGAATCTCCAAAAATATTTGTAAGTAATATTCCCCTAGCCTCAGACAACTCCATAGATATGCATGAAATACAAGTTCTGTAAAAACTGCCCCCGACAGCGATGTTGGAAAAAAACAACTTTATTGGCCAAACTCAGCCTGTTAGTTGGAATAAATCAAAGATAAAAAGAAGCAGTCAGTTTTACACACTGGCAAGTCTGACATGTTTCCCATCAATTTGGACATTCAATTTCAACAATAACTGAAACTTCTGCAAGCTGCTCATCAGCCCAAATAAAGACCTGAAATTTATCAAATGCTTGGAGTTACGAGGGCCTGACGCGTTTCCATCCTAGCAGGATCTGTATCGAAGGCTATATGACAAGAGGACAAGAACATGCAAGTAAGGCCTAAAGATAGGCAACATTTAGAAAAAAGTCACAAAAGTGCAACCGCATAGAATAAAAGGTTCGCTTTCCCGTGTCATTTTGAAGCAGTTTAACGGCTCAATACTTTCACGAATGCCCATTGAAAAAAGAAAGAGCGGGAAAAAAAAGAGTGATCACAAGAGCTTTTAGGATTCACGGAACAATGTCCAATGGTTAAATGGATCTGGGGAACACAGGCCAGGCATTGAGGGTGCGAAGCCTTCTCTAGGATCAGTTATAAGGCTACATGATCCCCCACAGAATGGATAGCAATGTGATTGATAGACATATCCATGTAATGTATCTATAAAGCTGGGACATAAAAAAGCCAAGGCCAGTCTGAGAAAAGCCTGATTATAAAAGGGTACCTGGGGCTGGTTGTTAGAGTTGAGACTTAAAGGTACAGTATACGATTGGTAAAATACTGGTACCCCTAACCCAAACAGAAATGTTCACAGATTTTTGTTTAACTTTCAGGGTATGAAGATAGTGCTGGTTTACATACCGTTAAAATATTTCCGCCTGAAATGGTGTATTTATCCAGAAATTAGTCAAACAAAGACCGAAAACAGTTTTGATCTCTGGGTAAGATCGAAACCATTCTTAATGTTTTATAAGAAAAACTGAGTCGTGTTTTTGATATTTGATCCTGACTCAGATGTCCGATTGAGCTCAAATTTTCACATGTTTATTATTTCATGTAGGCCCTACATGCTGGATCAGACACAAAGAGTGAGTGCTGCTCTGTGACCTTTACCAATCATGTATCATACCTTTAACCACTTACTCACTGGCTTCTGGACACTCTGGTATGCTCATGCTGACAGGGGGGTCAGCACCAGTTCAGTCCATGAGGCAAAAAATAGCCACACAACCTTGGTCAAACTATGATAAATCAGTTTCAAATAGCCATGGAAATTCCGATTTCTAAGATGATCCATTGATAACTGTTTTCTTGTATGACCACCAATTTCTTTTTAATTTCAAAGGAAGGGTGTAACTTATAATGACAGATTAAGTGTTTCTGCAACATTATCCCACTAAAAAAAAATTATCATTAAAATCAGAAGCAAAGAGATGAATGAATTATCTTCGCAAAATGGTACAAGTTTTCCAGTGTCCAAAGTTCAGATGTACACAGTGGGCCTGTTTGTTTCGGACGAATCCTGTAAAATCCGGATCCCATTTGAGCGTACCCTGCATAGGAGAAGGATCCCAAAATATCGGATCCTTTGCGTGAAACAAACAGGCCCCAAGATACAATTTTACAATCTTTTTCTCCAAAAAAATTGTTTATTTTACAATTGCTTTTGTAAAATTTCTACCCCACCTCCCCCACGAAAAAAAAATTAGTTCAGTTAAAAATTTCCCATGTCCAAAGATCAGAATGTAGACAGTTGTACAATTTTAAAATTTTTCTTCTTAACATTTTTTCCATTTTTACAATTGCTTTAGTAAAATCTCTCCCCCAACCAAGAAAAGAAGAATTTGAATGCACATAAAACTTTATTTCCCGCTTTTCCACGAATGCAAATAAGAGCCATATGCATGTCAAGTTTCTCTATGAAGCGATGCAAATTTTTTAGCCATAAATTTTGCTTTGTTACATAAATACTCTCAGTGCATGACTTCATGGAAACAAAGGTCTAGAAAGTGCATCCGGAAGTTTACATTTTTTTGGTGATGGTTTGCACCAAATATTCTTGGTACATTGCGGTTTTTATCCGAAGTGGCCATCAATGCATACTACTGAAGACCTCAGTATAATCGGGTCATTCCACTATGACGGGGAGAGGTTCGTATGGTGTTCATGTAAACTCAAGAAAATTTATCACTATCGTCTCCATTTTACAGTGTTTCATCGAACAAAAACTTATGGTAATCCTTCTTTGCAACTTAAATAGGCGAATAAAATTTAAAACTTCAAAGACACAAGTTTTCTGATGTTTATGTCGATGCCAAAGTCAAAAGTCCTCCCCTAATTTGGTGGAATGACCCAAACTTTACAATTTCTCAGACCCTCATCTTTTTTTTTAATAAAAGAGGACATTTTGTAAAGGTCAAAGTTCACTAGATGTGAGTCTAGTCTATAGTACAGTGCATTTTTTCCCATCCCTTGAAATTTGAGCATTGAAAAAAGGGGATTCTCTCTCTCAAAAAAAAATATGTTAAAGACAAGGGGACAATTTATAGGCCTGAAAGTAGTTTGTGTTTACATGTGCCATGGGAAGTTGAACCAAAAAATAATTCCGCAGAACACTCAGACTGTTAAAAGTTACACAAAAGGGGTAAGCTTTTGTCAAGTGGAGACCTTCACCCCATGTATACAAGACATGGGGTGTTGTTAACCTCAAATGTTTTAACCGCCCCCCACCCCCCCCCTCCCCTCCAGGGCCATGCTTTGGCGGTGGGACCCCATTCACCCCAAAACAGAAGGCTACAACATGTAGTGTAACATTTTACCATGTAATCATCAAATAACCACAAGGTAAACTGACTGAAATGAAAGTCATTGAAAAGTGAACAAAGACAAATTTACTAGAGTGGGACTGAACCGGCAACCTCCTTTAACCATGTACTTAAAAAACATAGAAATTATCGAATGAACCACAAGGGAAACTGACTGGATAGGTGAATAAAGAAAATTGACAAGTCGATCGGGGATTCGAACCAGCGAACGCCCAGAATACCACACTGGTTACAAATAGTACTTACTAGACTGTTTAATACAAGGGTACCAGTCACAAAACAATTTTCAGTCAATTAAACAGACAAAGGTCACACCAGGGGCCAATTTCATAGAGCTGCTTAGCACCAAAAATTGCTTAGCACAAAAATAGCTTGCCCAATAAAACAAACCACCATTGAAAATTCCATTTGATATTCACGGTCAGCGAACGATAGCCAAAAAACAATTGCAAGTGATACACATGGAAATTTGGTTGTTAATCCTGTTTTTACTAAGACAGAAATGTTATGCTTAGCAAATTTTTGTGGTAAGCAGCTCTATGAAATTGGCCCCAGAAGAATCTCCAAGCACTGGTATACAGTCTAGTCCCGGCCTACCCAGCACGTACTGGTACATTTGCCAAGGCCCTTGGTAAAAGAAGGTAACTGGAACCAGATCAAATATCTAAAAAAAAAACCTCACCGCCCAGGAGCTTAGCAACCTGCAACCCTGGTAACCGCAGCCCGCGGGGAACCGGGGAAGTCGCATCAGAATTACCTGCGGCTGTGTCTGGGCACCGAGGGGTGGATGCTTCTGCCGCCGGCGATGATTCACACAAATTAAATTCCCTTGCGGGAAGGAGGAGAAACCATCCCCACGAAGACAGCTCTAGCTAGCTCCACGTTTTGTGCCCTCCAAAAAAGCATTTTCAGTGCCAAGTTTTTCCCCACATATGGACCAGAGTCACCAGACAATGTAAAACTTTCTTGTAATTTTCTTCTATTTGGGGAAGGAAGAGGAGGGGGGTGAGATCTTGGTAGACTTGGTTCAAGGCTCTGTTGTCAAATTCATTGATGCGACCATACACAAACATACATCAAGGAAGTACTGTATACCTTTTATGGGACTGAAAAAAGAAAATGAACAAAATTTGTGGCTATACAAATAATAAACTGCTGCAAACTGCTCATCGGCCACAAATAATGACCTGAAATTTATACAATGCTTGGAGTAATAGGAGGGCCTAACTCATTTCGATCCTACCAGAATCTTTATCGAAGGCTAAATGACAAGAGGACAAGAATATGCAAGTTAAGATACACAAAATCCTGCTAGGATCAAATTCTAAATGCGTCAGGCCCTCTTAACTCCAAGCAAAATTGGGGGCTGTGATATAAAGAAAACGTTTGCCTTTTGGAAGGTGTGAATTGGAAGTGCCTGTATGAAAAGCAGGCAAAATGCATTTCAAGTTACCTAGCAACAACATGAGGCAAGATATTAAGCTTGCCCCAGGGTGATGTATGGCAATGTTTGATCAAAATGACGGCAGATATTTTCTCATGGCCATGTCACACTTTTACAGACAACTTGGAGGGAACCAACTTCACTATTGGTATTTCATGCGAAATGTAGGTACAGTAGCACGTTTTAACTAGCACTGCTGCTCTTTTCTCAAGAAATGTATGAGATCATTGAACCGGGATTGCTGCTTCATTCTGAAGACTGCTTAGAACTGACTGGATGTACTTACTCCATGGCCACATGTGACAAGCAAACATGGGCCTTGGATGGGCCTTGCCCCAGGGCATACTCTTCCCCTTCTCTAGACCAGGGGTGCAATTTTTCATGCCCAAACTCACACCCATACAATGGGATTGAACTCAGGGGCGAAGACCCTAGCTTGAGAGAGTTGCCCCCAGGGTTCGGCGGCGGCCGAAAGAAACCATTTTTCAGGCTTATACCAATTACCTTGCGAGTGGACATCTCACAAGGGTCTAATCTGGAAAATCCACTACGCATATAAATGTTACGATGTACATGTACAACAAGTGCCTAACAGGCAAAGTCTGAACAGAACTGACAGGCAGACAGATTAACGGGAGATAAGCGCTTGGGAGGATTAGCCGTTTTTCACAGGAAGTGCGGATTAGCCGGCCATGTTGGTATCAATGTGTGTACATAACATTATCCTGCCTGTACTGTGCACATAAAGATATAGAATACATGTAATTTCCAGCCCTAAGCTCTTGAACTTCAAGAGGAAAAACGAAGCTTTACTTCCATAACCCTCTGAGTCACTGCGCCTTAACCGGTTCCCACTAACATTACTGGTTTTCAACTATATCCGGTGCTATAATACCAGTATACTACCAAGTTACATGTTCTTGATCGTTCCAAAGATAAAATTGAAAGACATACAATAGCAAAGTTTCCTATCAGTGAAATTGTTCAAACAACTCTATAGGCCTGTATTTCCCAAAAATTACAAAGGATTCTGTCATTCCTAAATATCGGACAACTCTTTCACGACATGCCGATTTAAAGCAGCAAAATGAACTCTTTTCTTCATTTTCATTGTACATGGAATAATACCCTTGTAACAACAAAAGAACTACAGTAATGGTTTTTGCAACCAAAAGCAGTTTGAGAAATGCTTAGGGAACTCACTTGATGTTTTATTTGCACTCTTTCCACAGAAGCATTAAGAAAAGTCGAAGTTATGCCAAAAAGAAAGTTACACAACCGAAATATTCGAGCAATTCTCAATTTTATTTGTATCTTGACTTACATGTTGTCTTCTTGTCATTTAGCCTTCGATAAAGATCCTGCTAGGATCGAAACGCGTCAGGCCCTCCTAACTCCGAGCAATTCTCAAGTCGTTAGAAATGTAACCCTTACAAAAAAAATGCAAGTCCGTGAGTCATAATATGTACTATAACAGGCCTACTTCTTCTCCGACTATAAACTTTGTCTTTATTGATCATGCTTGGTGCTTCTGAAACTTGTATTATAGACTTCCGAATGAGACTCGGAAATTGCACTTACAAATAGTTACTGGACAGTTAAAGGGATGGTTACAAAACAAATTTCAGTCAATTAAACTCAACAAAAGGTCACACCACACCACGAATAACGTGGAGGTTGCGACACGGATTGTCCATTGATTAGGGCGCTTAATACATTATTTCCTGGTTCAAAACTATTAGAAATTTGTCACTGTAAGTTGCAACCCACAAATTCATGAAGTACGAACAAATTAATACTTTGGAGCTTACTTTAGGCCTTTTCACACTGGACAAATCTCGGGGTTGACGCTGGGTTGAGGCAGGGTTGGCGGGGTTGACATTGGCGGCAATTCACACTGGAAATTTTTCAACCCTGTGCCAACCTCGCGTCAACCCCGAGATTGATTTCAACCCGGGTTGAAGGCAACCCTGCTCAGGACCAGGGTTGAGATTTTTCGCCTCGGGTTGAAACCAACGCCCCGGGTTAAAAAAGGCAGTAACTGTGAATCAATCGAGTTGAGGTCGCCCCGGGTTGAAGGTGTGTTCGCGAGAGGCAAATGTGAAACGACGCTGGGTTGAACGCGGGGTTGAAACCCAGGGCGGGAATGGAGTTCAACCCGGGTTGAAAGGACCTATACAGTCTGCATAATACATGTTCTTGTTACCGCTCTTGTTCTACACACACTTCTACACTCAATACAGAATGTGTACAAGATTAAGCCTTTTTAAACAGAATTAAGTATTCTGTACTCTGTAGAGGCCAAGGATTAGCACATGGGTTCTGGAAGAGCAGAAACCAAGCACACAATGGATTCCACTTCCTCTGTAAGAGGCTTATCAACAAAGGGCATTATAGAAGGTGATGCTACTGTTTAGAATACTGCAACAGCTAAAAGGAGATGATCCTTTAATTCCTAGTATTAACATCAATCCTTCAGGTTTATAGGTGTCCACTAAAGTTGTGTCAGTGCCACCCCACCCCCAGAATTTTGTTTTTCGGGTTGTAACCTTCTGATTTGGACAAAAAGGAAGGATTTATTATTCTAGGAGGGTGGTCAACCTACTCTCTATCTTTGAGATTCTGGCCAGAATGTTTTGGCCGTCTGATGACCAATGGTCAGATACTCAGGTTATAAAGCACTACAGTACAGTACTAACAATCTTATCATTTGGATTTTTCAACATCTCATTCCTCAACTGGTTTTCCATCGTACCTGTATGTATTTTCTATTCATGATTCAATTAAGCCATTTTAGGATATAATGCAAATTTACATATTTAATTTTTATGAATTTTCAAAAGGTACTGTAGTGCCATTCTGTGAAGTTATGGACCACAAGCTGCTAATTTCTTAGAACTGCTAAGCCTTAAGCACCAAAATTTGCTTAAATTTAAGCACCAAAAACCTTGATATAAATAAATTCAGTATGGCAGTCAAAACTCCTTTTGAATGTTATGCTCAGCAAACAATGGCCGCATACAAGTTAAAAGCAGTAAACATCACATGAACATTTGGTTTAAAATCCTATTTGATCAAAAAAGACTTTTCGTGCTAAAGCAAATTTTGTGTAATAAGCAGGTTTATGAAATTGGCCCCATGACAACCAACCTGGCTTAATTTTGTTCTATAAATTCACCAAAACCACAAAGAGCCCCTTTTTTCCCGCACATAAAAATTAAGAAACCGAAGGAAATGAAATCAATTGCCATTCGCTAAATAGAACCATTGATAACAAAAACCGCACTGAGTGAAATGGATTGATCCAATCGCAGAACAGAACACATTTTGCCGAAAACCGAATCAAACAAAATGAATCATCGGTACAGAAAATTATGAACATTTTGACTTTGTGCGACTAAAAAAGGAGGGGGGAAAAAAAAGAGAACAAAATGGTTCACTGAATCAGTTTGGAACTTTTTTTCCGATGGTGTTGATGTATAAGTTCATTTGAGATCACAGACATGGCCCCCCAGTACAGGACGAATAGCATACCTCTGGGTTTTACTTTACTAGACCGAATTTCCGTTAGCCCTAGACACATAATTAGGTATCCGCAACAGGTACACTCCTAAAAATACAGGTCCTGGACGGGGACGCCCCAATATATACCCCCTCCGTGTCCGACGGCCCGGGGAAAAAGGCGCTGGGGACCACAAGGGCGGCACACCCGCCCTCCAGTATCGTTCCACAGAGGAAATTAATTGGTATACTTTTGAGAAATTGGAGGAGGGTTATGAGTTCCGGTGGGAGACGGCTCAACTGGTACTCTGGTGTAAGGTCTATGGGGATAGAGCTGCCGAGATATACACATTACATACGGGGTACCGGGTGTGCGTGCCCTTCGACACAATACCCAATATACCGGTACCCGGCACTGAATGTTAGCATTGGATTGAGTTAGCCTGGTCCGGTATGTACCGTAATCTTACCATTGCATGTACAAATCTAATAAGATTAATGTTGCCAGTTTTGGCTGGGCGTGTAGGTTTATGGGATTCGAGTGGATATCATTTTTCATTCTGGACAGGGAAGTAGTATCATGAACTTTGGTCCTGGCGTGAACTTTGTGAAGAGTAAGCGTTCAGATCCAAATTTCTCACCGGTGCTGTTGGTTAGTGTATCAATTTTTATACACAACCTCTACGCCAATTATTATTTCCTTTCCTATGTTGAAGTCTCGTTTATCGCGATGGGGAATCTCTTTTTGAAAAATTGTGTTACTTTTCGTGATTTTTCCCTCCAAGAAAGAGTGCCAAAATAAGGATTTCTAGTCGAGAGAAAAACTGCTCACACAAAAATCAGCCTGATTCTAAAAAGATTCCAATAACACAGACCCATCAAGTAGTGCTGGGAATTTTATCGGGTTATAAGTTAACTGACCCGGATTTAATTATTCGGTTACAAATTTTCACTATTAACTGTTAGCCGAAACTGAAAGGAAAAAAGGGATGAATGTTTGGCTCGTGCTCAACAACCCAAAGAGTGAAAACTGTAGAATTTCAGTAAGTTATTTTGTCCATTTTGCCAAGTAGATACACGCTTTTCACATACTGGATTTCACAGAAACATATGTACTTGATCTAAATGCTTGATCTAAAAAATAAAACATTGTAAAAACTAAAAAGCATTCGGAAAGCGATGATCACATTGAAGAAGACGTATATACCATAAATCGCACATGTCACGCATGTCGCACGTAATTACATAGGTTAACTGTTAACCTGATTTTTTTTGCAATCAGTAATCGGATATGAAATTACCCGATTATGCCCAATGCTACCATCAAGTGACCACTGCAAATAAGTGACCACTACAAACAAGTGACCGCTACAAACAAGTGACCGCTACAAACGAGAGACCATCCAATTCCCATGGAGATTCTGCCAATTACTGTGTGCCTGGACTTGCACTAAACTTGACTCCTTCTTTCGTGAATCGTGAACATGACCCCTAAGTAACAGACCTTGTTCTATTTCAGGTCCTGTTGACCCCCAACAGTTCAGGGGGAACGACGTGTCAAACCGTCCGTCTGTTCCCAGCCGTCATCGTCAATTAATGATCTAGTTGACACGGCGGGTCTGTCCGATCCTGTCAGCATCAGATACAACAAGTAGGTGTTCCCATAAAAAAAAACCACCCAAAATTGGGCTGAAAAGGGTTTGAGATAAATAACCGGCTTTTCATCAAAAACACACTGTCCCGATCAGTGAAATCAGCCCCAGCGTGATTTGACTTGATTCCCATCAATTATGGTCCATTCGAAAAATAATATCACCAGTTATTTCACTTTCGGCGGGGACAAATTGCACACTTGCACTGACGACCTATAGTGACAACAACTTCAAGTACCACACGCTGCACCTGTGACTACTGTGAGCCCTAACCATACAAACACACATAAACAAACCACCCCATACACGTTACACGCAGCAAATTCCTAAGGATTACGTCCTGTATATTTACCCAGAATGTGAAATAAAAAAAAACAATATTGGATCATGTTCAACACTCTAATCCCTTTTTTTTTAAAAGGACTTTTTAAAAAGTTCATGATCTTGGGTTTGCTTGGAATTTTTTGCAAAAAGTCAATACAAGTTAAAAATTTATTTTACAAATTTAACGTACAGGTATTCGACAGAAGTATACAACTCGTGAATATTGATTTGAAAACTTTGACAATATAACATCAAGTTTTCAAATGTTTAATTCAATGATTTCCATACATCACTGATTACTAGGACATGTGTAACACTTTGGTTAACCTTAAATTCTCTACAGTCATTTCAAACTGTCACTGTCATGATGCAGTACAGTAATATACTGTACATGTAGTACACACATGTACATAATGTACAGTACATATATGTACACACATGTACATATATGTACAGTACATATATGTACAAGGGAACTAAGTTTTAATTGCATGTATAGCGACAAAGATATTAAAAACTTAAGATTAAACTCACGAACATGTAAAAATACATAATATTGCAGAAGTCACAAATTCTCACAATAAATATATAACTACAGCAAAATAACACAATTCTTTTTTCAGAAGATTTCACAGTGAAATACAGTTGGAGATATTCCACGTTTCTTTGAAACTTTTTTTTCTGGGGTCGATTTCACAAAGCCCTACCATCGATCATAACACAAGTTACGAAGGATAACCCATCGTATCCTACGTAGGGCTGCAATGCATCATAAGTCCTACAATTGATAGTTATAAGTTTACGATGAGTTTGGTGAAATCGACCCCAGAACCCATTTTTTGGTTAAAACACCCAACGGACAGACCCGAAAGTGAAATCTTTAACAACTTCCAGGAGCACATTTGTCATAATTGCAAATGTCAATATTTGGGGGCCAGACCCACCACCTTGTTAAGCTGGACCCGGGGTCCCGACCAGGGTCAAGTGAAAATCATAACTGCTAACAGGGGAACCCAGGGGGAAAAAACCTTGGGAAGAAAAATTCACAAAGACACATACCTGGTGGGCATTGACAATTATCGACCAAACTGCGAGCAACTCTTCTCTCTACGTGGGCGTTGACTTTCTGCAGAGGGGGTAAAGAAAATTGAAAAACAAAAATGAAGGAGGCTTGGTTTGGGGCGAGTTTTTTCTTTCCCTAAGCTATAAGGAAGAAATTTTCAAAATTTGGAGATTAAATTTGATGAACGCAATACATTGTAGTTAGAAGGAAAACTCTTTAGGCCTTTTCACACTATCTCCTTTTCGATTTATGTTGAAACCAACCCGGATCAGCCCCGGTTCGGCCTGGCAAGATTTTTGAACCAGATTGAAAAGATGCAACATTCACACTACGTTTTTGGTGAACCAGCTCATACAACACAGATCACGGCAAAAAAGTATAAATACTTATCATTATTATCATATATTTATTAAATAGATGTGATGTTTTATTTTTCATTATATCTAGAAAATAAAGGAAACTGGCCTAAAAACTACTGTATCAGTAACATACATTGTACAGTCTAAAAAAGTCTTTAAAAAACCAAACTGAAACTTGTAGTTGAGCTAAAAAACCTAAAATGCAGACCATTTTTATATTTTCATTGTGGTTTGCAGAATAAATCAAGACTTCAATAATTCTCACTGAAATTCCCAACTGTGTGGCTAATTTTACAAGCATGACACGGCCCGGCCCACAGGAACATCAAAAAGCACTGTGAATTTCCGCCCCTGCCCACCACCCCAAAACATAATTCGGTAAAATAAACTCTAATCAGCGATATTACAGATTATTACAGACGCCGAATCATAATAATAATAAAAAAGGGGGCAGATTGCAGATTGAGAGAGCTCGGACTACAGATTGAGTTTGTGGTATGACCCCTTTAAGGTTCCACCCCAGCACCAAGGTGGCTCAGCATGCGACTGGGCTACCTCCCGGTGCCCTTGTGAACTTCAGCTGGTTAGAATTCGCTTTTATTTGTTATCCCGGGCAACGGTAGGGAGGTATATTTCCGTGTACCGTTCGTTAGCTGTATAAACTGTGCCGAGGCCCCATGTACCCACTGGTCACAGCTCATTACAACCCAGGCATGGAATGCGCCGTTACTTAAATCATGGAGGAAGGAATAGGAGTTCGAACGAACCACATATCAAATAATAAGACCCACTCGCCTATTAAAAACAAGTTAATATGAGATTATTTTCCAAAAATATACTACACTGGAGACTGAGGTGCCGTACGTCATCAAACAATTCCTTGCTCAAGTGTGACTGTAGACCGGCTAGGTGCTATATGCACAAAGACACTTGGAGCGTGGAGGAAGAATTGAAAAGACAATGCTTTGGCGAGGGGGTCATTTGATCTCTGGTTTGTTCGAATTCCTCCCTCCATCATCCTCCATGCTTATATGAAATGTTTTGTGCCCAAATGCAGTTCGATTACCGTTAACAACAATCTCTAATCAAGATAGGACACTGGAAAAATTTAGAATTTAGAAAATAGAGAATTTTGTATAATTTATCAAATGGCATGTACAACATTGGTAAAAGGTGACAGAGCAGCTGCAGGCTGCTCGTAATTCGATTTATCATGGAATAAAAACAAACCTATGAACTTTTCAGCTCAATTGATCATTGGAAACAGTATAAAACAGCAAAAAAACGTTGCAATTGTTATGCCACAATTGTGTGGGAATAGCTGTCTCGTTTTGTTATCTTTCCAAGATCACAACATGTTTTGGTGTTTGGTTTTACTCTTTTCTGGATAAATACAGCATTTCGGACAAAAACGTTCTTACAGTATGTAACATTACCACCTTTAAACCCGGAACTAAACCCGTTCACGTAAATCTGTGAACATTTCTGTTTTGATTTGTATATTGCCCTTTAATTAAGGGGGACGGTTTGAAGTTTACACCTACTTGAACAGCACTTTTGAATCATACACCTGTCTGCAACTGCAAGTGACCCACGTAAATATACCCCTAGGATTGTAGGCAGCAAGTGACCTACATAAACCTGTTAAATATGTAACCCCATTATATGACTCAACAGACAGATCAAAATGCCATAAAATAAAGCCAAACTAATTCTTTTTCATCAAACTCCATCAAAATTTATGCTGCTACTGCTGGTGTGTGCATGGAACTTGTGATGGAGAATGATAAATTCAAAAGGGATTTAAAATACAACTTCCACATTTTTGTCGAGCAAACACTTTACAGTTTACACATGTTATCATGTTCAATCAAACCACTAGCATGGGGGAAGTTCTATATCAGAGCTACAAAATAACTGCCTAGGGGGCTAGGGCCCAGCTTGTTAAAGTTGTAGTTAACATTGTACTGTGCAGATCATTACAGGGCAAGTTAACCTTGGAAGTCATGGAGGATATCTCTAGTATAGTATGTGTGTACATGTAGTATGATGACAAGACTAGGCCTAGTATTACAAGGTGCTGAACATCATGATAGGGCCCTAAGCTTTTATTCCCTGGATCAGGTGTATTATACTGTAGTAGTGCTTGGAGAGATTGTCAGCTGGTCTGATTATGTAACAATATCAAACACCGTAACATACACACGACCTTACAATAGCCCCAGTGTACTGTGTACCGCGACCTCAATGCAGACGGATTTCAATAGTTGTCCACAAACAGACATTGTGTGACCCGCCGCTTAGCATGGGGGCATTAGCACTCGAGATAAAAAAAGAGAGAGGAAAAAGGCTTTTGATGGTCGGTTACTTTTATGTTTCAGAGAAAGACCTTCTTCCGGTGGATGTGGTAAATATAGGGCATAGATCGTACTACAACGGTCCTGCAATCGATGCGAGTTGGGGGTTTAAGAGCACCGACCCAGCGGTGAACGGGACGGGCTGGTGCTACCGTGCACGGCCTGGTTGGGTACCCCGGTCATGGCCGGCCAAACCACGGCGCGTCTGGGTGCGTGCACGCTGCTCGGTGCCTAGTGATCATCGGTCTATAACTTCTCACAGAAATCGCACAGAGGAAAATATAAGCAATACTTACAAGCTCCATCAACCGGTTGACCTCCTTCTCCACATAACCTTGAATCTGTTCCTTAAAAGAGTCCTCATTCTTGATCCGTAATCTGGACAATTCGAGTTCCACGTATGAAATCCTCTGGCTGAACAAGTAACAACACAACACGGAGCCAATGCTGAACACAGTCACTGAAAGTCCCCACACCACACTCGCCAAAGAGCAAAATCTAGCCCTCCTCTGCGAAGCAACAGAAGTCTTTTCCTTATCCATGGTGGATAATCGACGTTGCAAAAATCACTCAGGAGTAACCTGATGGCGAAACAGCATTATTTTCTCGGTCTTTTCTGGTTGAAAACGGCGATTTTTGTCCGGTAGTGGAGGAGGTGACACTCGCTGTGTGTGTAAGCCACGTGCGTGTGTTATTCTCGAGTCCGATGTTCACTCAACGAAGGTCTAACATGAACTAATCTCCATTGATGTTTCGCGCACTAACTACGCGCAGTGTACTCACCACGCACTACACATCCGCCTCACAAGGGAACTACTTTCTCACGTTCGCGCCTTATTACATGCCACGACACAGACACCCCCTTAAGGAACCCTTAATTTTTTTGTTTCATCTCAAACAAAGTATAGCAAAAGTAGGAAGGATGTGGTAAATTCAATTAAAATCTTTAGGAAATCCCGTTTTGTCACCGATGGCGGATTAACAAGTACAAATTGACGCAGTGATCCGTCAAATGGACCTGTCAAACTTCTGCGTGCAATTTACCACTCAATTATAAGACAAGTGCATGGAATTGTACGGTATGGAGGAAGGACATTTCTGGAGTTTTTTTAGGGGGAGAAATACCAGAGGAACAAGGACTATAGTCATTTTTGTGTATTTATTCATTGAGGAAACTTGGCCAAAAGATCACAGGTCGTTATTCATGGAATAAAAAATGCCAGTTTTTAGCGGGCCGGCTGCGCCAGGAATGGAGACTAGACTTAGAGGGTCAGTGCTCTTGGTGAACACCCTTGGCGTTGGACCCCGGTGATGCGGTCACTAAGCCGCCGTGGCCCGTCCTTCAGTGACCGTTTACACAGAGACAAATGATGAACTTTTCAACGGTTTGACCCGTTTTGCAACTACTGAGTTGTTTATAAACGATCATGGCTGCCTCAACATTCCTATCATAGTGCAAAAAGTCAGCGCCCACACTAGCCCCTTGCAATAATATACACAGATTATCAAATGCAGTTACTAGGACCGTACACATACAAGGTATACGCAGACTTCTACCTTTTTCGAGTTCTCATTTTTGTTTTTTACCAGTGGTGGATTTGAAGAATGTCAGTAACATTTTGGAAAAAAATCTTTTGCTGCGTGGAACAAAATGGCGTAAACACAGAGCGCCCTCAATGGGTCAAACTGTGGTCACAGAGAAAGTACATGTAATTTTGTACGCATAACCTTGTGATTCCTCTTCACTGATTAAAGGTCGATCCCCTTCATTTCCCCGTTAATTACCTTTAAAACCCCCCTTGGGGTTACAACTGTCTATTATATCTTGTATAACGACGGGATGATCCCGTCAGTATACGTACACCAGCCAATGCATCAGCAAATGGCACACCATGTGCAGAACATTGTATTGGGTATTGACCAAGAGTAACACTATCATACTTAGGTAGCGTACCTAAACTGTAATCTTCACAGATTTACCTATAACTTACAGGGTATAAATTAGTGATGGTATGAACATACCGCTAGCTTTTTTTCTGCCTGAAATGCTGTATTTATCTAAAAAAGAGTAAACACCAAACGATTTGTGATTGAAATAGATGCCATATCAAAAAAGAAAACAGCATAAAAACAAAGTTTAACAAACAAATAACCAATTAATGACCAATTAAACAAATTGGAACCATATACAAGAGAATTACTGCATTAAGTTTTGTGCATGTGAAGTTTCAACCACGTCAAAAAACTGGGTTATATTTTCAGCCCATGCACGATTATTATTGCACACAATTGTGTTGTCTGACAGTCTGGTTTGTTAACAACGTGGTTTATGTTTACATCCGGAGTTAGTTTATTTTTCGCAGAGTTTTCTTCTAACCATTGCCGCATATTTATGCCTACACATCCTGTACATTTATATAGGACCTTGCGATGCATGTACCGTTTATGATTATAGCTGAGATTAAGATATTATTTTTCGTTTTGTTCGGCATCAGAAAAACCACATTCTTTTTTTAGTGACAAGTGACTTTGTTTTGTAATGATGATACAGTACAGGATTGGTAACAAACCCAGACAGAAATGTTCACAGATTTACGTATAACTTTTAGGGTATGAAGATGGTGCTGGTAGAAACATACCGTTAACATATTTCCGCCTGAAATGGTGTATTAATCCAGAAATTAGTCAAACAAAGACTGAAAAAAAGTTTTTATTGAGGGGTGAGATCAAAACCATTCTTTATGTTTTATAAGAAAACTTGAGTTGGGTTTTCGCTTTTTTTTCTCGTGACTCAGACGTCCGATTGAGCTCAAATATTCACAGGTTTATTATTTCATGTACATGTTGGACTAGACAAAGTGTGAATGCTGTTCTGTGACCTTTACCAATCATGTATTATACCTTTAAAACAAAAGGCCGTTTGGTCTCACAAATACAATGTAATTATGATTGTTTGGTCGGCAATAATAAAGTACGGTTTTTATGATTATGCATTTTGAGGAGTCCCAAATGGTCATTGGAATGAATGTTATCTGCCATGAAAGTATTGTACTCTCAACCGTTTGGTAATTCAGTTTGCTTGGTTAAAATATCGATGACACGTAGTAGACGATGACTATTTTCTAACGACATTCACAGTCACACGAATGGAGCACGATTCTGCCCGAAAGGCACTGTGTAGTTCGCGGATGTGATAATTTCCAGCAATCTAAGGTGGGTACAGTAACAAGGAAGTAGTGATTGTTAATACACTAAGGGGGAAATGTAGTTTCTGGGTGGGAATATCACGTCTTTAGGAAGGGGAGTCCCAGGTGTGTTGGCTCGCCAGTCTTTAAGGTCTCAGCTTTGCAGGCACGGTCTTGGTAGCTTAATCGATCGCAGGTATGAGCGTAAATGGAGACTCGCAATTCGCACGCAAGGAAAGGTGAAACTCCCGTGGGTGCAGACCAGTAAATAATTTCCCATCATGGGTAAATGGCCAATTTCAAAAAAATTATTAAAAATACTCAGTTTCTCAGACACTCAAACTATACACCAAAATGAAGCTGAAAACTTCAATTTTCATTTTCCTTTCAATTTTCTATTGGGTAACCAATGACTTTTTGAGAAAAATCCATCTAAAGGAAAATACCCTGAAAACGGCCATGTTGACTTTTGCCAGACTAAAAAAATATACCCCTCCGCTACAGGCCAAAGTAGAGCGAGTTTAGGGCCTGATTTCATCCAAACAGCTCAAAATTGAAAGTCCAAACTCTGGTGACCGGGTTCCATCCATTTTCTTTACAAGACTTCCCATGTATAGGGGCCAGCAAATTATTGTCTAAAAAAGATTTTGAGGGGTATACAAATGATTAATTAGCTCCGCGGACTGATTTGGACCTATTTTTTGGTCTGCACCCCCGTGGGTGAACAATAATGGCGGCATACGCATTTTCAGCACGCGGACAATCCCAGCACAGGGGGTAAACCCAGCACGCTGGGCCGGATGCCACTCCAATCCGAACACAGGTTTTTCGTGTGTTTTCAAAGGCTATATGTTGGGGACAGAAGGTCAGCATCGCGTTCGCACTCAAATCCCCCCTCCACAAGATGGCGACAGAAACGCCCTCTCTTGGGAGGCTCGCTGCGTGCCAATGAAGCCACTTATGGGTTGACATATCCTCCCCACCCCTTAAGCTCCAAATATAGATGACGGCTCATCCGATGTTAATCCGCGACCTAAATTGCTTCCTGCGAGGTGTTGATCCGTTTAAGTGGGATTATTATAACTTCACAGGATTTTGTATATAGAATTCTACCCGATTAAAGGTAATATCATACTTTGGTTTTTATCAAATAAATACAGATTCATGGGCAAAAATATCAAGACAGATACAGTAACAGTCATCTGTGAAAATTTCAGTCCCATACGGTGCCCACTTTTTGAGAAAACAGTGAAAAGCGGCCACATTATTTCTTTAGTCTTTTCTCTTTTATTTTTGATCTTTTAGAAGATCAAAAAGATTTTCGGTCGTTGTTTTACTAATTTCTGGATAAATACACCATTTCAGGCGGAAAAGTTTTAACGGTATGTTTCTACCACCACCATCTTCATACCCTGTTATACGTAAATCTGTGAACATTTATGTTTTGGTTTCTTACCATTGAAGTATGATACTACCTTTAAAAGGCCTCTTCAAAGGAAGCTATTTAAAAAACCTCGCAAGGCTTGCCAGTTTTTCTCAAGCTTGAGAAATCTCACAAAAGTGTGACACTATTGACACTATTGTTTAAGAGTGACCGACGTCCCAGGTCAATCCTTGAGAAATGTCTCAAGCATGAGAAAAACTCGCAAGCCTTCCGAGTTTTTCTTTTTATCATCGTGATGTGAAAGTCCTTATGAGTTTCTCATGAGCACAGTGTTAGATGCATTTTTGGAGACTCTTCAGGGGCCAATTTCAGGGGAACAAAATTTACTTAAGTATGACAAGTTTTCTTTGATCAAGCAGGATTACCAACCAAATGTTCATGTGATGTTTACTGCTTTTGACTTGTGTTCGACCATTGTTTGCTGAGCATAATATTCACAAGGAGTTTTGGCTGGCATACTGATTTTATTAATACTAAGGTTGTTGGTGCTTAAGCATCATTTTGGTGCTTAAGCAGCCTATAAAAGTAGTTCCGACAGGGTCATGTTACAATACAAGGTGATAATTTCTGCACAGGCAACTTGGAGGCAGCACACTGCATTGAGGAGGACAAGTTATACCGCAGCACATATGCCATTTTGTTTGTTTGTTTTCTAGCACTGTCTTACTTTCGATAAGAAAATTATCTAAAAATTCAAAGATGAATCCCTGCTGAAAATTGCGTGAAACTGATCGCCTGTAAATTGTAAACTTCCATGAAATTCTGGTCCTCATAACCCACGAACGACCCTCACTGAAGTGCATGCACATGGTTCGAGCATTACTGAGATATAATTAGTGGAAACCGTGAAGGTCTGTTTACATAATCGTTGCATTCAATAACCGCTTCCTTTTCTTAGCCATATTTAGATCAATTACAGTTTTGGAACCCCGTGCAGTTTCCGCTTGTTTATACTCTTGATGACAGTGTACAAGTTGACGCGACTTAACCAAACCGACACGAGCACGCATCATCTTTTAACACTATACAACTTGCGATCCACCACTCAAAATAGAATCGTTGCGCCCCAGCCCGCTTAAAGGTAATATCATACTTTGGTTTTTTATCTAAGAAATACAGATTCATGGACAAAAATATCAAGACAGATACTGTAACAGTCATCTGTTAAAATTCCAGTACCATACGGTGCCCACTTTTTGAGAAAACAGTGAAAAAAAGCCACAGTATTTCTTCAAATTTTAACAGTAGGTTTTTACTAGCATCATCTTCATACCCTGTAAGTTATGCATAAATCTGTGAACATTTCTATTTTGGTTTCTTTCCAAAGTATGATACTATACTGAGGCCGTTTTTCACTGTTTTCTCATAAAGTGGGCACCGTATGGAACTGACATTTTCATAGGTGACTATTACTGTATCGTCCTTCATATTTTTGCACATGAATCTGTATTTCTTTGACATGTATGATATTACCTTTAAGTTCATCGAACTCATCAAGTTACTATCAATCGTAGGACGTATAATGCATTGCAGTCCTACGTATAGGATAGGCCCCTTACGATGGGTTATATCCTTCGTAACTCGAGATACGATCGATCGTAGGGCTTGTGAAATCGGCCTCTGGTCTTTTAAATCTTAATTTTATAGTTATAGGCCTACAAACCATCATCCTTTGCAATATTTGGGCTTTGTTTTGATATCAGCTGCCAACAGGCACGGTACACTTGTTGAATTGTTTCCTGTGATACATTATGTCCTCCTTCGTACAACTTCATTGGTTTTGAACCCAAGCCGTGTGCCGTGTCCGTCAACAGGCTGTATATGACGCCGTGCTGCGTTTGATCCGTGCCCGTCATCCTCACCAAGGCCTACAGTGTGAGGTGGACCAGCGAACTCTACAGCGTTAATTAATGTGAGCCAGCGAGATCATCTCCAGCACGGTGGTAAAGTAAGAACGCGGCGGCGGGGCAGCTGCGTCACCGGCGTTTTCCGGCAAGTCAGACTAGTCATCAATTATGTTGGAGGTCGATTATTCCTCTCATCAAGACTGCTGACGATCGCTTGACGTGACATGGGTATCAGCATAGCCCTTCAATAATCACTAAGATGAGGTGTCTGGAGTTGCTAAGCGACGGCTAGGATCATCGCTATGAAGAGGAAAAGCTTGAAGACGTAGGCCTACATCATCTGAAAAAAAGTATCAAATAGTTTAAGGGCCTTTACGGCAACCAGGGGCAGAGTTTATGATACATCACTCATTCTACTCCGTGTCACTACGTGCGAACGTCTGATACATGCGTGCATGCAAATTTTATGCAAAGCGGCGCATCAGCCAATCAGATCTGTTTTGAGAACATTTCCGTCACGATTGAGACGGAGGATGCTGATTGGTCAATTTCGCGCGTCCGCGCGGCATCAGCTATTTCCGTAATAGACGCGCTTGCAAAACGGTACAATAGTAGATGCCCACTGATTGGTAAAAACTTAGGGTCTGTTTGTTTATGGCGAATCCTGCGGATCCGGATCCCGTTTTAGCGTAACCTGCATAGGACGTGGATCCCAAAATCAGGGATCCTTTGCATTAATCAAACAGGCCGCGCCCGTAGAGAGGTCAGTGCTGGGTTGGCTTGCATAATTAATCAGGAAATCTGCACACATTGTGATAGACGCTCGCTCGCTGTACGGCGAGTGCGTCTGCGTCTATCACATAGACTACCACATAGACTACCACAAGTACAATAGTACATTATGTAATTGGTCGAATCATACTGTCGAACCGTATACGATGGGTTATCCTTCGTATCTCGAGTTACGATAAATCGTAGGGCTTCGTGAAATCGACCCCAGGCTTGTGGCTATGCTTAGGATTTTAGTTTGCTACCGCCATTTTGTGTCCTAACTGAAATGAAGGGCTTGAGATACATGGCGAAGCTGGAGCCTTTCTTCGGCTTCGTCATTTGGCCCAATCCCTTCATTTCGTTTTGTGGGCCTCAAATGGCAGTTTAATAAGACCCAAACCTAGCCTCAAGCCTGTGGTCGTTATCACGAAGCCTTACGATCGATCGTAACTCGAGTTACGAAGGATAACCCTTGTATCCTAAGTGTAGGGCTGAAATGCATCTTACGTTCTACGATTGCTTACGTTCTACGATTGATACGATGAGTTTGGTGAAATCAACCCCATGTTTCGATTTCGCAGGGCTTCATGAAAAAGACCCTATATAAGAATGCCATCTCCTCCCGTGCGCCCCTCTATTGTTGACATTTTGTTACACTCGGGGTAATTTTGATTTGTGTATCATGATGAATGATACACTAACCCATTGACAGAGTTTACATTAATCATTTATGATAGAACGCCCCCACCTTAATGTCAGATTGTATATTTGTGTCCATTTTGTCTCAAGTGTTGGCAAATTAAAGGCAGACACGTTAGCATATAAAAGTGGACATTAAGGAGACATCGGGACTTAGGGAGACTTTTCGATGTCTCCCTAAGGTACCAGCTACCTTTTAAAAGACATATTTGTACTGTCCATATTTTGATAGAAGACAGAGAATGCGCTCAATATGAACATTATGTCAATTTCAATTTTATTGGTTTGGAGGATGTCTAGAAATAGTAAGTACTAAGTAAAGTTTGTGCACGACCCTATGGGAAAGTCTCCCTAAGGTCCTGTATCCTCGGTTATGTACATTTTTACGTGCTTAATAATTATACAAGATAGAAATAGGGTTATTCCATTTTTCTCCTCGAGAGAAAATTTGCGTATTTTGATCCTCCGACAGACAACGAAAATAAACACCGTCTCGATCATGAATAGATTCCCCCAACTCATCCCAGGAAAATGACCAACCTTTTAACCTTTGACCGATGACGCCCGTACACGTTGGTACGGACAGATTTTGCATCTCCGAGTAATAGCCATTTCTGATGATATACGGAGGGGGTAAGACAAATAAATAGGACCTAGACCCGATTTGACTTTTTTCTTCTCTACCCGGTCTGGGGCCAATTTCATAGAGACGCTTAGCACAAAAGATTGCTTAGCACAAAAATGGCTTGCCCAATAAAACAAACCACCTTTGATAATTCCATCTGATGTTCATGGTCAGCGAACGACAACCAAAGAACAATCGCAAGTGATACAAAACACTTGGAAATTTGGTTGTTAATCCTGTTTTTATTAAAGGTTGTATCATACATTGGTAGAGCGAAAATTACCGAAATTGTTGACAGTGTAGTGCACTCTTCTAAAGGGTTGAGATTTGTATGTACTTTATTAAATATAATTGCCTGAACGCGCTTCAAAAATAACTTGGGCTGCATAATACACTCCCCAGAGAGTTGAGATGGTTTTCTGGATCCTACACCAATAGATAACGCTGTAAAGTGCATTGAGATTACAGCTATGAAATGCAGACAATGTAATGCCGCATTATTATTGCTATCATTACACCAAGAATGATCTGAATTCGAACGTCACCGAATGAGAGGTCTACTGACTTTGCATTGCTTTTCTTGACCGTTTACTCATCGCTTTACTCCCGTGGAGGTGCATTGTTATCATAGAGACGTGTACGGGAAAAACCACTCACATCTGTCAACGAGTAGAAAAATGAAAGACAAACACGCATACCAAGGTGCGGACAAATTATGTACTGACGAACATGGGATTTTTTTCTCGAGAAGTCTATTTTGGCTTCGGCTTTGCAAGGGCTTCGGCTCCGGCTTCATTGCTTATGTTTTGTCTCAAAATAGAGGCTTTTGCCTATACGGTTTGGAAGTAGATTATGTTATTTTGGCGAATAACCCCAACCTGTTTTTTTTTAGCTTTTGGATGCTACAGAGCCGAAGTGAAATTGCCTGATGAGCCGAAGCCAAAGTTTCAAATCGACCCTCCATTGGCCTAGATCTTGAAACGGAATATCGACTTTGAAACATAACATCATTTCGCCTGAATATAGGTAGGCCTACATATACCATGATTGGTAAAGGTTACAGAACAGCACTCACACTAAACCTGTGAAAATGTTAGCCCAATCGCCATCTGAGTCACGAGAAAACAGCGGAAACCCGACTCAATTATTCCCCTCATAAAACAAAAAGAATGGTATTGATTTACCCCGAGATCACTAAAACTTTTTTCGGTCTGTGTTTTACTAATTTCGGGCTAAAAACACCATTTCAGGCAGAAATATTTGAAAGGTAGGCCAATGTTTCTATTAAACAGCACCATCTTAATATCTTGAAAGTTATACGTCAATCTGTGAACATTCCTGTACCGTGATGAAAAGAAAATCCCATTATACATTTGCAGTTATACTGTTTCAACAAGTTGTCGCTTGGTATAATAATATCATGCTGGTGACAACTGCGTGGCTTTTCCTATTCAGTTTGTCAGAAATTCACGTATATCTTACTAACTTTCCACCATCCGTCAATGACCCAGTTATTTTAAGTCCTTGCGCCAATTGGACTAGCCACTTCGACCACCAGCGGGCAAAAACTGACCGCCTAAACCCTCTGTCCGCACCCCATTCTACGCGTCAAAATGAAATATGGGTAAAGACGTATATTTTTCGCAACTTGTGAATGAATGACCCCCTATATACACACACACGCAAACCAAGGGTCACTTTCAAGTTTCAACCCATTATATATTGTTTTAGCTGTTTGGTCGTGGGGTTTTGGACTCAGTTGTCAAGTCTGACCACATGTCTGTCCGTGATATGGGACAGCAGACTGAGGCGGGGAGCGAGGCGAATTCCATGGGGACTTGAGTGGCGCGTGTACGGCTCAGGTCTCGCTGGAAGCCACGGTCTTCCTTGGCTTTCCCGTGATTATTGTCTCCAGCGGTGAAGTCAAAACAGAACAGCAAGGGCATCAATGATACGTCACCATACGTATCGAAATTTCGACTCTTTTTATAATCTACATATACGATACTGTTACATGTAACTCGAGAGAGTATCAAGCCATGCCTTTCCAGACAAACTTGATTCGGTTTCACTTCAGGGTGTAGCTATTGAAGGTAATATCATACTTTAGTTTTTGTCAAAAAAATACAGATCCATGGGCAAAAATAATAAGGAAGATACAGTAACAGTCATCTGTGAAAATGTCAGTCCAATACAGTGCCCACTTTTTGAGAAAACAGGGAAAACGGCCACAGTATTTCTTAAGTCTTTTCTCTTTTATTTTTGATCTTTTAGAAGATCAACAAGATTTTTGGTCGTTGTTTGACTAATGTCTGGATAAATACACCATTTCAGGCGGAACAATTTTAACAGTATGTTTTTATGGCTTCATACCCTGTAAGTTATACGTATAAATATGTGAACATTTCTATTTTGATCTCTTACCAAAGTATGATACTACCTTTATACAAAATACTGGACGAGAACGGTAGGGTAAGGTAACATCAGTGCCCACGTACTGGTGTTTGTATGTTCCGTGCCGTGCGGCGTGTCAGAATTCGGCAAAAATTGACAATTATTGCAAATTCCTCGATTGGTGTAGGCCTTCACGTTGCTTGGTATTTTCAATTTTATTCCATTTTACCAAACGGTTTTTAGATTAGAGTTCTTTCAGTCTTTCTCTTTCATTGATTTGTACAAGTTTTCAATTCCTTTTGGGATGTGTTTAATGTATTTTTCTAATGCATTTTCGATAAAATGTTAATTCAGATTTTTTTTTTTTACATAATATTATGCAATAGATATTTTGTTGCGGTTCATATTAGTTTGCCTGTCATTGTGTAGACTTGGCTCCAGCCTGTAAGTCGATCATGTTGCCAATTTGTGCAACTGAAAAATGGAGTATGGTAAACCTGTATGGCAGTTTCTGCATTGAAAATACACATTATTCAAGTAGTCCAGGGACGGGAAACGGTATTGGACTTGGGGGTGAGACTACACGACTGAACAAACACGCCGACAATGAGCCTAGACCCCAAAAGTACAAGGAAGTTTGTTATGGTTACCGCGCCCTCGGCAGACTTGACCCGAGGTCACGTTGCCTGATCCACGGGTCACCTCAGACGGCCTCGCCGGACCACCGAAGAACAATATTTTCATAGTGCCGCCGAAAAGCCAGACCCCACGGTGCGGCCAGGCGGGCGGGATGCGGTGCTCGCGGCCCGGGCCAGCGGCCCTGAAAGCCGTCTGCTTCCTAGGTGGGGCAAGGGGGTAAATCTCTCCACCGTGACTGTATACACATCATAAAATGGCTGAGCCTTGGAACACCTCCATTTTTTTATAAATGGAAAATAAACTTGTAGGAGAGACAGTTCAATACACATTGGACAAGAATGAAATGTCTTCGACAAAAAGCCAACTTTTTAATCTAGTTCAAATAGCCAGAAAATTAAAAAAGACGATGTTTTGTTGAGATTGGGTGTTTTGTTTCAAAGATCTTTCACAAACATGATGTTGCGACGGGCCTTACGATGATAGGCCTACATGTTACGACAGCCACTCTACTTACTGTGATTAACCACTGACGATTGTACTGCACTGACTTACTGCACTGACTAAGATTTTTTTTAAATGGTTAAGCAAAGTTTGTCCTGAAAATTTTTTAACCACCGACAGCTCCTTTTCTTCAAACAAATTCATCTCTTGAAATGCTCCACGCAAAACGTCGTGAGTGATCATTTTTTAAAGTCCCAGAATACATGTAGGCCTACATTGTACAGGGTTGTGCCATTAGGCCCCCTATAGGAAACACAGCGCAAATTGTACCATTAAAAATGTTCAGCAAGTCCAGCACTTCTACACACTGCTCCCTTCATAAACAAAAATTAAGAACACTGTCCATTGTCCATTTATGGTTTGAATCTATTCGGCTACAATTTTCATCGCGTACATTATTTACATACCCACATTGCTGACGGATTAAGACTTGAAAGTTTTTGGGGTCGATGACCGGAGAACAATCGAACCCTAAACTCGCACAAGTCCATCCCTCGCTATATTATCACACTCCAGATCGGATTCGTTGAGAAGTAGACAAATGCAAAGAATTTTAAGAAGCAATACGATTCTAATGACTTCAAAATGTCGTGTTTTCTCCCAGAATTAACGGCCCACCCTGAAAAATAAACATGCTGAGTGGTAAGAGTTAATGTCCCTGTAAGACTAACGCACGATCGACTGAAACGAGTCTATGTTTCTTCATTCAAGCAGCTTCGAGTTTCACCGTAGGTTTTACCAACCGGATGCGCGCGAGGCTTTTTGTTATCAATTCCATAGACTATAGACACAATTATATAAACCAACCCAAATAAAACAAAGAGACAATTGTTTAGACTGTGGTGGCGTCATTATGGTAGGTGGGTTGTTAGCTAGTGTGCTATTGTAGTCTGAGGGACCATAACAAACGTATCCAGCTTTGATGGGTACCTGTCATCAGTGTGTGAATGACCTGCTTCAATTAGATACAATATTTCTGGTAAACCTGTACACACTGAACTGGGGCCAATTTCATAAAGATGCTTAGCACAAAAATGGTTTGCCCAATAAAACAAACCACCCCATTGGAAATTTGATTTGATATTCATGGTCAGCGAACAACAGGCAAAGAACAATTGCAAGTGAGTACCCATGCTATCATAGGGTGCGCAGAGGCTAATCAAACCACAAAGCCATCTCTACCCTCGCAGGTACCCATTTACACCTGTGTGAAGAGGAGCAATATGTGACAAAGCGTCTTGCCCAAGGACGCAATCACCACTAGCTCATGGCTGGATTCGAACCCACAATCTGTAGATTGACTACAAAACTTTGAGTTCGACACGAAACCACTAGGCCACAGCACCCACAAGATGAATGCACCATGAGTAAGGCCTATTGCGCACTGGCTTGAAGGTAATAAGTTTAAAAAAAAAACCACACGCACAGCAATGATCACATCCAAGTAGGCCTCCCATGATTTCAAGACTTAAAACGAATTATTTGAAATGACCTGGAAAGTGGACCCCGAGTCAAAGTCCATTACTTTCCTCGAGTCAAACAGTTTCAAAAAGTCACTGGTTTCACATGAACAGGCTAGAAAATGTTCACTTCTTGGAGTGGGGTCTTGATTGGTTGTGATAAAACCACCCGGTGGAGTTTTCAAACGGCATTATTCGCCAGGGAACAAGGCACAGGACACCCGGGAAAAATGTGGCAGTTTGCAAGCGGGACTTAAGCTCATCAGACGGCCGTCACCGCTCCCACGACCAACGGCCGGTGTTTGGGTCGCACCACATTACCGTCAAAAAACCAGATCGGTGAAAAGATTGGGAGAAATTAGCTCAAAAATCAGCTTCGTTTTGGGGGCTTCACGATGAGGGGACCTTGTCAACGGATTCGCGTTGGTTTTTTTCCCCGCGCGGTTCTAATTCTCGATACTACCTCCGGCATGGCGGTCTATTATTGATGATGAAGGGCGCCCGCTAGGGGCCCTTGGGGTTCAGTCGAGCTATACCAAGCGGTCAGCCTCACCGCCAATCTGTGTGCGCTGCAATTATTATAGTGTGTATCATCATAATGGCTTATCGTAATTTGCGTGGCGTGCATCGCAGTATGTGGCCGCCTGTATGTCTGGAGTTGTGAAGTTTTTAAGATCGTGGAGCTAGGAAGGCTCCATGTTCAGATCGACCTACATGGGGCATGAGCTCGAAGATACGAATACTGTGCCCTTTACTAAATACATTTCACCACAGGTTATCTCACAGTTCCAAATATTGGGCCTATAGGGCCCATCCAACCTATGCACCTTTTCAGATTGAAATCCCAGTCAACCTTTTTATACCTCCATGTCAAAATCAAATGTATTTTGGTAATTCAGGAAACTTTCCAGACAAAAGGACTAAGCAAACTGGGGAGGAAGTAAGCAAAATAAGCTGGGAGGGGGCAAGCAAGTTTGGAGCAAAAAGTGGGAAACTGAGGTCGGGAGGGGGCAGGTTTGCATAGGGCCGGGAGGGGACGGGGAGGGGAGCTCATCAAACAAGCCAGGAGGCAAGCCAGCAAGCAACTAACCCTACGAAAAAGGAACATTATCTTGCACAACGATCCACTATAGTTTGCATTATTTAAAAATCAAGTAATACAACTTCTGCAAACTGCTCATCATCCAAGAACATGTAACACATACAATGACCGGAAATACACAAAAAGCTCACAGTTAGGGGGCTAGGCGTTCAATTCCATCTTAGCAAAGCTTCGAGAAAGATCCTGATGATATAGGCCTAATGATCGAAACGTTAAATACGTCATCTCCAAAGACCCATTAAAACCCCTGCCTGTAATACTTGCTCTGTTTTCACACCAAATAAAAATTCCGCTGCGCCTATGATCATAAAAGAAGAGGACGTATATCTCACCTACCCAACCCTGGTAGATGACACATATACAGACTCAACACAAATAAATAATTCAATTATATATTGCATTGGTCTTGCATGATCAGTGAAGAGACTGTCACGGACCAGAGAAGGTAAAGTAAGGCTAAATGGCGATGATGGTTCGACTTCACGGAAAGCAATTATTTTTTAGACCACCACCCCCTCTGGTTTTCATTTTTTTTATATAGGTTTATATGAATCTATGTATTTGTGCACAAACGTTTATATGGAAGTACGACCCAGCTAAAGGATCATACCGCCTAGGTCTGAGGACGCGTCTACGGTATATACATTAGCACGTGCACTCTCATACAAGTTTGAATCAGGAGTACCAATGGATGAAACTAAATATAGGCCTGCAGAATGGAGGCCTAGTACGGTCAAGACATTCGTCTTGGTAATGGTGTAAGTTGGTAGACCGTTATAAGAGCGACGGGTTGTTGTGTTATAAACCCCAATCAGATCGATAGACCGATGGACTATGAAGCCATTGAGGTTCCATTGGCGGGCTCACCACCGGAAGAAAACCCCACACACCGCCCGTCCCACCGTGGATCGATAGCATCGATTTCCTATCAATTCTTGCTCCCAGTGGGGGGAAGCTAGCTAACTAGCTGGTCTGAGAAGGAAACTGCCCGGGACTTGAAGGAGGGGAGAAATGACCACCGAGGCACTGACCACTAACCACGGACAGTGGTCGGCCTGGGGCAATTTCATAGACCTGATTAAGCACAAAATGTGCTTAAAGGTAATATCATACTTTGGTTTTTATCAAAGAAATACAGATCCATGGGTTAAAAGACAGATATACAGTAACAGTCATCTGTGAAAATTTCAGTCCCATACGGTGTCCACTTTTTGAGAAAACGGTGAAAAACAGCCACAGTATTTCTTTACACCATTTCAGGCGGAAAAATGTAAACGGTTTGTTTCTACGGTTCTACCACCACCATCTTCAAACCCTGTAAGTTATACGTAAATCTATGAACTTTTCTGTTTTGGTATTTACCTTTAATAAAAAACATGATTAACAACCAAATTTCCATGTGTTGTGTGATGTATCACTTGCGATTGTTCTTTGGCTGTTGTTCACTGACCATGAATATCAAATGGAATTTGGAATTTGGACGTGGTTTATTTCATTGGGCAAGACATTTTTGTGCTAAGTAATTTTTTTTGTGCTTAGCAGGTCCATGAAATTGGCCCCTGTACTAACTGATATGATAAGGGCCTAGCCTATTTGCTAAGCGCATAGCATGCAGCACGCGGGTCAGCAACAGGCTATCAGAGTTCAGTGACCTTTATTGAATGTCATCATCAATGGGTGCATTCGCTCCCCCGGGTCGACACCAGTCAACCTCGTCCCCATTCTCTCACGTGTTTTGTGCAGTAAAACACGTCCAGTCCCAGTAAGGGCTGACCCGTGTTAGCTAAACGAATGCACCCAATGAAAAGATGGCATTAATATTCCAGTAATGATCAGTTTTTAGATTCATTGTTCGCAGAGCAACAGCATTCACATTATAGGCTGTCATGAGTTTCATAAAGCTCGAAACAATTAGTTGATGTAGCAACTAATTAGCAGAAAATACAGCCCGTGTATGAATAATTCTCTGGCTGTAACGCAAATAACACGCAAGTCAATGGAAATGGCTGCAGTCACTGGCTAGTGGCTGCCATAGGTACATGTGTAATTTGCAAGCCGCAGCCAGAGAATTGGAACACGGCCTAATTTTATTTGAACACTTTCAACACAAGACAGTATGGATCCTCTACCTAGAATGGCACGGTGTAACCATGGAAGAAGTCAGGATTCAAGACCTCTGGTAACTATAAAGTAAAACATAAACATCACAATTAAACGTTTGCAGCAGTTTATTACTTTTACAATGATAAGAAATATTATCTGTGAGATATAACAAGATTGAAGGTGAACTATATTATCTAGCTACCCATAAACTAAACAATAAATATTCAATAAATAATTTTTTATCACAACCGGTTGGATAAACAGCATGAACCATAATTTCTTTCAATAAGAGGTAAATTACCCGAGATGAAATTCCGGTACTAAATAATCCAGAAGGATAGAGTACACGTTGGATGACCAAACATTCCCACCATGGAGATGTCCTGCATGTTCCCACGCATGTCTAAGCACTGATTGATGAGGTTCAACCCATTTTTTGTTTAATGCATGAAATTTGAAATGAAATAAACAACCATTAATCATAAATGCTTGGGTACGGAGCTCCGCGAGTGCCATTCCACTTATCCAGATAACCACATATTAAGTTATCGGACCAAGTCGACTTATTATTAGCCTTACAAGAAATAATTTATTCATACAAGATTAGTGAAAACTAAGAAGTAGACATAATATCCTGATACATGTAATTTATCTTGCCAAGAAGACTTATTGAAAGAAGGAAGTCGACTTGTCCTGATAGTTTACACTGTAAAGACGACTTAATAAAACTAGTTATTTATTAGGATAAGACGACTTTTTTAGATGCCGTTTCGTTGACTTGGCCAGATAAATTATCCGGATAACTCGACTTCTCGTTTTCACTAAGGCTGCGTTCGAGCGGTTACTCCTGGTAACACGAGTGTGATGCGCACGCAATACTCTCCGGTGCAGGAGTATACTCCCCAACGCTGGAGAGTATACTCTCGCTGACCCGAGTGTCGTACTCCAGCCGTTCGAGCGCTCAGGAGTATACTCGTGTTAACACGAGTAGCTCGCTCGAACGCATCCTAAAAGTCATCTTGTTGAGAACGATTGAGACAACTTTTACCACTCCAAAAGTCGACTTGGCGAGATAAATTATAAATAAATTATATGGTTATCTGGAATGACACTCGTGGAGCACCGTACTTGCAATCTTGGGTCTTGTGCGATCCCAGTTCACTCGCTGCTTTTATTTTTCACTGATTGAGTTTTTTTTTAACCCAGTGCAGTGATCAATGAACTCATGGCATCATTTTTGCCGCTGATGATGCTGGAGTTTTTTGTTGTTAACGGTCAGTGTAAATAGCGCCCTCTATAATTTAATTTTGCAAACTGGCAAGCGATAGTGTCCAAAACGTACTCCATGGAAGTGTACCGTTTTGGTTTAAAACAGCATGTTACTGCATAATAATGAAGACAATATTCAAAACAATACAGATGATTAAATTATACTCGGTATTCCGGTATGTTTATAATGATATCAATTAATATTAGATTTAATTATGTTTAATATTTTTTTAATTTTTTTTTTATTAACTGCCAAATCGAAACAATGCGTTAGTTTTTTTCGTAATGTAACTACATCATACTTTATAATCATCAAATAACCACAAGGGAAACTGACTGAATTTTAAAGTCATTGAAAAGTGAACAAAGAAAAATTGACTGGAGCGGGATTCGAACCGGCGACCTCCTGAATACCATACAGGCGCTTTATATCATACTTTGGTATACATGTACTTTATATCATACTTCGGTAGCATCGAATCATAAATCTTCACAGATTTACCTGTAACTCACAGGGTATAAAGATGGTGATGGTAGAAACATACTGTTCAAATGATTCTACCTGAAATGCTGTATTTATCCAGAAAAGAGTAAAACCAATGACCCAAAATAATTTTGATATTTTACAGATCAAAAATAGCGGTGAAAAGATTTTAAAAATACTGTGGGTGTTTTTCACTGCTTTCTCAAAAAGTGACCACCGTATGGGACCGAATTTCACAGAAGACTGTTACTGTATCTTCCTTGATTTTTTGCCCATGAATCTGCAGTTCTGTGACAACAAACGAAGTACCTTTAATCGATGTTAATGTACTGCTGTGAGCTGTGAGTGTATTGTACCTACGACGGCACCTTGTAAAACGGGCTCCTTCAAAGTAATATTTCTGTCCACGCATGCGAAATTACCCCCTTGAGACCGTAACGCTAAGCCGTCATTTAAGTATTTAAAGGCATAAAACGCTATACGGTGTTCCTACTTCCTACGATAACTGCTAGTACGTTTATGTCATTATGATACAGATGACCTCGAATATGAGATTTGCTAATGAATGTCACACCTCAACAGCTCACATAATAGCCATTCTTTCCTGTTTGTCACTGTTAAAAACAGAGGTCTTAAAGATAAGCATCATTAAGTAAAATGGCCGGGATGAGACTTCCATCCATCATAGAACAAAAATTACAATCAACAATATTATTCTTCAATGCTGAAGACGAATCTTCACTTTTTTCAATCGTGGGGTTTTCTTGTGAGGTGATAAAATTGGCGCCAAAAAGTATACGGTCTACACGCAAACTTGTCTTGAAGTATTATACGCACGCGTTGGTTTCTCAAAATTTTGGTCCACTGAGGGCGCTGTGATCGTCGCTGGGGAATTTATCGCTGTGGAATAATTTTCTATATACAATATTTTTCTTAGCACAAACAATGATAGACAGGATGAGTTCTATAACAATACAGATGTATTTGATTTCATATGAGTTTTGATTACATTAATAGCCTAAAGCTTAAATTTGGCCACGAAGTTACGTCATCATTCCTTGCTTTTTATCTGGCGTTAATGCCCAAGGCACAACATGGCCAACATTTTCGTGAATTTAATTGGGTTGTAAGCTCTTACCTGATTCTGTGTAGTTCTGCCGCGAGCTAGACCATCTTCAAGAATGCTTGCTGTGCCGTCCATGCAGTTTGAACAAACCATGCACAAAAATGACAAGTTCCCTTGGCTTGTTAACTTGATATTGTACTTGTGCAGCTCACACAGTGCAGCATGCATATAGGTTTGGGACAGCGCAGGCCTTAAAATAAACAACATGAATACAGCTATATATACCGTACTCCACCACATACCAACCCTTTTGTCACCTCGACACGAGTGAACAAAAAGGCACTTATTTAACAGTCCTTTAAAAAAAGAAAGCTATTTTTAACCATAGTATGCATGCCCCTCTATCGATGGTTTCATTCCATGGATTTGAATTGAGTACAAAAGAGTAGAAAATAGGCTAACTCCGTGAATAAGATGGGAAAACTTTTAAAAGATCAACAATAAAAGGGAAAAGACTTAAGAAATACTGTGGATGTTTTTCACTGTTTTCTCAAAATGTGGGCACCGTATGGGACTAAAATTTTCACAGATGACATTTATTGTATCTGTCTTGATACTTTTGTATATGAATCTGTATTTCTTTGACAAAAACCAAAGTATGATATTACCTTTAAACTGTGGGAATGAATTTGCTTGTAAAGATTTGTTAATTCAACGTGTAATGTTCTAATTATCTACAGCACCACAAGAGTACATTGCTATCACGAAGGATGTCGATTATGTTGTTTTCCGCGTCACTTTTCATGACGTCACCGTGTGCCACTCGGTGCATGGTGATAACTCCCGGAACAGAGGCTCCATCAGGGTCTCGCGCGCAGCTCGCGAGATCTCGTCCCAGATGAGAGTTTTGACGCCTGCGCAGTACTCGAGTCGGGGGTCGATCGGATCGATGGCCATTGGTCCGCCGTAGTCACATGATCTGCGCAGATAATACATGTTAAAGCAAGTCATACGCAGACACTTTGGAGAAAAACTACGGAGGCCCATGAGTGGCATTCCACTTTAGATAACCATATAATTTATCTCAACAAGTCGACTTTTGAAGTGGAAAAAGTCGTCTTGTCTCAATACTTCAAGTTATCCCAAGAAGACAACTTTTTATCGAAAACGAGAAGTCGACTTATCCCGATAATTAATCTGGCCAAGTCAACGAAGTGCATCTCAAAAATTGAGTTAACCTCAGTTTTATTAAGACGTCTTTACAAGGTAAACTATCAGGACATATGTCGACTTCCTACTTTCAGTAAGACGTCTTGGCAAGATATGTCGGATGAGAATATGTCGACTTTTCACTAAGCATCTTGTACGAATAAATTATGTTGATAAGTCGTCTTTTAGGGATTAATAAGTACATTTTGCGAGATAAATTTTGTAGTTATCTGGATAAGTGGAATGGCACTCGTGGAGCTTCGTACAGGAAAAAAAAACAGTCGACACAGAGAGTAGATGCAAATCAATGAGAGACTTTTGAGAATCGGTCTTGAGTCAACAGCGCACGCGCAAACCATGCTTTCGCAACTGTGAGCAGGCGCGCGTTGATTTACGCGTGCGTGCACGTGCGCTGTTGACTTGAAGACCGGTTCTCCAAAATCTCCCATTCAGATTGGTATTATTCATTTATCACGATACATGTACATACCTGCTAAGAATTTCCCTCCTTTTCCCATCGGCAATTCTCTGCGGATATGCTAGACACTGGCTATCCGTCCACGTGATAGAGATGTCTTGCCAATGGCTCAGGCAAGTCAGCACGCTCCTAATGGCCACCGCCAGGTCGAACGTCTCCGGTCTTCCCGCCATTTCCCAGCACTGAACCGCCAAGAGCTCGAAGAACCGCGCCGCTGGTTTGTCGCCTCGGAGTCGCAGACGGCTCCTCCTCCAGTATTTGACCAATAGGATGACGTCTTTGACGGCGGTGGGTAGGCTCTGGACGAGTGATAGACGTAGCTGGTTCAAGGTGGCTTGGTAGAGGGATTTATCCTCGTCTTGCATGAACTGTCGGTACATGGTTTCCTTATTAGCTGCGAGATAAAAACAGAGAAAATTGAAGGGTACCGCACGTAATTGTGGGCGAAATCAGGCCCCAATTTAGCTCTACTTGGGCCTATGGGTACATTTTTATTTGGTCTGGCACCAGTCAACATGGCCGTTTTCAGTGTATTTTTCTTTGGATGGAACTTTTCTCAAAAAGTCAATGTCACCCAATATATTACTTGTAAGGAAAATAAAAATTGAAGTTTTCAGCGTCATTTTGATGTATAGCTTGATTGCCTGTGAAACTTCTGAGTATTTTTAATATTTTTTTGAAAATGGCCATTGAGCATGCATGGGAGCCTATGGGAAATTATTTACTGGGGTGCACCCGTATGTCACCTACACTTGCTCGGATTCGGTCCAATGAGATCCACGGCTGGAACCACCAGCCCGTCCACCCACTCCTCCCCTACCATGATCCTGACTAGTATCTTCCCATCAGCAGTTACGGGGTCACGCCCCCGGAGGAGCACCACGTCCCCGACGCCCTCTGCGCCCAGCAAGTCCCGGGTGTGTCCCTGGATCTGCCGGATGCGCGCCCGGTAGTCGGTCACGCTGCGGAAGTCGGCGATGAAGAGGCTGATTTGAAACTCGGCGAGCTCGTCCGGGGAGGTCGTACCAGACACAAGATCACCGCTCTGCCGGTAAAAAGAGAGTACGAAGACGCTGCTCTGATCCCCTCTAATTGCTTATAAATTTGATTTGTCTGCAATTAGGCATCGCATAATATAATTTTGCCGTAGATTTTAAAAGAAAGAAAAGAAATACAGATTCATGGGCACAAAATACAAAGACAGATACAATAACAGTCATCTGTGAAAATTTAAGTCCCATACGTTGCCCACTTTTTGAGAAAACAGTGAAAAACAGCCACAGTATTTCTTAAGTCTTTTCTCTTTTATTTTTGATCTTTTAAAAGATCAAAAACGATCTTTGGTCACTGGTTTTACTCTCATTCTGGATAAATACAGCATTTCAAGCAGACAAATTTTAACGGTACGTTTTTACCATCACCATCTTTATACCCTGTCAGTTATAGGTAAATATGTAAAGTTTCGGTATGCTACCAAAGTATGATATTACCTTTAACCATGTTGGCATAAACCCTATATATTTGTTTAGGTGAGGTTTACAAAATTTGAAGAAAATGGACAGGCTTACTAGCACAGTTCTGGATGTGGAGTAGGATGCGTTCTTCTCGATGTACGTGACGATCTTGCGGACGACCTTTAGCAAGTCGCTCTGAAACCGCTCCTCTTGACGTAAATTCGCCGACACGTAACGTGCGAGGTCGACGGAGGGCCGCAGCCAGGGAGGGGCCTCAGCCGCCATAATCTAATTTATGGAAGCATGGAAGAGACGCGATATAACCTTATGAGACTCTGCCTACGGAGGTCTAGAAGTGCCATATGAGATCCTGACATAAATTATCTCGGGACGACGACATATTATTACGGGCAACATGTCGACATCTTAACTTAATTCGCGGGATGACGACATCATAACATCAAGATGCCGACATCCTGCGATAATTTATCACGGGATGACGACATCCTAAAATCAAGATGTCGACATCCTGAGATAATTTACCACGGGATGACGACATCCTAAAATCAAGATGTCGACATCCTGAGATAATATATCACGGGATGACGATATCCTTAAATCAAGATGTCGACATCCTGAGATAATTTATCACGGGATGACGACATCCTAAAATCAAGATGTCGACATCCTGAGATAATTTACCACCTGATGACGACATCCTAAAATCAAGATGACGACATCCTGAGATGATTTATCACGAGATGACGACATCCTAAAATCTAGATGTCGACATCCTGAGATAATTTATCACGGGATGACGACATCTTTAAATCAAGATGTCGACATCGTGAAATATTCCTGTTAATGTTTGAACCGTGCTAACAGAAGGCATATGCTGAACTGTTCGTATACATTACGAGAGGTAACCTCATTATATCACGATATCGACATTTGGATTTTAGGATGTCGTCATCCCGTGGTACATTATCTCAAGATGTCGACAGTAACAGTCATCTGTAAGTGATATTTTTGCCCATAAATCTGCATTTTTTTGACAAAAATAAAAGTAGAAAATTACCTTTAAGACGGCATTAGACGTAAAACTAATTTACAAATTACTGCAAACTGCTCATCAAGCAAAATAATAACCTAAAATACATCAAAATATTTGGAATATAGGAGGGCCTGATGTTTGATCCTAGCAGGATCTTTCTCGGCGAAGGACGCCAGGACCTCGTTAAAAACTCCAAGCATTTAATTCATCCATTCCTTTCAATTAACCAATAAAGATCCAACGCTCGTGTTTTGAGAAAGGATTAAGGAAAAACAACAACAACCAAATAACGACACGAATTCTTTTCTCTTGTTTGTTGCTAAAACTGATGTTGTGTAATTAATAACGATCATAATAATTATTGCATTTTTCAAATACTAAATATTTGGCCGTTCTGTATCAGGTCGAATGATAGTGGTTGGGCATATTCGATGAATGGCGACGTAATAGTAATAGCAGCGCACATAATGCACACGTTTATAGCAGTAATCGCTTTGTGTTTTAAACCCTGAAACGCATCTCTTTGGTAATAACCCATCATCTTTTCTCTTAAAGGTAGTATCATACTTTGGTAAGAAACAAAAACAGAAATGTTCACAGATTTACGTATAACTTACAGGGTGTGAAGATGGTGGTGGTAGAAACATACCGTTAACATTCTTCCGCCTGAAATGGTGTATTTATCCAGAAATTAGTAAAACAACGACCGAAAATCTTTTTGATATTTTAAAAGATCAAAAATAGAACAGAAAAGACTTAAAAAAATACTGTGGTTGTTTTTCACCGTTTTCTCAAAAAGTGAGCACCGTATGGGACTGAAATTTTCACAGATGACTGTTACGGTACCTGTCTTGATATTTTTGTCCATGAATCTGCATTTCTTTGGTAAAAACCAAAGTATGATACTACCTTTAATAGCTAATAAATGTAGTCACGTTCTTACCGTTTCTGCAATAACCCTAGGCTCAAAATAGCGTCACCGATGGGGACATGTCGTCGAGCAGAAACCGTTTAATGATGGCGTTGTCCTTCTGAATCGGCTGTCGGAAAAAAATTCTACCTGATAGGACTATGAATCCCCAACCACGGTTATAACACGTGTCAAACAATGAAATAATTGCTATCTCCACAAAACCTATGGATGTATTTTACCAAAATCCCACTTGACATCGTGGCCCTCGAAACGTACGAGGACAATGTAAACCCAAGAAGAGAAAAAAAACCACTTATATGATATTTGGGCAATCATCGGTTGATAGGACTATACACAAAAATGTCATTTGCAAGAACAATCTTCACAGTACATGCAGCCGTTATATGAACGGTATATAAATTGCTGCGAATAATTAAAGGTATAATACATGATTGGTAAAGGTCACAGAACAGCACCACACTTTGTCTGATCGAACATGTAGGGCCTATATAAAAATGACAAACCTGTGATCAATTGAGCTCAATCTGACATGCCGAGTCAGGAGAAAATAGCAAAAACCCGACTTATTAATGTTTTCTTATAAAACATAAAGATAGGTTTTGATAAAACTGTTTTCGCTCTTTGTTGGACTAATTTCTGGATTAATACATCATTTAAGACGGAAATATTCTAATAACGGTACGTTTCTACCATCACCACCTTCATATCATGCAAGTTAAACATAAACCTGTTAACATTTCTGTTTGTGTATGTTACCAATCCTGTACTGTACCTTTAATTAAAAAAATAAATAATATCAATGTTCGGAGATCGTGTGTACGCCTTACCTGGATTTGCTCAATGAACAAACACTCGAATGGCACTAGATGACAGAGCAGTATAAATATACACGATGCCTCGTGTTGGTACAGCGCACTATTGAACATTATGGTTTTCAGAACGAGTGTGTTAATTATATGTAGGGATTTCATTTTTCATAACCATGAATTTGTCATGTGTTTGTGTATCTATATAGCATACACCTGCCGCACAAGACACCTGTCAAATTCCTTGCAAGGATATTTCGCTAAAATCCGGTTGGCTTTGTTATTATTTCTGGTAATGACACCAAGGATTTCTCAAAAGCGCCCTAGGCACTTAAGCTCGAAAGCCTGATGAAACCTTTTTATGGAAAGATGATGAGAAGAAGGTACAGTTTTAGAGGTGGGAGGAAAACCCCAGAGTAATATTCTGGGTAAAACCCACGGAATCAGACAGGGACTGAAAACCCAATCCATTTGTGGACCGAGCCGGACTTGAACACGGTCCGCAAAGTTGAAAGGCGAGGGAAGAACCGCTACTAAAGCCCTTTTCACACGACGCCAAAAAAACTCTCAACCATTGAGACATATTCTGAAGGTTGCGAAATCTTACAAAACGGTTTTACGCTGGCTGCTTTTGCGTCCTTTCACACGGCACAGTGTAACATTTCTCAAGCCTCCCTTGAGACGGAACGCCGGTAATCGATAGACTATGCATTTTATGAATGTAAACGCTGCTAGTACCAACACGACGCTGAGGTTGCGCGTAAAGCCCACCGCACATTATACGATCCGTCATTCCGACTAGGACCCGACTGGTTTTTGGAAGGATCGCAAAGCATTCTGGGAGTCTTAACCGTGATTGTTCCCAGTCGCAGACCCACTCTGATGGCCAGTCGACAAGATTCGACTGTCGAATCACGGTTAAGACTCCCAGAATGCTTTGCGATTCTTCCAAAAACCAGTCGGGTCGTAGTCGGATCGTATAGTGTGCGGTGGGCTTAAAGCACGCGGGCGTGCGCGCGGTCGGCAAAGGCAATGAAACACATAGAAAACACAAGCATGCGCAGTGCAATGCACTTCGCAAGGGTCCCTTGAGAAATTTTGTCGTAGGTCTGGACCTCGGTCAAAATCTCTCAAGGATTCACCAGGGACGTCGGTCACTCTCAAGCATTGGTGTCCTTTCACACGAGTACACTTTTGTAAGATTTCGCAACCTTGAGAGAATTTCTCAATGGTTGAGAGTTTTTTTGGCGTCGTGTGAAAAGGGCTTAACATGTTCCCTTTGTTCATACAATACTCGTCAGGATTTCTGGGGGAAAACAAATCCCTCAGAATTTTCGACAGGAATTATACTCCTTTAAAATAATCCACCTCTTCAAACAGAATTGACGCACATAATATGCCTATAGGCCTTTGGAACTAATATTTAATCGTTTGCGGAAGAAAACAACAAAAGTCCACAAGTACTTGAACTTAGACCGCGTGTAAACAAAGCTCTAAACTTGAGTTTAAACTGCAAAATAAACTATTATTATTATTTGGGGAATAAAAAAAACCATAACAACCAAGGTATTTATGTACAAATATATAGGCTTCCTTGTTAAACATGGACCTTAACATCAGATCAACAATACGGTACAACTGGTCGGATTTAAAGGGTTCCTGCAGTGTTTTTTCAGGTAGGTTATTTTATTGCCTTCATACAGAGAATATACTGACATATAATGAATGGCAAGTCTTATTTTGGTTTCAAACCAGCATTTGGTTTTCCTTTGAATGGTTTTGCGGAATGGGGGATTTTCATGCATGCTCGTGTTGGGATTCAACAGCAAAAACATAATGAAAAAAAACATAAAAAATGAAGAGGCAAACTTTACCAAACAAAATGGTTTGTCAAACTAATTACACCACAAGTTGAGTGAAAGGAACATATTCGGCACAATAAAACCTATTGAGGAGGGAAAGATTTGACAGAAAACCTATAAAACAACCTTTTTTGTGCACAAATCAATTAGGGTTACTGCTCTCAGTTACCCAGATGACATCACACAGTAGTCATGAATATGGAAATTATAATTAGCATACAAACAAAACAACCTGTTGTTAACCCTGAAACAGTGTGAGGAAGTGGGTAAAATCACAGGCCCCATAAAACAGCTACTTTTTTAGCACATGTTCAAGCCATAATATTCCTATTGCAGAGACCCTTTAAATATTATACTTTCTGTTGATATGCGGTTCCAAAGTTAGAGATAGCATTAGAGAGGAATATTAAGGTTTAGGTTGGGTGAAATTATTTTTTTTCTAGAATCTTTCTTGCACTTTTCACGGCCCTGTTCCTTAAAGGTAGTATCATACTTTGGTAAGACACCAAAACGGAAATGTTCACAGATTTACGTATAAGTTGCAGGGTATGAAGATGGTGGTGGTAGAAACATACCGTTGAAATGTTTCCGCTTGAAATGGTGTACTTATCCAAACATTTGTAAAACAACGACCGAAAATCTTTTTGATCTTTTAAAAGATCAAAAATAAAAGAGAAAAGATTCATTGGCAAAAATATCAAGGACGATGCAATAACAGTCATCTGTGAAAATTTCAGTCACATACGGTGCCCACTTTTTTGAGAAAACAGTGAAAAACGGCCACAGTATTTCGTAAGTCTTTTCTCGTTTATATTTGATCTTTTAAAAGATCAAACAGATTTTCGGTCGTTGTTTTACTATAAAAATACACCATTTCAGGGGAAAATGATTTAACAGTTTGTTTCTACCATCACCATCTTCATACCCTGAAAGTTATACGTAAATCTGTGAACATAATCTGTTTTGATGTCTTACCAAAGTATGATACTACCTTTAAAAGGGAAGGGCACTGGAAGGAGGGCTCCCTCAACGGCGAATGTCGAGCCGCAGTGCGCGTACGTGAACCGGGGTACTGGAGGTCCTTGAAATTGTGACAAAATTACTGCACAGCAAAAAGAAAGAAAGAACTGGCAGACAAAAAATGACAATTTGGACATGGCTGGCGGAGACGATACAACCAAATCAAATCAAACTCAATCAGCGGTCTTGATAAGACTAGTGTCGCGATTAATATTCATATAAAAAAAGGGAACTAGAAAGAGAGCGAGGCGATATAGTGGGTACCAACGATGCATCGAAACGGGATTGCCATCTTATAATACACGTAGCCTATAATAGCACTGATGGGAGATTGGGACAGTGTTCTGCCAGTAGGCCCTTCCCACTGCAACACGTGATTAATGACCACGTGTTCCTCCCATACTGCACGTTCCAGTCGCGCGCATCATACACGGGCGCACGCATGTCCGATATAAACCATAATGGGGTAGGGGGCTCAATGGATCGGTCCATCGGTTTAGCAGAGTCCAATAAATGACGTGCGACTTCACCGAGAACGTCTCTCTATCCCTTGGACAAATCCCGACTCTGACGATTATTTCTTCGGTTACGACTCAAAACTTGAAACGTCGGCGTAAGTAAAGTCCAACGATGGAGAGCACCACCGAAGTAACCACCGGGATCTTCAGCGATGCAAGCGGGGACGACACCGGGAACGTCACATTCGGTGAGGCAGTAGCCAAAGTAGTCATCAACGTTGTCATTATAATCTTCGGCACCATGGGCAACTGTCTGATTCTGGGCGTTTACCGGGGCAAATTGAACAAGACCAGCACGAACATTCTCATCATGAGCCTGGCTGGCGTGGACCTCACTGTGTCCATTCTCCGCGTTCGGAACCTGATGATGCTGTCGTATACCATCACCGGGAGAGACTTCCCGGTGATTTTCCGCTTGTTGCAGCTGCCCACCGTCTTGGCGTGTCGAACCTCGGCCTACCTAACCGGCCTGATTGCCCTGGACCGTTACGACTGCGTGTGCCGGCACCAAAACCGACTCATCGACCGAGGCCGAGTCAAACTGGCTATCTTCCTGTGCTTCGTCTGTACCGTCGTGTTCACCCTGCCGAGTGTCATGGACAAATTAATCCCAACACCCGCCCTGAAGAAGTTGGCTCTGACCATCCAAATGACTGAATACGTGCTGTTACTATTTGCCATTCTCGTGTGCTATGGGAAAGTGTACGCTGCCACAACACGAAAGGTTCGTGTCGGCATTGCAAGCCAGTTAAACGGCGAGTCAACACATGTACCGAGTATCAGTCACAAGCTTCGTGTGAAGAACCAGAACCCCAAATCTGGTAACCAGTTGGTCTGCGACTGTAGCGACTGGACAGAAGAAAGCAAGGCAAGCACGTCCACGGCTAAAGAATCAGCACCCAGACAAATACTGACGAAGCATGGGAACAATCCACGAGTCCCTACTCACAAAGGTAAATGGGCTCATACTGTTCGTTCAAAGAAAGACCAGTCTGACGCCCAGCCTGACCAATCGGGTAACCTACCTTTACCGTCTGTTGGCCAGCCTTCTCCACTTGCTAATCATCCTAGTACGTCTGGTAACCCGCCTCTTCGGCCTGGTAAACCAGGTCCGATGAGAAATGCCATGCAGAAAAAAATCACTCGAATGTTGTTCATCACCAGTTTGGTGTTTCTTCTTATGTGGATGCCGTACTGGATCTACGTGGCCATCCAGATGTACGATTTAAACAGCGGTGCAATTGGTGACAATGCACTGACTTCATTGTTTGCCATTGCTTTTTTTGTTCCCTTCAACAGCACCATTAACCCCATCATCTACGGGTTTGCCAATAAACGATTTCGGGAGGACTGCAAAATATTTGTTCTGAAGTTTCATCGCCGGGTAATGAATTGAACACAACTATCAAGGAGAATGTTTGATACAATGTACTTCACTGGAGACGGCAGACTTTAATTTCCCAGTGCGAAGACAGAGAATTATATTCAAAGACGCTGTATCATTACCGTTGCGTTGTAAACTTGGATCACAAACTCATCACCGTGTGTAATGCGGAGGGTGCAGACCAGTAAATAGGCCCAGATCGGTCCGCGGAGCTCATTAATTTTCTGTATACCCTCAAAATCTTTTCTCTTAAAGCGTCTGGTGAGCCCTACGTTGGAAGTCTTGTAGACAAAATGGATGGAACCCGATCACCAGAGTTTGGACTTTCACCTTTGAGCCGTTTGGATGAAATCAGGCCATAAATTCGCTCTATTTTTGCCCTGTAGTGGAGGGGTACTATTTCTGGTCTGGCACCGGTCAATTCGGCCGTTTTAGGGGTATTTTTCTTTAAATGTACTTTTCGGCGAAAAGTCATCGGTTTACCTATAGAAAATTGAAAAGAAAATGAAAATTGAAGTATTTCACCTTTTTGTGCCGTATTGGTCGATTTGCCTCAGAAACTTCTGAGTATTTTTAATTTTTTTTTTTTAAATTGGCCATTTTGCGTGGGAGCCTATGGGAATTTATTTACTGGTCTGTACCCCGGACGTATCACCATCATTTCGCTTTATCCACCGCTAGAGGGCGCCCCGTCCGGCCTACGCGTATGCACACCGAGGATGGGAATCTGAACACAATCAACTAAACTGTGTTGTTTACTTTATTTTTAACATTTAATGGGGATATTTGTATTATAATTTTACATAACGTTTTTCTGTATAATAGGGTGACAGTTCCATGGGATTGTGCACACATTTTTACTGACCTATTTGTCTTTTTCTAAACAGTATTCCAAACCATTGAACTTGAAATTGACGTATGTTCATATTGAGAGAATAATACCTACCCGCCAATCCCGTTTCGTTGGTACCCACGTTATCGCCGCACATTAGTTTGTGCTGTGCAGTATTTGTATGTGATTTTCCCATAAGAATTGCAATTACCTCCATAATGAGATTACGAATATCAGTGCACGTGTGACAGGCTTAATGAGACACTGCAGCACAACTTACGTCACCTTTTATGATTACACAAGTCAAGTCGTAATGTATTTAAGTGAAGGTAATTTGGCTTCGTGGTGATCAATGCTCATTATAAAAACGAAAAGGACCGAAAGCTAGTGTAATATTGAGTCCTGGTTAATGGTTAGCCTCTTCAACTAGGCCTATACCCCGTTTAACAACATTAGCATCTTGACCTCGATCTAATTGAAAATGCAGCCCAAAACGTAGTTTTTGCAGGCATTTCCAGTGACTTTCCAGGGGTAGAGAGACGTTCTCGGTGAAGTCGCACATCATTTATTGGAATCTGATTGACCGATGGACCGATCCATTGAGCCCCACTCCTTTGCCTTTGACCAATCTCGACCGCAGTTTATGTTTGGCATGCGTGCGCTCACTCCTTGCTCCTTACTTTATGAATCTCTCTCCATAATGATATTAGTGAACGTGTGGCAGGCTTAACGAGACACTGCAGTCCAACCTACGTCACCGTTTTGATTATATACAAGTCAAGTCGTAATGTATTTTGAGTGAAGTGCCGGTTGTTATTTTGCTTCTTGGTGCTGATAATGCAAACGCACGCAAAGGACCCAAGGCTCGTATTATGTCAGAACTGGGCCCAATTTCATGGAATCCGTTACGGCCTATGTTTGTGCTTACGAGCAGAGCTACGCGTGAAATCTATTTCATGGAATCCAGGGGACAATTTCATAAAACTGTTAAGCACAAAAATTAGCTTAGCACAAAAATGTCTCGTCCAATAAAACAAACCACCATTGAAAATTCCATTTGATATTCATGGTCAGTGAACAACAGCCAAAGAACAATCACAAGTGATACACAATTAACACATGGAAATTTGGTTGTTAACCGGCCTGTTTTTATTAAGACAGAAATTACATGCTTAGCAAATTTTTGTGCTTAGCAGTTTTATGAAATTGGCCCCAGTAAGCAAGACTCTCGGTAAGCGAAGAATTTCTAGGGTAGCCGTGATCATGCATTTTCTGCTAACGCGCTATCGTATGCATTCTTCACAAATTCCTTGCTTACCGTTAAAAAAAAGGAAATTCTTCCGTGAAATACGTTAACCGTAACCAAACAAATATATGCTACCGTAAGCGAAGAATTTTTGCTAACGGTAACGGATTCCATGAAATTGGGCCCTGGCCAACACATCTCATGCACTACCCCATTTATCAAACGTATAGAAAAAACAAGACTACATTCCGAGTATAATGCATGCAGCCATAAAAAAACCCAGAAAATCATATATCAAAAGCATTTTTAAAACAAGTCCTTAAAAAAAGAAGAAACCTACACATGATGAACGAGTCATAGGAAATGTACTGGGCATAGAACGATTTTACTTTTAAAGATGGATTTTATTCTATCATTTTTCATTTATTAACTGAAGAAAAAATGGCTTCATACATTAGATTTGGAACACGGGACGTCATACGAAACGGAGGCTCAGGCTCAGTCTCCAGCTCTGTCATCCATATGCTGAAAATATAGGTTGTGGTTTTTCATTGAAGCTGAAGCTCTGTTATCCTTTTCAAACCAGAGAATCTACTTCCCAACTGCAGCCAAAAGTCTCCATTTTGATACCCTGTATTTATTTTAGATTGGATTCAAGAAATGGAGCCAGAGCCTGAGACGGAGCCTGAGCCAGAGCCTCCGTTTCGTAAACGCCAATATATGTTTCCTACCTATGTGGACCTGTCGTTGGGTCGGTGTATATCTTTACGGCAGTCGGCATATACGATGGGATTTGTGTGTGTACTCTTTTAGCACTAACTATCCCTCACTGCAATTTTTGGTTGATACAGTGCCCACTTCCGGTACCCATGCACCCAACACACTGATCTATATAAACTGGATAAGTCGCGGGGGCAGTGATTACACGGCGAGCCGTGAAGTCACCAGCGGCCATGTTAGGATATTCAGCACAATACTCATTGCACTGCATGACTGTACAGCAAGCAGTGCAGCAATTCTCTGTATACGCCGGCCTACGGGCCTGCCAATGTATTGAATATCCCAAAATGGCCGCACGGATGCTTCACATGCAGAGCAGCGGGACCTATCCAGTTTGTATAGATCAGTGACCCAACATAGTGAACATACACACATACAAACACCCTTGTAAAACACTTTGTCTATTATGTGCTTGATTTAATTATCAATAATCATATTAGTACCACAATGGGAGTCTTTGGAGAGTCGGTATTGAGTTCAACAGCGCACGCGCAAACCATGCTTGCGCAATTGTGAGCATGCGCGCGTTGTATTGCGCATGCGTGCGCGTGCGCTGAGTGACTCGAAGACCGGTTCTCCAAAGTCTCCCATTCCTACACTGTGGGCGTTTATGAAACGGAGGCTCGGGCTAGGCTCAGGCTCCAGCTCTGACATCCATGCGCTGAAAATACAGGTGTGGATTTTCATGGAAGCTGAAGCTCTGTTTCCCTTTTCAAGCCAACAAATCTACTACCAAACAGCAGCCAAAAGGCTCTATTTTGGTACCAGTTATTGTAGGATGGATTCATGAAATGGAGCCGGGGCCTGAGATGAAGTCTGAGCCTCCGTTTCGTAAACACCCTGTGTTTATTCTCCCCGTATACGCATAGGCCTTGGGCTATAGCGCCCTCTGTTGTTGCATAATAGCAGGAACACTATGAAACGGTGTGCAGGACCTACACACAAGGTGGGTAAAACTGTTGCTCTTAGTTTAATATAACTTTATGTTTCTAGTGTTTGGTTTTACTCTTTCTAGGTAAATACACCATTTTTAATAAAAATTACTAGAGCGCTCGCTCCGTCTACAAAGTGATGCCTGCTGGGCGCATCCATGTTTGTGCGCAAACCTATGGAAAACACAAAATTGTGTACGTCTTTTGTATAGGCCTACGTCTATTTGCATATCTGCGTTTGTGTTCTATACAGGTGCTTTATCGAAGCCCAATACGCCCGAAATCCGACCATAGATATCTAAAGAATATTTTATATTATGTTTTTATTTTATTGTATCATTCTATATCTATGTCACGCAATGAGTGCTTGCGTCATCAATACGTGCAACCGGTAACGTTCGCGCGTTTAGCTAACACGGGTCAGCCCTTACCGGAATGGTCGTGCTTTACTACACAAAAGAAGCGAGATAGTGGGGAAGAGGTTGACTGGTGTCGAGTCGTGTTAGCTAAACGAATGCACACTTTAAGCCTCATTCACGTGACTAATGGCAGCCCCCACACTAAATGCGCACGGAGAACGCGGAGCTAGCGCTCTAGTAATTTTAATATACATGCAGCTCTATGTTCTACCGATATATACATATAAATCTGTGAACATTTTTGTTTTGGTTTGTAACCGAAGTTGTATACATGCCCTTTAAAGTATTAAATTCATTAGCCGGCGATGAAACTTCCGTGCAAATATTTTACAGTCCTTCCGAAATCGTTTACTAGCAAACCCGTAGATGACGGGGTTAACGGTGCTGTTGAAGGGAACAAAAAATGCAATGGCAATCAGTGAAGTCAGTGCATTGTCACCAATTGCACTGCTGTTTAATTCGTACATCTGAATGGCCACGTAGATCCAGTAGGGCATCCACATTAGAAGAAACACCAAACTGGTAATGAACAACATTCGAGTGACTTTTTTCTGCATGGCTTCTGCCATTGGACCTAGTTTACCAGGCCGAAGAGGTGGGTTACCAGACGTACAAGGATGATTAGCAAGTGGAGAAGGCTGGCCAACAGACCGTAAGGGTAGGTTACCCGATTGGTCAGGCTGGGCGCCAGACTGGTCTTTCTTTGAACGAACTGAATGAGCCCATTTAGCTTTGTGAGTAGGGACTCGTGGATTGTTCCCATGCTTCGTCAGTATTTGTCTGGGTGCTGGTTCTTTAGCCGTGGACGTGCTTGCCTTGCATTCTTCTGTCCAGTTGCTACATTCGCAGACCAACTGGTTACCAGATTTGGGGTTCTGGTTCTTCACACGAAGCTTGTGACTGATACTCGGTACATGGGTGGACTCGCCGTTTTTAAACGGCGAGTCCACCCATGTACCGAGTGGGTACATGTCTTGCTTGCACTGGCTTGCAATGCCGGCACGAACCTTTCGTGTTGTGGCAGTGTATACTTTCCCATAGCACACGAGAATGACAAGTAATACCAACACGTATTCAGTAATTTGGATGGTCAGAGCCAATTTCTTCAGGGCGGGTTTTGGGATTAATTTGTCCATGACACTCGGCAGGGTTAACACGACGGTACAAACGAAGCACAGGAAGATAGCCAGTTTGACTCGGCCTAGGTCAATGAGTCGGTCTCGGTGCCGGCACACGCAGTCGTAACGGTCCAGGGCAATCAGGCCGGTTAGGTAGGCCGAGGTTCGACACGCCAAGACGGTGGGCAGCTGCAACAAGCGGAAAATCATCGGGATGTCTCTCCCGGTGATGGTATACGACAGCATCATCAGGTTCCGAACGCGGAGAATGCACACGGTGAGGTCTACGCCAGCTAGGCTCATGATGAGAATGTTCGTGCTGTTCTTGTTCAATTTGCCCCGGTAAACGCCCAGAATCAGACAGTTGCCCATGGTGCCGAAGATTATAATGACAACGTTGATGACTACTTTGGCTACGGCCTCACCGAACGTGACGTTCCCTGTGTCGTCCCCGCTTGCATCGCCGAAGATCCCGGTGGTTACTTCGGTGGTGCTCTCCATCGTTGGACTTTACGTACACAGACGTTTCAAGATAGACCAGTGGTAACCGAAGAAATAATCGTCAGAGTCGGGATTTGTCCAAGGGGTAGGGAGACGTTCTCGGTGAAGTCGCATGTCATTTATTGGACTCTGCTAAACCGATGGACCGATCAATTGAGCCCCTTCCCTTTGATCAATCACGGCCGTGGACATGCGTGCGGGCTCGTGTGAAGCGCGCGAGTGATCCTTGCTCCGTACTTTGTGAATCTCTCATTGGTACTGTCAACACAGGATTGGCAAAGAGATGCCCAGCCAGCGAACGTGTTAACGATGACTTTGGACAAAGATGACAGACAAGCAAACAAACAAACAAACAAACACAAACGTTTGGAGAATTAGACGAGAGACCTACGCTCGGTCAAACTTCGTCCAAGAATCATTTCAAGGGAAGCATTAATTGGAAGATTAATCAACTGACCTCGCCCACACCAGCTGCGCCAAAAGTCCGAGAGTAATGTACTCCCCACCGAGATGCTGCGTTTATCGCAACTGCAGCCGTTATACAATCCAATTATTTCAGATTGTCTTCGTTTAGGATGCACTCAACATAATGACGTTTGTTGTCTGTGTGGCCTTTACAAGGTTGACTTTGGAAAGAAATGTCGAGGAAAAAAAAATCGATTCCTGTAGCAATAGGCCTATCTGTAAAAACTGCACTTAATCTGACATGCTGATCAGAATCGATTACGTTGCGGTGGGACAACGTGTATGGTGTATACTGCAGGCCATGTTAGATGCTTTGCCTGACCGATTGAATATTTGTTTTAAAAGAAGATTGCTGATGGCAGATCGTGAATGAAATTGTCAAGAGTGAAATGCATTGCCGTGTGCATGTAGGGCCCTATACAGCGTGAGTCAAAAAGAACTTGACCGGGATTGGTGATGTTTTTTAAAAAGAAACGAATGACATTGAAAAACACACACACACACACCAATAACCAACATACAGTAACAGTAACTTATAAACAATCAAAGACCCAGATGCAAAAACACTACTCTCTCTTAAAAATAAAATGCAAAAGAGTGAAAAATACCACTCTTTTAGAATCGAGTTGTCCTTCATATGGCTCTTGAAAAGGAGTGGTGGTCATTTCACTCGTTTGGAGTGGTTTTCACTTTGGACCCGAGTGAAGAAAATCACTCAAAACGACGCAAACGTCACTCAAAAAGAGTTGTTCTCCATATGGCTCTTCAAAGAGTGGCAATTCACTCACACCACACCCACCCGACCCCACCCCCACCCACACCACCCACACCCACACCCACACCCACACCCACCCGGTCTATGGACATGAAACGGGATGTTTATAGACAAACAATGATATGTTTATAGTCACACCATATCCAGCTCACAAACATTTTTGATTTAATACATAGCACAATCACAATTATGGGGGAGGTGGCTAGATCAATACAACTTTGTTCCTTTCGATCAAAAGTAGGCTTGTATCTGTGAAATATTTCACTGTTGGGGAATTGTTTACCCTCCGTAAAATATCCACTTTTCTTTCAAAACATCTTTATAATTATACCTCGATTTACATATACTGTACCAGTCGCCTTGGAGGATTAGACGAGACTCTTATGCTCGGTCAAACTTCGTCCAAGATTTTGTTCAATGGAAGCCTTAATTGGAATATTAATCAACTGACCTCGCCCACACCAGCTGCGCCAAAAGTTCGAGAGTAATGTACTCCCCCACCGAGATGCTGCGTTTATCGCAACTGCAGCCGTTAAAATCCAATTATTTCAGATTGTCTTCGTTTAGCATGCACTCAACATGATGACGTTTGAGCCACTGAAAGTGTTTGAGCCAGCATGTGTGTATAATAAGTGTTGGGTGAATTGATTACAATGTGTAGTCACTAGTCAGTGAAGGTATTGCATTCTGGAACAGTTTGTGCCAAAAACATGTGCTAATGTACACACGACAAAATCCCCTGATGTTGACTGTTTGCATAAGGATGTATGCCGATAATCCATAATGTACCGTCGGGAATATGCGTAGCGCCCTCTCGCAGTGATCGGTATGCATGGGCTGATGAGATAAACTAAATATGCACCTTGAATCGAGACTACCAATGACCGATGAGGGCATATAATAGTCCTGAAAATGAAAGGGTTAAATCGAGCCATGGTGCTTGCAAGTGCGTCTGAACTTTGTCCGATAAAACACACAAAGTTTAAAGATACGCCAGGTGATGTTTTACATTAAAGGCTTTTCACAATTACCTTGAGATCATTTTGCTGGGTGTTAGTCATGTTAGACAACATGGAGTCCATGATAGGGTACGTGTATGAGCAAATGGCAAGCCGAAATGTTCTCGTGATGGTAACGGTATCATTGCTCCTAACGTACGGTCTCTGGAACCGGCTGGGCCGGGGCCGGAACCTACCACCGGGTCCGTGGGGGCTCCCTTACGTCGGCCTGGTTCCGTACTTCCTTCTGATGAGCTGGTTGTACGGGCTGCAGAGGCACGAAGCCCTGGCTAGGTTGGCGACTAAGTACGGTAAGATCTTCAGCTTCACGGCCTTCGGACATGTCGTGGTGGTTCTGAACCACGCCGAAGCTATCAAGGAGGCCTACCAGCGCCGAGAGCTGAACAACCGGCCCAATATCAAGATCAAGGGGGCCTCCTTGGGACGAGGTGAGTAAATGTCGTGTTAATCCTCCCGAGATGGGGTCTTTCTCTCTCCGAGACGGAGGTATCATAAGGGCATGATAAACAGGGTTTATTGTATCTCCAATAGTGTATACGATTTCCCTATCATCATCGTCGAATAACGTTTTATAGAAAACTGATTGAGGCTCAAAATATGAGAATTATCAATCAAAATGTAAGCCGTGCTGCGATTCAAGCCAAATGCCATTTTCCCCTACACTTATGGCGTATATTTAAGTTTTGCTGGCCATTATTTTGTTTAAAGGTAATAATGATCATACTTTGGCTTTTATCTAAGACATACAGATTCATGGGCAAAAATATCAAAACAGATACAGTTACAGTCATCTGTGAAAATTGCAGTCCCATACGGTGCCCACTTTTTGAGAAAACAGTGAAAAACAGCCGCGGTATTTCTTAAGTCTTTTCTCTTTAATTTTTGATCTTATTTAAAAGACCAAAAAGATTTTCGGTCGTTGGTTTACTCTTTTCTGAATAAATACACCATTTCAGGCGGAAACAATTTTTAACGGTATGTTTCTACCACCACCATCTTCATGCCCTGTAAGTTATACGTAAATATGTGAACATTTCTGTTTTTGGTTTCTTACCAAAGTGTGATGCTACCTTCAAAAAGCACCCGGAGGCCGCAGTTGGCCCCCGTTCATATTATTTTGGAATGATAGCCAACAACAGAACTACTCGGTAACAAACAAACAAACAAGAATACATATAATTTCAAATAAAGGATGACTATTATTTTGTCAACCGGTAACATTTTAAAATGTGCACATTCTGAAGAAAGATTTGAGGATGTTTGTGCACTTATCAGTCATTGCCCCCAACGCCTCCCCCCACTCAAGCCCCGCCCATTGGGAACACAAAACTTTGTCTGCTGGTCACGTCCGATCTGCCAAATAGATTGCCAATCTTTCTTTTGTTTGTTCAAGTGTCTTAGCATATATATATGCTATTGGACTTTATACCCCGCTTTTATAGCCAAGAGACAAAAAGGGGAGAAAATAATGAAAAAGGTAACTTCGATACTTGTGTTTATTTTTAAATCTGGAGACAAACAACATCGTCGGCCTTTGGAGACTAATTACTTAGCGTCCTTATCTGCGACAACCTTGGGAAGATTGACAAAGTCTCTAGCTAAATAGATAATAGGCCACAGGGTAGGGCAGTTCATGGATAATGTCGGTGTTCACTACATGGGCCCGTGCTATGCACCGCCCACCTTCAGATTGTTTTGTGTTAAAGGTACAGTACAGGATTGGTAACATACCCAAACAGAAATGTTCACAGATTTACATAATAACTATCAGGATATGAAGATGGTGCTGGTAGAAACCATGGAGGAAGAAATGTAGAAACATACCGTTCAAATATTTCCGCCTGAAATGATGTATTTTATCCAGAAATTAGTCCAACAAAGACCGAAAACAGTTTTGATCTCGGGGTAAGATCAAAACCATTCTTTATGTTTTATAAGAAAAATTAAGTCGGGTTTTCGCTATTTTTTTTTCGTGACTCAGATGTCCAATTATTATAATATAAAAATAATTTATTCATTTGTAAAGCGCAAATTCCATAAAAACATGTTCAAATGTGCTGTACAATAAAATAGAAATTTAAATATTAAAATAGACAAGCATTTTTATGAGTAAATAAAAGAAGAGAAAACTAACTTTAGTCAAGGTACATAAAAAACAGTAATAAATATATAAATATACAAAACATATAAACCAGAAATAAATGACTAACACGTACTCACAATAAATAATAATCATTAATTAAAACATTTAAGTACTGGATAAAATATTCAGAAAGGGAAACAATTACACTAAGTTAAAAGCAAGTTTTAAAAGATGGGTTTTTAACAATGATTTAAAAGAAACCAAATTGCCTGCCCTCCTATATAATATGACTTGGAAGGGCATTACAAAGCTTAGGAGCAGCATTAGCAAAGGCACGACTCCCCGAGAGTGGTTTTGGTACGGCGAATAGGGTAACCCATGCAAAAGCGTGTTATCAGAAGAACTACGTAAGCTGTACAGTGAAGGTCATTGAGCTCAAATGTTCACAGGTTTATCATTTCATGCACAAGCTAGATCAGACAACCTGTGAGTGCTGTTTTGTGACATTTACCAATCATACATTAATGTTCAACTCTACAACAGTCTAAATTAAGATCCGTCAGATAACTTTTTGACAGACTCGTGACAGAGTTCACAAACGAAACGCGAGAATGCAAACAAATTTTCTAGATAACATTATTTTCAAGAAGATTGTGTCTGACACAAACTTTAAGTTCAACAAACTTAAAGGTAGTATCATACTTTGGTAAGACACCAAAACGGAAATGTTCACAGATTTACGTATAACTTACAGGGTATGAAGATGGTGGTGGTAGAAACATACCGTTCAAATGTTTCCGCCTGAAATGCTGTATTTATCCAGAAATTAGTAAAACAACGACCGAAAATCTGTTTTGATCTTTTAAAAGATCAAAAATAAAAGAGAAAAAGACTTAAGAAATATTGGGCACCGTATGGGACTGAAATTTTCACAGATGACTATTACTGTATCGTCCTTGATATTTTGGCCCATAAATCTGCATTTCTTTGACAAAAACCAATGTATGATACTACCTTTAAATTAAAAAAGAAAGGAAAAAGTATGAACTGCCCTTTGTGAATTAAAAACTCTAAAAAAAAAGAATCGATTTAGACAAAACCGGTTCAGAAGGATCGAATAGTTTGCGTGTACAAACGCGTCGAATTGATACAGAGCTGGTATCGGACAGAAAATGCGAATCGTTATCATAATAATGACAGGATGGTGGCATTGTTTCAACTCCACCAAAATGCGTTGAAATTCGGTTTCATTCATAATGAAAGAGTCTTATCAAAGGTTTATATCATTCTTTAGGTTTTGTCAAATGCCGATTTATGGGCAAGAAAACATCAAGGAAGATACAGTAACAGTCATCTGTGAAATTTTCAATAATATGTCGACTTCTTAGTTTTCATTATTATAGTCACATTGCCCGGATAAAGTATGTCGATACGTTGACTTTTAGGGCTTAATAAGTCGACTTGGCGAGATAATTATATGGATAAATGAAATGGCACTTGTGGAGCACCGTAGTTATGAAAGATAACCATGATGTGTATAAACAATAACTGGTGATTTGTAAGTGACTATGTTGAGCGTAACAGCGTATCGCATTCGCAACTGAGGAAAAAGTTACCTTTTTGCTCTTGCTCGTTGAACACAGGGGTTGCTTTTGCATCCGGCGAATGCTGGCGTGAACAAAGAAGTTTCTCCATCCGCACCCTGGAGAGTCTAGGGGCAGGCCGGCCAGAGTATGGGGAGAAGATTGCCCGTGAGGCTACGGCATGCATGGAGGAGATCGCTGCCCTGGGAGGGAAGCCCTTCGATCCCAAGTTTTACATGATGGTCTGCGTCTCAAACGTCATCTCCTCCCTTCTGTTCGGCATCAGGCACAAGTACGACGACGCCAAGTACAAGGAGTTCCTGTCCATGATTGCTGAGATCACCCACCTGATGGGTACCTCTGGCGCCATCAACAGCACGCCTCTCATCAAACACCTCCCTCTACCTTCAAAGGCTAAGCTCTTAGCGATGGCAAAAACGGAGCTGAGGTTCATGCGTGGTATCGTCAAGGACCACGCCAAGAGTCTCAACCGAGAGAATCCGAGGGACTACACGGATGCCTACCTCAACGAGATCCAGGCCAAGAAGGAGAGCGGGGACACAGCTTCGCAAATCTGCGATCAGAACCTTCCAGACACCCTCATCCACCTGTTCTCTGCGGGGACGGAGAACGTCTCGACCACGCTCCGATGGGCCCTGCTGTACATGGTCGCTTACCCGGAGGTGCAGTCCAAGATCCAGGCTGAGATGGACCGGGTAGTGGGCCCCAATCGCCTGCCAGGTCTTTCCGACGAAGCGTCCCTGCCCTACTTGAAAGCCGCTCTCCTTGAGTTGCAGCGGGTAGCTTCGGTGGCGCCATTAGGAGTTGCCCACGTGTCATCGAGCGAGTTCAACCTCTACGGATACACGATTCCGGCCAAGTCGACGGTGATCCCCAACACCTGGGCCATCCACCACAACCCCAAGGTCTGGAAAGATCCAGGCAAGTTCCTCCCTGAGAGGTTCCTGAGTGAGGGAGGGTTACTCAAGGGAGAGGAGGACATTGTGTCATTCAGTGCAGGTGAGTTCTAATGACATTAACCCACCAGAACACAAACTCATAAAGCCTTTCTAAAAAACCAACACACCTAGTCCTTCGAGTGCGACTCGGCGTGAAGGTACCATGGCGTTACCAAAAACGCCAGCATGGCATGGACGAGTTTACAGCGATGTCCACGGCGACAAAGCATGAAATAATAGGCCCTAATACTCATAATTCGCATAATCATCACCGAGTTAGGAGAAATATGAATTTGATCTTCGAAATTTCTAACTCTTGCTCAAGAACTAGCCGAAGATAAGGTTGGCACTTGTCGACGATGTTTCTATAAAATCTCTTTTCCTTATACCTCTCTACACATTCAGGAAACCGCATCTGCATAGGGCGCCATCTCGCCCGCATGGAAATGTTTCTGTTCTTCAGCCACTTCCTGCACAAGTTCCACTTCCGTAAGGCGGACAACTCGCCGCCTCTGTGCTTCCGTGGTCACGGCGACTTCGCTCGAGTTCCAGATCGTTACCTTCTGGAGGCCAAACCGCGCCACTAAAAAGTAATCGACGCTGCAAACAGTGGATGCCGCAGAAACGGAGTTTCTTCAGTTTTCAAAGATTAATGTCCTTAGTCGTCAATCAACTTCGTAACAAACCAAATAGCACTGAAGACATGCAGGCTTAATAGGCCTAATTTTAGTTGCAACGTATAGGCCTAATTTTAGTGGCGTAGTGATACAGGATCTACTAAGAATAACGTTTACAAAAAATACGAGTTTAATTTTGAAAGGCATCTCAGAAATGATGAGGCAACTAATGAATTATTTTGGTTTTTGATTCTTAGGGCATGCCATGGTATTAGCTTGTGCTTAATCTGACTCGTTCATCAATTAGCTTCTTAATGACGGCACGTGACATTAAACATGAATGGCATCTTTAATATTGATTAGCTTCTAGTGACGCCACGTGACATTAAAGAGGCCAGGGATCATGAATATTAATTAGCTTCTTAATGACGCCACGTGACATTAATTAGGCCACTCGGCATCATGAATATTAATTAGCTTTTTAATGACAGCACGTGACATTAAAGAGGTCAGGCATCAGGAATATTAATTAGCTTCTTGATGACGCCACGTGACATTAAAGAGGCCACTCGACATCATGAATATTAATTAGCTTCTTAATGACAGCACGTGACATTAAAGAGGCCAGGCATCATGGATATTAATTAGCTTCTAAATGACGCCACGTGACATTAAAGATAATTATTCGATAGATAGGAGAAAGATTCAATCCAGTCCAGTTACAACGATGTGATAAGGGCTTGCTTCGCTAACTTATATAGCAAGGATACAAGCTTTCTGAATGTTACATAAATTATACAAAAAGCGAATATAGCGAAGAGAGCCTGGCTTTGCACAAGCCAATGCATTTTACTCGTAACAATTTTATTCACAAGTTATCTGCCATACAAAAAAAGTAAAGATCACTCTCGACATGTCCATCAATTTGTTGGCTTTTTGGTCAGACTATTGGGTTTAATTCTCTTGCTGTGTTTTCCACAGCAATATTGTATGATATTGTTCTACTCCTTTTTTAAAGGTAATATCATCCTTTTGTTAATACAGATTCATAGGCAAAAATATCAAGACAGATACAGTAACAGTCATCTGTGAAAATTTCAGTCCCATACGGTGCCCACTTTTTGAGAAAACAGTGAACAACAGCCACAGTATTTCTTAAGTCTTTTCTCTTTTATTTTCGATCTTTTGAGATCCAAAAGATTTCCGGTCGTTGTTTTACTAATTTCTGGCTTAGTACACAATTTCAGGCGGAAAAATGTTAAGAGCATTTTTCTACCACCACCATCATACCCTGTAAGTTATACGTAAATCTGTGAACATTTCTGTTTTGGTTTCTTACCAAGTCACTAAAAGTATGATACTACCTTTAAAGGTTAGGTGAACGTATAATTCTAAAGTAACATTATTAGTTTGTTGAGTGCTAAACGAAGAAAATACGAAATTGGTTTGCAACGACTCCAAATTAATGAGAATAAGCCAGAATCGCGGTGAGGCAGAAATTTCCCCAGTTTGGCGTTTTGGAGCGCGAGCTTAACATTGGCGAGGTCAGCTGATTTTATATCTTCATTAGCGTTCGTTAGAAAGATTTCCATAACATCTTGAGCGTTGTGCCTCGTCTAGACCTGCGGGGGACCTTGCTAAAATAGAATATAATCGAATATAGTGAAGGCCAATGGATTTTGTAGTGAAATAGTAGTGAAATATTTCACAGATATACTTTCAGGTTGCACCATTGCTGCGTGTATCATTGAAACGATCCTTGGGGTATGGCGGTGTGTGCGTGGTTTTTTGGATTCTAACTAGGCCTACTGCCAAACGAACAAAGATCATTGACTATTGGGGGTCACCACCAACGTAGGGATGGATAGCTCAGTAGAGTGCATGTACGGTATTCAGGAGGTCGCCGGTTCGAATCCCGCTCCAGTAAATTTTTCTTTGGTCACTTTTCAATGACTTTAAAGATTCAGTCATTTTCCCTTGTGGTTATTTGATGATTATTGATGTACTTTTAATCGAAAAAGTAACAGTTATGTAACTGAACCCTGATTCGTGCCGTGATAACCATCTTAATTTTTCTCCATTTTTATGATTTCGTTTTGTAAATTAAATTGAGTGTTAGCTGGAATTTGCTTGTCTTTTGGCTGTTTGTCTCTGTGTACATGCAATCCGTTTTGTGTGTTTATGTTTGCAAATGTAGGTGTTTGATTGTTTGTTTGTTGGTTAGTGGTAAGTTGTTTGTTTGTTTGGCTGTCATCTTTGTCAAAGCTCATTGTGATTATACTCGAGGATCCCCCGTCCAACTCGTCAAGGGGCTTGTGTTTCCAGCGAAGTCGCCATTTTTTTCATTTCGTTTTTTAAATTTATTTATTTCTGGTAATGACACCAAGGATTCCTCAAAAGCGTCCTAGGCACTGTATGTAGCTCGAAAGCCTGATGAAACCTTTTTATGGAAAGAAGATGAGAAGAAGATACAGTTTTAGAGGTGGGAGGAAAACCCCTGAGTAATATTCTGGGTAAAACCCACAGAATCAGGTATAGGGACTGAAAACCCAATCCACTTGTGGACCGAGCCGGACTTATGAACCCGGTCCACAGCAGTCGCTCTAGTGAAGTACATTATATCAAGGATATATCAAACATCTGTTCAAATCGATCATGGGGATCGCTCAGGGGGCGAAACTTGATCAAAAGGGGAAAAGGGTACCCCCCCCCCATTTTGTTTACAAAAAAGGCATATTATGAACGTACGACCCAGCTACAGGATCACCCCCAGGGTCTGAGGACTTGTTTACGCCAATGGAATCACTGCATTAATGTGATCCAACTTGGGCCAATTTCATAGAGCTGCTTAGCACAACAATTCGCTAAGCATGACATTTCTGTCTTAGTAAAAACAGGATTAACAATCCAATTTCCGTGTGTTGCATGTGTATGACTTGCAATACTTCTTTGGCTGTTGTTCGCTGACCATGAATATAAAATCAAATTTTCAATGGTGGTTGGTTTTACTTGGGCGAGCTATTTTTATGCTAAGCAATTTTATATGTGTGCTAAGCAGCTCTAAGAAATTGGCCCCTGGATGTGGTCTCGATCTCTTTCATTGAAGTTCAGAAGTACAGCATTTGGATGTTTTTTTTTTACCGCGGTTAATTCCTTTGGCCTATGTAACCTCCACGTTTTGTGGAAGGAAAGACTATGCATGGCGGAAGTATACATAAAGTACATGGCTTGCGGCAACACTTCATGATATAGTTATTAAAGGGAGCATAATTTGCAAAGATGTGCATTTTGGCTGAATTTGGTACTTAAACAGAATAGTAAGGTCTTAATAAACTTCCTTGGAGACGTTGTTTCATGTACCTTTTTACACTTTGTTCATCTGGATAGCAAGTAATATTGTCCTCCGTGAATCCTTCGATTTACACCATGCTTTCAAAATGCTCAAAAGATCGTTCGGAGTTGTTATACCTCCATGTTCGGACGAACGATCTTTGGAAAAGACACTAAATCTTGATTTCCTTGAAACAGCATATGAACCAAGATTTCCCGTGGTGACTGTTTGCATTCACTGTTTAGTGTTAGTTACAAACTGTTGAGTCCATTCTCAAACTCAATATTTTTCGGAGGCCTTGCAAATCATGTACGCTGCCTTTAACTCTTTAATGAGTTTGAGTGGCTCTGAAAAGAGCAACTATGGGTCAAAACTCGACGTTCCCCTTATAAAGAATTAATACAACCACAGTGAGCGAATTTGACTTTAGAAGCGCGGAGGGTGTAGGCTCAGCCGATGCAACAGAGTTCACCCACTGAGCTGCACTTCTCACGCTCATGCAATAATAATGGACAAAAACCAACCCATGAGATGACATTCTCATGAACTTGTTCTGGGCTAGTGGAATTGAAAAGATTTCCACTAGTTTTCCACCCAGGCACAGCGTTGCTATTATGACCTTCTCCGATGCATACATTCGAGATTAGCACGGTCTAACGGATAACAATACCTTGATGACTGATACTGTATACAAACTTTAACTGAACTGAAAAGCCATGCTGTACGAACGACCACAATGGCAGAATAAACACATGTATATTATGTTCTTCATTTATATTTTGTTCATGTCGGCAACCTTCCTGCAATTGTACACACACCATGCACCTGACTCTAAGTTCTGTATTAGCATTTTACAACATTCGGGTTGTGATTTACCAGTATACAGGACTTGTTGATTTTGTGGTAGGCCTACGTACAACCCAACTGAAGCCCCAGGCTACAGAAAGAAGTACAATGCAAGCAGTATATAGATGTATGGAAACAAAACTATTAAGGAAATATAAAGAAATTACAAATGTAAGTTCAGATAGAAGCCATGAGAAAGTATGCAGTTAAACTTGGGAAAATAATTGGTTCAACTTGAAGCGACTCTTATAACTTGTAAAAACAAAAACAAAATGCCGAGAAGAGTTTGCTGGGATTGGATTAACGAATTAGCGATTTACAAACGGCGCAATTAATTAATAATGGCACAGAGCCAATAATAGATAAAACAGACAGTATGATGAGTTTTACGGCCATTAATTACTATGGCAACGGTGATTAAGACTTATCATTACATGTAATGATATGATTAATAACTATAGGCACTAGTGTTGGATATACAATCGACAAAAATCATTGAATTTTCCATTTTATTTAATTGTAAACAATGGAAAACTAAACTTTACATCTTTAATCTCTCAATTTAAGATAACTGAAGCGAAGCAGAGCACTTATTGTTGTAATTTTGAAAAGCCAATGAAAGATATATACTGCCACTAAAAAAAGTCATGAAGCTTTTGCTTATATCAAATAACTATTACACACAATGATGGAAAAGTATTGTACTTCTGAGTACGAAAAAGCCTGTATATATAGTTTGTATACAATCATAAATGAATGCCAATTTGCATATTAATTAATACAGCATCAACCAGGGTTAATTAGCATTAATTAGCATTAATAAACATTAATTAGCACTAATTGGCCTGTGATGTCACAGCACTAATCCAGTGACTTTCCTGCACTGTCTAATTGTGAGATCCACTTTTCAAAATTGCTTAGTGAAAACTCCATCTGCTTATCACTTTTGATCAACGTAAGGTCACACAGTCCTAACTAAGCAAATAATAAGTATCACAAACAGAGAGAGTTATACTGACAGCCATACCCTTTTTCATACATGTACATGAGACTGTAAAGTCACAATTGTGGACAAAATCTGCAAAAACAAAAATCTGAATTTAAATTTCACTGAAAAAAACAACAACTGAAGTTAAATTTCAAAGAAATAAAAAAACAACTGAATTTAAATGTCACTGACGTCCATATTTTTCTGCAAAGAGAGAAAAAGCAATTTGCAATACAAACAAATTAAGGTCAAAATTTGCTACTTGTCTATACTTGTATGCGCCTATATGTATATAGCAGACTAACAGTATTAAATACAAGCTAAGTGCACGTCAGCAACTTGCAAAACAACTTGTTTTTGTGGAGCGTGAGGGGCAATTTACTTGGAATTTGCCAATTAGCAGACACAAGACTTTACCTCTGGCTTACAGCTGAGTGACCTCGACCACGTCAAGAAAGTCCGGCTTCTCTTCACCACTCATGTCTGTCAGTGGAGTGCTGTCTGATGAAGAGGCCAATGAGCTGCTCCGGCCACTGGACGCTTCAAAGTGGACGGCCTTTGGAGTGGACGGCGTGGCAGGCTGGGGTGCCGGCGGCGGAGGTGGGGGTGGTGCAACATTCGGCTTGTCGGATGGCTTGACGGCTGGCTTGACGGCTGGCTTAACGGCTGGCTTGATGGCTGGCTTGACAGCTGGCTTGTCTGATGGCTTGTCGGCTGGCTTGACGGCTGGCTTGTCACCTGGCTTGTTGGATGGCTTGTCACCTGGCTTGTCACCTGGCTTGTCGGTCAGCTTGTTGGCTGGCTCAGCTGGCTTGTCACCTGGCTTGTCACCTGATTTTTCAATAGATGGCATAACAGGTTTTGGTGGGGGTGGGGGTGGTGCAACATTCGGCTGGCTACTTGGCTTGTCACCTGGCTTGTCACCTGGCTTGTCATCTGGCTTGTCATCTGGCTTGTCGCCTGGCTTGTCATCTGGCTTGTCGCCTGGCTTGTCATCTGGCTTGTCGCCTGGCTTGTCATCTGGCTTGTCGCCTGGCTTGTCAACTGGCTTGTCACCTGATTTGTCACCACTCTTGTCACCTGATTTTTCAATAGATGACATGGCAAGTTGGGATGGGGGTGGTGGAGGTGGGAGCGGTGCCTCATCCAGCTGGCCACTTGGCTTATCGACAGACTTGTCACTTGGCTTGTCGACAGACTTGTCACCTGGCTTGTCACCTGACTTGTCATCTGGCTTGTCACCTGGCTTGTCACCTGGCTGAGGTGCGCCCTCTTCCGACACATCATACTCTTGAGTGCGGATGCGGGCAAATTCAGAAACGGCCAGTTCATCCTCGGACTCGGGATCCGGGAAGTCAAAGACACATTCCTGTTGGAAAAACAAACAAACAAAGAATTCAAGAATCTGGTACCTCATTTATATTTATTAAGTCGAAATGATACTAATTTACTACCATCTTGTCACTAGCCATCTGGTTTGTTAGGAAAAACAAAACATTTAAACTGAATTCACCTGTGATTCATAATGTTCAGGACCTTTCTGCATAGGTGATGTAACGGTAGTCTCAATCGCCACAGCTTCAAAGGAACATGAAGATAAGAGTAAGGTTGATGATTATTAACTGAAGGAGATTAAAAACAGATTCAGGATTTCTGCATGGGATTAGCATTAAGGTCTGGGAGAGAATCATACAACTACGGGATTAGAAGGATTATTAGGATTAAGGATTAATCATTAAGGATTAAGACTAAGGTATAGGAACCCTTTAATTTCACCGAGTCACATTGACGTTTGAACTTGCTTATTTCTCTGGCTAAACCAATAATGAGCTGCCCTTCTAAAGTGAAAGAGACTCACTTGATTTGTCTTGCTGCGCCGGAGCCTCGTCAATTTCTGTGGCAATTTCCACCTGACACACTGTGGCTTCCTCAACAACTTCACTGACATGTCTGCAAAAGAACAGAAACAGAAATTTGAGGATAAGGTGCTTGCTGCTGCTGCAGTTGGAAGAGGGGCTAACTTTTAGGAGTCAGGGGTAGGGGTAGGTGTAGGGAGGTTGGGGGGCAGAGTCTTAGCTTGGGACAAAGATTGTAAGGTCAGGGGGAGAGCATTGGGGATGAGGGAGTGTAGTGAAGGGGTTGAGGATATAAGCTCATGGGAGAGGTTTAGGGTTGGAAGCTAGGAATAAGGAGTCTTTAAGGTCAGGAGCAAGAGGTTGGGGGTCAGGGGCTAGCATTTAAAGGACATGGGGTCGATTTCACGAAGCCCCGCGATCGATCTTAACTCCAGTTACGAAGGATAACCAGCGGTAGGAGGCCTATCCCACGAAGGGCTTCAATGCATCAAAAGTCCTATACGATTGATAGTAAGTTACGAAGAGTTTGGTGAAATCGATCCCTGGTCTTATAAGGTCTTAAGGGTCGATGAGTTTAGGGCTAGGATCAGGAACAGAGCTGGTCGATGAGTTTAAGAGCTAGGATCAGGAACACGGCTGAAGAACTTACGAAACTGAGTCCTCCTTGACAGACTCGTCATCTTGGAATGCCGGGTTGTCTGAGCCGAACTTGTAAGGGTTCTGGTCCTTCTCAGTCAGCATCAGCATATCTAACTTGCGGGAAAGCTGCCTGCCCCCTTGAAGCTTGACGCTGATCACAAGGCACAAGAAAGTTTGAGAAAATGTCACTCGATCATCCAATGGTCTGGAGTGTGGTTTCTCTGAGAAACTGGTGACCTATCAGTTTAATTAAGCAACAATGCTAGGAGCACTTTACCCAGGTAGCAGCAGCATCAGTATCTGCATTATTAGGTAATTGCAGTTATTGCAGCGGGGCATGATGAGCAGCAGAAACTACAGCAGCAACAGCATCAGGAAGGTATAAGAAGAAACAACATGAGCTGCTGCTGCTATAACAACAGCAGCAGCAGCAGCTATACCACTCGCAGCAGGTAACAGTATTAGCTGCATTAACAGCACCTTAAGCAGAATGTTCAGAGCCAATGACATGAGTAACTGCAGCAGCAGCAGCAACAGCATGCTTTTACAAGGCACTGCACAAGGCACTCAATGCCATATAATAATACATTATTTAAAAAGCGCAGAAACTACTGTATGTGCATATATTCTCCTGCGCATTATCCTTGTCCCTGGTCATTGGGCTACATTAACATTCCTGAAACCATCTCAACTCCCTGAGGAGTATACAGCCCCAGCTGCTATAAGTGCACAAAGGCTAATCAAGTACAATGCCATCTCTACCCTCACAGGCACCCATTTACTCCTGGGTGAAAAGGAGCAATATATGTAACAAAAAGCGTCTTGCCCAAGGATGCAAGCACCACAACCCATGGCTGGACTCGAACCCGCAATCTATAGATTGACCATAAGATCTTGAGTACGCCACGCCAGATCGCTCGGCCACGGTATCTCATATCACATCATCACACTTACTCATCCCACATGTTGATGACTGCAATGATCATGATGACCGACGCTACTCCGATGAAGGCCGCCATGGCCAGCAATGCTATCCCGACAATCATGGTCATGTCGTAGTCGCTCCTAGCAACGGCCGAGCCTTGCGCCGGACGCAAATCCTCGATGTCTGAACTGCACGTTGACACATTGGAAGCCACCTCATCCCACATTCTAGATTGGAAACGAACATACACAAGCGCTTTCAACGAGTTAAACTTAAATCTTCATACAGCTGCACATAAATTGGCTTTGGTAGAAATTTAATTTTGTATTTTGCAAAAGTTCATCACTAGAGCTATTTGAAATGTTATGTTGTTGACACTGCTGGATTGGCTTACCCTTTGATATCCCAGTACTTGAGGAAGGACCCGCCATCTTTGTTCACATCTATCGCATAGAGCCACATGTCCGTCCTGTATTCCAACAAAAAATGTACAATTTATTCATTTTTCTTGTATCCTTCCAGGGGTTGATTTCACAAAACATTTACGATCGATGGTAACTCGAGATACAGAGGGAAAACCCATTGTATCCTACGTAGGGATGCAATGCATTGATTATAAAGTCGTACGATTGATAGTAAGTTACGATGAGTTTGGTCAAATTGACCCCTGAAAGTTGAGCTTTGGAGTTCAAACAACAAATTGTCACTTTTAACAATTGCTACCAACACTCCAAGCTTTACAAGTATTAACAAACTTCAACAAAATAAAATAATGACCTGAAATAATATAATCTTGTGTTTTTTTATGGCCACTTAATTGTCATGCTTGTCTGAAAGTAATGCTGGTATTAATTGGGGGAATTCCTCATTCTGACAAAACACTGTAAACAGGTCACACACACTCTGATTTTAGTATTTTTGCCATAGACAGTGCATTACCTGCTACACCAATTTGAGGAATTTCAATCAATATACTATTTCTGCTTCTGACTGCCAAACGAACAAAGATAATTGACTATTGGGGTCACCACCAACATAGGGCTGGATGGCTCAGTTGGTAGAGTGCCTGTACGGTATTCAGGTCGCTGGTTCGAATCCCGCTCCAGTCAATTTTTCTTTATTCACATTTCAATGACTTTTTATTTCTAAGCGTGGAGAGAGATGGATGTCAGGTCGATATTGGTATTAGCAATTTGTCAGCACCCTGTCTTTGACAAATTATGAAATCGCATTTTGTGGGTTGACCAGTTATGGCCGAAATTGGATTGGGAGGTTGAAAGTGTCTTCTTGGTGCTTCAGCAGACCATTATACAAGATTCTCTTTGACCTACCTGGTGTTGTCGATTACTGGAGCTGCATTGGACCCTGTCTCGATGTGGGCTTCGATGTGCTCGGCTACCAGTCTGATTCCCAGACGATCAGAGAGACAACTAAAATGCCAAACGAAAACAAAAACACACACGCCCAATAGTATTTTTAGTTATCAATGACACTACAAACCTTTAAAACAGGCTTTTGTGGAAACTCAAAGCTTGGGTTCTAGAGCTCTGGCTTTGGCTCCACATCTTCAAACCGCATTTCAAAATAATGGGTATAGAAACCAAACGTTCTTTGCTGAAGATCTGGAGCCAATTTCCTAGAGCAGCTTAAGCACAAGAATCTGCTTAAGCACTGAAAACCTTGGTAAATGAAATCAGTACGCCAGGTAAAACTCCTTGTGAATGTTATGCTCAGCAAACAATGGCCGATCAAATACAAGTCAAAAGCAGTAAACATCACATGAAAATTTGGTTGGCAATCCTGTTTGATCAAGGAAGACTTTTCATGCTTAAGCAATTTGTTGTGCTTAAGCAGCTCTATAAAATTGGACCTTTGGTGAAGAGTCAGAACTACAAAGGAAAATCAACTTTTCCCAGCTTTTTACGAGGCAAACACGAACCTCTGATGAAAAAGCCATTTTGAGGGTTTGACCAAAAAAAAGACAAGTCAAAAAAATCTAAATATTTAATATTGCTTCATTCTAGCTTCAAAATGCAAATACCACAGGGTTACACCGATGAGTCTGTGAAATGGGCTTTTCCTAAAATTCACAACTAAATGTTTGAAAGGAAAAGCTAGGATGTAGACTGACTTACTCAAGGAGGGTAGATTTCAGCGTTTCAACATCAGCCGGCGGTTGTTTCACGACCAGGATGGCATACTCGAAGATATAGAGCAGCTTGATCTGAGAAATGGGGAATAATGGATGACATTTCAGAGGAGAGGTATATGGGAGTCATGTTGTGATATTTTACGGTGTCGGGTTTGGGCTGGAGAGACGTACCGGGATCCGATAGCCGGTGACGGCACGCGGGCAGAGAGGAATAAACTAGAACACGTTGATTACCAGGCAGCCTCGGGAGTGAAGACTTCCAAGTTTCTCCGATCAGTCAATCAACCGCACCAAGATGACATCACCTTCTGGTGGCATCATCTTCTGTTTTGGTCCATTCCTAAAACTGCTGTGCAATGGGGCAAGAGCTAAAAACTACTGGAATGATTTCTTCCTCAATTTGATGGAGCCACAATGAGATGTTTCGGGAACTTCTGATGATCATACACACCTTAGCTGGAACACTTGATGAGGACTCGGAATCGTTGGGAGCCATGAGGTCCGTGACCCGAAACGTGACATCGTACACAGCTTGCTCCTTGGAGGGATCGACGTTGGCGTCATCCAGGTAAGGCGCGATGAGGTCCTGTACAACCAGACTCCCATCGGCTTCACCGAGGACGAGATTCGGGAGAGAGCTGCTGTCTTGCGCCTCTAGAGTGTACTTCAGAGACGACATGGAATCTTCATCCGTAGCCTGAGGATCGGATGGGGAAAGAAAGCAAAGAATTCAAATGACCGAGATGAAACAGCACATAAAGACCTGAAGACAAAGACAGAAGCTGCTCTACACAACTCAGAAAGCAGGCGTCAATTCCATGATGCGCCAAGATTGAGCTTAAATGTGAATCAATCTCAACAGCTGAGCAAAGCGTGATGCCGCAAAACAAATCGCTATGGTGGTAATGACTCATCACCTTCAGATCTTCAGAATCTTAGTGTTTCGCGAACTTCCAGAACAGAACATATCCAAGACCTTCATCATGAACATTCAGGAGTCTTACCAGTAGCTGGAAGATGCTAGCGCCGTACTGGACGTTGTCCGGTACAGCGATCAGATACTTGGCCACGCCCTCTACAAAGTCCTTCTCGATCACAGGCGGGGCATCGTAGACATCGCGCACCGACATGGTGATGACGACAGTGCTAAAATAGGCAGCGTTCCGATTGGCTGGGGACAGGGATTTTGTTAAGAAATTAACAAGAGAAAAAGATCATCTATCAAGCAATAGGTGGAGACATCAAAATGAGGATTGAGTCACCTGGTACTGTTCTGAGATGATTGGACTTGGATGATTAAAAATGGACGAGACAAGTTCTGAGCATACAACAATAGAATCACATCCCCCTAAGGCTACCCAACGGCACCAACCAGCTACTGGTAGGAAAAATCCCTAGCCAGCCAAAGGCCTTTTCCCACTTGACCCATGGGCCCCGTGGCCCCGGGATGACGCAGGGGTGAAAATAAACCACTATTCCCACTTGAAATGATCACCCCTCCGCCACCCCAAGATTGCCCTTCCTCCAGGGTTTGTTCAACCCTGCTCAGGACCAGGGTTGAAATTTTCAACCTGGGGCGGCTCTGGAGTGAGTTCACCCTGGGGATTAAGAATGATACCAACATTTAAACAATTGATCATTCAATCATAAGTTGAATAGGATACGACATTGTGGAAGTTGGTATTCTTATGGAGATGTCACCATTTGGAGATGTCACCATTTGGAGATGTCATCATTTGGAGATGTCATCATTTGGGAACAGTGGAAAGTCGGGTTTTATCATGGTACGTTTACTTGTGTGGACTTGATATGCAGGAGCGGAGGCTGAAGCGAATGATGCCTGTTGGACCGACAGGTAACCTACAGTGCAGTGACCAGTCCGGAGCCTACCTGCTACAGCAAATGGGCAAAACCTGGGACTGATTCTTCCCCTATTACCTTCCACGGCCGCCGTTTGGCCCGTTTGTCTGGTGGTCCTGGCTCGGTTGGCGCCAGGCCCGCAGACTTCCACCGTGTTGTTGCAGAACCTGGCTTGTACGGTGATCAGGTAAACGCTGGTCTCCTCCCGGTCAAGCTCCTTCAAGGTGCAGATCTTCGGATTGGTAGAATCGTCGTCGTTGATGGTGAATGCATCTAACGCACAAGGCAGACACAGAAACAGGAAATCATAATGCACCCCTGAGAACAAGATCGCTTTTCTAAAAAGGGACTTTTCATTGATGCCACAAGAAAAGCAACTGCTATCAAATATGAGGTGCTTTGGGAAAGTTCAGACACAGTAATGAAAGCCTTCTTTCATGGGTTTAAAGTGTAAAGGGTCTTTACTTTGGTGTGTGTGAACGGACTAAGAATTGGTCTAGAATTGGTCTAGAATCTTCATATGGTCTGGAATCTTAAAATGTTTAGCCTGAAGGGGGAATTTAGACAAAGAGGGAAAGACCAGCTAGACGATGTAGACACTACAGCTCAATTTCACCAAACTCTTCATAACCTACGTAGGATACGATGCCCGGTCACCCTTCATAATTCGAGTTTTACTATCGATCATAGGGTTTCGTGAAATCAACCCAACGACCTCACCTAATCAGCCTTGAGGTGTCGATCACTATGACATACGTGGACCATTCTGGAGCTAAGCCTAGACAGATGCGAAGCAGCATGGTACGGCTTGTGATTTAAGTAGCAGGAGAGATGAAACCAGTATCTTACCAGTGGACGGTACAACAGAGGAAATGTTATAGACGATGGTAATGTCATCAGTATTCGGTCCGTTGGGAGCCTTGAAACTGCTGCATCCGCCGATTTCATTCTCAGGAGTGGAGGCTCTGCATTACACCAAAATACAAAAGAAGCTTGTGATGATCCCAGTTATGTATGACCTTAAACCGATGTGAAGGGCTGTGATCAAAGGCATGCATGACATCAACACCGGAGACAAGGAAGACAAGTTTAACCCATCTATGAGGGGTTTACAAAACGGAGGCTCAGGCTCAGGCTCCAGCTCTGTCATCCACATGCTGAAAATATAGGTTGTGGTTTTTTCATTGAAGCTGAAGCTCTGTTTTCCTTTTCAAACAAGGGAATCTACTTCCGCACCACAGCCAAAAGCCACTATTTTGATACCGGATATTTTAGAATGGATTCAGGAATTGGAGCCGGAGCTTAAGCCTCCGTTTCGTAAACCACGTGACTTCTTTTCACTTGTACCATGAGTACTTCAAGTTTATATCATCTTGCCCATCATTTAAGGCGCTCATCATTGTCACGAAAGAAGAAATATCAGAGAGATCATTATAAGAAGCAGCTGTGTATTCTTGGAGCTTAATTTCCAGGTGTTGTTCGTTTTTTATTTTTCTTGGCATGTACTCACTCCTGCTGTCTGTCCTCTTCGGGAAAATACGGCACATCATCAAAGTCGGGGTTGATGATAACGAAAACCACGGCATTCTCGGCGTAGAGGGGTGGGGAGCCCTTGTCCTGTGCGCTCACAAGAATCTACATAGGAAACGAGATGAGAAGTACTAGGTGACCGAGAAAATCTGCCTGAGAATCGGAAGGCTACTGTATCAATGTACTAGCTAGAATAGGGTAAGACTTGCGGAGACACCATGTATAACACTCTTCTAGAAAGGTGTGTGGTCCTGAGAAGGACTTATGAGAGTAAGTTCTAAATGTTTTGACCAGTGTGCTCTGGTCGTCCTCAGGGGAGAGAGTGATCGATGTACTAGCTGTCACTCCACCATCTGAGCTATCCAGTCCTTCGACAACTTATAGCGCAAGGCTGATTTCATAATGAAAGCACAAAAACTTTCTTTCAATCCCGCGCAGGTGCCGGCTTCTCATTCTTACCGGGATATCGGCAGTCTCCTCCGGAAAGGAAAGATTTGTTGTGCTGATGACGCCATCGACACTGTCTATAGTGAAATACATGTACACAATTGGATCCTGCTCGGGTACAAGCGAGTACACGATGTCACTGTTGAAATCACCCTGGAAGAGGGAAAACATTTGAGGGGGAGACAAAACAAAGCAGACAAATAGAAATTGAATTAATTTTTCACAAAAATAAATAACCTACATTTTAAAATTATGAAACCTGAAACAGAATCCACTAATACCTTTGGTAATTAGTGGGTACAGGTGTTAATTTCATAAAGACGAGGGGCCGATATCACTAGCACTTTGCGATCATGGCTAATTAGCCCAAATCCATCGCTAAACGGAAAAATTGCTATTCAAGGTAGGGATCAATTTTCCGTTTAGCGATGCATTTGAGCTTTAGCGATGATCACAAAGTGAAATCGGCCCCGGGGTAAATTTCACCACATCGTAACTTGCTATCAATCGTAGGCCTTATGATGCAATGCAGCCCCACGTAGAAGTTGTAGGATCGATCGTAGGGCTTTGTGAAATCGACCCCAGGTCATGACGGTAAAAGTCATATTATGGTCATCATACCATTCACAGTCCAAAATTCACTCCTCTCTTTATTCATTCATCATTTGCTATGAGTATCACTTTACCTTGTCTTCGTCTGTAGCCTTGACCGTCAGAATTTCCTGCAAGATCGGCATATACGGCAACCAAACCATGTACTCCTGTCTCTCAAAGACAGGGGAATTGTCGTTCAGGTCACGGATGTTAAACGTGACGAGCGCCGAGCCCACGGCCTGCTGCGTTGCTGCGGGATTGGTCGCGTTGACAGTCAGGAGGATTGTGCCTGACGCGTAGTCTGGGCTCTCGGCATCAAAACAGCGGAGTTGACTGAGAGTACCCATCTCAGGGTCCACTGAGAAATCCTCGCTGCCACCTGTCGTCAAAACAATCCCCCCCAAAAAATTGTTTTAAATGAGGCGCTCTCTGTGGTTATACATAAACACAGCACTAAAATAGCCCTAGTATATGGGATGCCTCTCATCAAAAGTGCAATACAGAGCAGCCACTTCCATGCCATGGCCTTAAACATATATTTTGATAACCTAGAGCAAAAGCCAAAGCCAGAGCCAGTTCAGATGGCAATGGCTAATATTATACGGATTATGGCTAAAACTATAAGTGCACCAAGCTATCTTGTGCTCCGAAGACTGGCATCAAACACAAAACATTATGCAGCTTTCCAATTAATATTTAAGCTTGGAACAATCCCCAAAACTCCTATAAACAACATGGAATCTTGGGAGCTGCTTTAGGTGTTTTTTCCTTTTTTGAAAAAAAAAATCTTTTGGATGTTTTCAGTTTGTTATTGATGTAACATGGAATCGTGGATGATGAAATTCATATAGGGTGTTGCCATACCGTCAATGATGTACTCAATCATCGTGTTGACCAATGTTCCGTCTCCATCTGTTGCTTTGACGGTCCACTCCAAGCCCTCTCCGCAGCTGGTATCATTCAAGGGGTCCTCGTCCAAATCAAAGGTGTATACCGACTAGAAGAGAAAAGAGGAGAGTCAGGGACTGGGCAGGCGCTGTTATCAAAATGCGTGTTGTATCACGTGTACGCAGCTTCTCCACGCTGGGACTGTCTTGGCAACAAAGAGGCCTTGTGGATGTCGAAGCACAACGACCTTCTCCACCATTGCAGGCACCCATTTACACCTAGGTTGGAGAAAATGTTAAATATCTTGCCTCTGAGTGCCCTTTCTGAAAGCATCAACCTCGTCGATCTACGCGGCTGGACTAGAACATGTGGCTAGATTCCCTGCGAGTCATGATCCTGCCAGGCGGATTCTCTATGAGAGAACCTACTGGTAGGACTCGCCCGGTGGGGCATCCACATGACAAATGATTGTGTCAGATGGATCGTTATTTTGCTGTGATGGGGATGGGTCGCGTGGCTCCCTGGGGGATGGCCATCAGAATACCAAAGGAGTACCGCTCGACGGTAGACGTGGCAACGCGCTGCCGCAGCGCATGCTCCCACTGATTGATTGATTGATTGGTCTATAACAAGATCAGAGTGCTCTTAACGTGTGCTGGCATGCCTGTACTGGGTCTTAATCGAGCTCTGATGATGGTACATACCTGAGTAAACTCCGGAGCATGATCATTGATGTCTATGATGTGGACAGTCACCACAGTGAATCCCTCAGGAGAGGACTCCGAAGTCCTGGCATACACAAGAAGCTGGAAATCAACGGCAAGAAGATGACGGCAAGGTTGGAATTATCAAATAAACCTCAAGAGAAACTGACTGGATTTTTATTTGAGTCATTAAAAGATGAACAAAGAAAATTGACTAGAGCAGAATTTGAACCTGCAACCTCCGGAACACCATGCCGAAGGTATTAAGTGAAGGTTATAAGCGCTCCTCTCAGATAAAGTATCTGCCTGTTCATCCACTGCAAGATCCTTAAAATACTGTCTGAACACTCCCCTACCAATATAAGCCAGGAATAAAGCAGGATAGTTTAAGGCTAGGCATTATTGAAGCCAAAGACCTCTGGCAAAGTCCAGGCCTGGCCTGGCCTGGGTTTCCATTTTTTCCCCTATAAATCACGTTTATTTGGCGACACCAGCTCAACAGCGTGCCTCCCAACAGATCTAGGATCGGTTACGGGAAGCCTACCTCATACTGTCGTTCGCCAGCGTCGTAGTCAAAGCTCCTCGTGGTACGGATCACACCCGTCTCGGAGTCCAGGGTGAAGTTGCCAGCCTCTTGCCCTTTGAAGCCGTAGGAGACTGGCAGGTTGTCCCCCGATATGGCTTCCAAGCTGCACACGATCCTGTTTAATTCCTCTGCTTCCTATGAGCAAAAAAGAACACAGAACTCATCTTGCGCCAGTATCTAGCATGCAATTCAAAGGCCTGTGTATTATTATCCCTTCATGGTCATCAAGTTACATTTACACTCCTGCAACCATCTCAACTCAGTGGGGCGCACATACAAAGGCTTATCAACCACCAAGTGAAGATCTGACTATCCTGATCCCTGTGGAGTGACCATAAAAGACCAAAGCTACATTACCTCTGGTATTTCGACCGGTGCATTACACTCCTCGACAAACACAGGCGGTGAGTTGCTGGCAGGCTTGAAGGTCAGATGGACGAGCGTTGTGTCATTGAGGGGCACCTTGGCCCGATCCTGGACCCTGACGGTAACGTTCAACTTCTGACCAGGAAAGACTGTCAAATCTTCCGCCAGAAGCAGCAAGCCCTCCGGAGTCACCCGAATCACATCTGGCAGACGAAAACAATCAACCCGATCAATTTTATGAGGCTGTATTTTGATTCACTACTCCTAGGATGGTCACAGGAGACTGTAAACTGCTTGTGCTTTCACTAAAGAATGCCAGAAGCCCCGCCTTCTGGATACTGTCCAGAGTTGATGTGGACTCAATCTGTCAATTGGGCTATAGCTAGTGCAAACTTTGATCTAGGACAAAGCAGCGGTGCTTGAAGTTGACATTTCAAGGCTGTGGGGGATTATAGAAGCCAACGACCAAAGACAAAGCCCAAATCTGGCCTGGCTTTTCAGTGGCAGGACCCAACCAGTATTTTTAATTTCTACTCCCTTAGAAGGCGCTGATGATGCAAGTTAATAAAGCGGCATTCCCACCTGAATGCGAGCAACTCATGCACTCCTCTTCCTCTTCATAGAACCGGATCTCTCCATTTCCGAAGGAAGGGTAGTTCGCATCACTGACGTTCGGTCTCAGATCGAGGAGTTGCGTGTCCACCGTCAGCGGCAGGATGAGGGCGGGGAGTAGGAACTCTCTGGCAGAGAACATCGGTGGAAGGTTATCTGCAACAGTCAGGAGCAGTTCCACCTGTCAAGACAAAACCAAACCATAGGATCAACCTTGAAGCCCCATTTTCCAAAGTAACGGTATGATGATATGTTGACTCCTACAAGGAAGTTGATGGAAGAATATATCACGCTAATGTGCCGAGTGACTGATCAATTGAATATTACGTGATATTTTTGGACTAGAGAGGGCGCTCTTTCCGATTTCATCACTTATTTCAATGACATCAATTTGAAAAACGAAGTCATAAAAATAAAATCGAATTAAGATTTGGGGGGGGGGAGAGTCAGTCGAGGAGTCAGTTGGTTGGTCAGGGGAGGAGGCGAGTTGGAGGGTTGGGGAGTACGTCGGTCAGTTGATCGGTCAGTTCGTCACTCCGTAGGTTGGTTGTTAAGTTGATCGGTTAGCAGATCAGTCAGTCAGTTGCTCACTAGGTTGGTTGCTCAATAGATCCTTCAAGAATTGATCAGCCAACTGATAAATCAATCTGTCAATCAAAAGTCAATGTCCATGAGAATAGGACTCATGTCTCGCATTTCAAAACCCCTCTTCAAAATATCAACATTGGATTCCTGTTGGTTGTTATACACGGAGCACTACTGTGAATAACAAAATCCATACCGTGGTGTAGTCACTGATGGTATTGTTGGCATCAGACGTGTTGGATACTGCCAGGTTGATGAGGTATTGTCCCAGGGATGCCGAGGAATTGGCCGTGAGGAGGCCGCTGGATTCGTTGATTGAGAACAAGTCAGTTCTGTCTACCTCCACTGATTCTAGATCTGATGGACGATACAAGACATGCAAGCAGTGAGCAGAGCAGATGCTAGTCATAGAACTTCTAAAACTGCCTCAACTCCAGGCTTGGAAAGCAAATACAGCTCCCCAGCCCCAACACTCATGACTGTAATTAGTGACATACAGTGGAACACCACTATAACGAACATGATGGGATGCACAGACATTGTCTGTTATAGCGGTCGCTCGTTATAGTGATTTAAAAAACCATATTCGGTACTCAATATTGTATTATACAAACATTTGGAGCCAAGGATGTTGTTCGGTTTAGCCAAATGTTCAGTAGAGTGGTGTTCGTTTTAGCATTCCACTGAACAAGCTGTCCACAAAGGGGAGACTTTGGAGAACTGGTTTTCAAGTCATTAGTATCTCGCAATTGTGAGAATGCTCGTGATGTTGTCCGTGTGCGCTGTTGACTTGAAGACCGGTTCTCCAAAGTCTCCCAATGGGCTTTATACTCCAAGACCCTGTGTGTGCATTCTGGAAGCCATGAACCATTTTGTACTGTACACGATGGTGTAAAAATATATGCACAAACCACAAAGACAAAAAGGAAGAAAGAGAAATAGAAATGACACGGATGCTCACCCCTTCGGTATTTAGCGTCAATTAATCGGAATGCTATGTCTCTAGAATCATGCACGCCGCTGCAGGTGTTGTTCACCGCCATGTCGATCACCACAAAGTCTTCTGCATTTGATGACCCGCCGTCTGGAACATTCAAGACGACGGTCGGGTCCTGTGGCTCAAAGCGCACGCAGGGTATCTCGCCGACGAAGACCCGCAGACGGATCGTGCTCAAGGGGTCCTGGAGGTCTGGTTTGTCCGTGTTCCGGACATTGACGCTGACCAGGTAAGGCTCGGCAGTGATGGGCAGATCGTCCCGGCTCAGGACCTCACAACCGTAGTCTGTTCAGGAGAGGATTCCCCAAAAATGAAACGGTTACGGTTTGAGAAAATCCTCTTATGCGTCAGAGGACCACCTTCACGGAGGAAGCCTGACCTACAATTTTGGCCTGAAAGTCACCCTCAAGAGTGTCACACAGAATCGGCATTCGGCAATGACTTTATACACAAGACTGTTCAGTTTCTCTGTGCGATCTTACTGATTAGAAAGTTTATATCAATACTTATCCTCCTGTGATTATATCCCTTTGAAATGCATAGTCATCATCGACAAACCTGAAAAACTTCAAGAAATTCACCAGCTTCCAAATTAATTTCTGTCACTGAAATGAAAACACCCTACGATGAAGTAAAAATTCACCTGTTGAAGAACATTCACGTTGCTAGTCTGCACAAATGACGGTAATTAATTGACCCCCGTGCTAAGAGGCTCCTAACCTAGACTTCCCTGCAATGTATGCCCTTTACCTGTTTGTGCAATGAAGAATGAGTCTTTATCAGCCCCGTCTGATGAATACTCAAAATACCAGGGTTCCTCGTCCTTATCCGTCACTGTAAGCTCAACAACCTGTTGAAAGATGTTCAACGTGCGGCAAGATATTATTCAAAACAACAGCAGGTGAGTAAATTAACGATGCACATTTGGAACATTATGCTTTACGGCCTAACTGAAGGTTATTCATAGGTATGACAGCAGCACCAAGTTCAAGTAGAGGTTTCTAATCCGTTATCAGTGAGATTTACCACTTTGTCATCAACTAAATTGTCCCCATAAGATTACAGAGGATTATCAAAAGTGTACTCCATCAATATCTTGTACACATTCATTCGTACACAGCGTACGCACCGAGTCGAAACAGCCTGCCATTTCCGCCACGCTGACGTCCATTCGCGACTGGAGAAAGACGGGAGCATTGTCGTTGACGTCCAGGAGAGCAACGTTCACCGTGAGCGTCGCATTCCGCCGCGGTTCTCCGTTATCACTTGCCTAGTGTAAATCACATTTGAACCAGATGTCTATATTAAAATAATGTTAATTATTTTTTGTTTTTTAATTTATTTAATGTTAAAACAAGGGCCCAATTTCATGGAATCAGTTACAGCCTATTTTTGTGCTTATGGGCACTGGTTTGCGTAAAATCTATTTCGTGGAATCCGTACGCAAGATTTTAGGGTTAGCAAAGAATTTCTAGAGTAACCACGTGATTATTTTCTGCTCCCGGGCTGTAATATGCATTCTGCAGAGAAACCTTGCTTACCGTTACCAAAAAGAAAACTCTCCCGTGAAATACGCTAACCGTAACCAAAAAAGTCTGCGTAAGCGAAGAAGTTTTGCTAACGGTAACAGATTCCATGAAATTGGGTGCAGTACTCTTCACACTGTGTGGTGAATTGACTTACTGGGGTATAAAAACTGCACTGCACATTGCATGCAAGTGATGAGACACCAAAAGCAATCGATCGCAGTGTCAATAGACCAATCCGACAGCACGACATACCGTCCGCCATTTCTGCGGTGTCCCCATATGCCTTTTGTGCTCACCGAGTGGCAACAAAAGAATTTCAGCTCGGCTGCACTCTACACTGCAGGGTGTATGTACCCTGATACACCGCAGGGCCAATTACATGAATCGCAAGGCAGATTCGTGTATTACACAAAAAAGACGGGCGGGGACACTGCAGTAAAGGGGGATGGTATTTTGCGCCGACGGATCGGTGTATATGTACAGGATAAAAACAAACAAACAAACATTCGAACAAGCAAATATTTACTATAATGACGATCTGATATTTGCCGACTTTCTCTCTATCAAGGGAACCAGTCACAGTTAACTGGTACTCATCACCATCTTCGACAAGACCAAAACCTGACAGAAATACAAAAATGGACATTTTAAACCGAACAATAATTAACTAAAACACCACTGTAATCATCAAATAACCACAAGCGAAACTGAGGCGGGGCCTAAATAAGAGCAAAGCGGGAACGGTCCATTGGGCAGCCTAACATTTTTTTTTCTCCCATAGACATAAGAAAAAAAAGGTCTTCACTCTTTGAGAAGAATCCTTAAAAAAACAAAATTTTTGAAAAAAAATTATACGTAAAAATAGCGATCTAACATTTTTGTAGAATTCCATTTGGGTCGGGGCATTGTAATTACAGGTACCTTTGCCATTTTGAATCGTGTAGGTAATATCTGTGTTGTTGGTATTTGGTTCGTCTCGATCCGTTGCACTGAGACGGCAAACTGCCTCACCGGGATCCGCGTCCTCGCTGATTTCGAGAGGGGAAGACGCAGACGAAATAAAGCAGCTCAGCGTGGGGTCAAATATCGGTGCGTTATCATTCACATCCTCGATTGTAAATACAACCTGGACGGGCGAACGAAAAACAAACATTAACAGGTAACTATAGCATCATGATGCAAAGTTCTGTGAAAATAGACTATGATATTATTGGCGTAGAGACTTTTGACTGCGATTTGGAAGTAGATTCTCTGGTTTGAAAAGGAAAACAGAGCTTCAGCTTCAATGAAAAACCACAACCTATATTTTTAGTATAATATTACAGAGACAAAGCCGGAGCCGGAGCCGGAGCCGAGCTTTGAGAAAGGCCTTTGGTAGTGGGGCCGTCCACACACTTTTAATTCTGATCATCAGTCTCAATTCAATGTCTTTTTGATTCTCACCTCTGTCCTTGAAGGTACGTTGTGACCATCGGTTGCCTCTACCACAAGCTCGTAGCCGGCTTTCACCTCACGGTCAAACGTGCCGTTAACTGTAATGTTTCCAACCTGAAAATATAATGTCAACATTAGAGTACGGTAGTATAGGTGGTCCCATGATATGACATACATCCCAAGGGGTGGATCTAGCCGCTTCAAGAAACGGGGGGCCGGTTGAAAATCTAAGAGTGCCATTTCAATATGAAATCAAGTCCTATAATTCACAATCGTGAAGAAGGTGGGCCTGAAAAACTCTTGGAGGGACGTATCAGGCGCGGATCCAGGATTTTTCAAGACGGGGGGCACACTCAAAGTGAAACATCTGAATGTCATTTTTCCTATACCTCCATGTAAAGATCAAATGTAGGCCTATACATGTATTGTCACAAAATTGCATTGGTATCCTATCGGTCGAGGTTTGACGATATCCTTTGAAGCAACTGTCATGACATAATATTTATTATGCGTGTCATACTGGGGAGCAGTGGCGTACGCAGAATTTGTGCAAGGGGGTGTTTAAAAAAAAAACTTGCGAAGGCACGGCGTGGGGTGCGGGGCCCGCTTAAGGGCCCCGATTTTTTTTGGGATATTAGATGTTCTCTGATGAATTCTAGAGTATTTCCGGGCCCTTTTTGATAGCTTTTTGCCATGGAAATAGGATGGAATTTTTTCGTTTCATTTTTAATTTGGGATTTTAGAGACAAAGGATTTTTATATTTTGGGATGGCAAATTTGTTTTCATACAGTTTTCAGTTTGACGAAGGGTCAAAAGGAAATAATCATTCAGCCATATATATTAAACCATGAGTTGCACCCGTCCATTTTGTACCAGTTATCTGGCGGCCGCAACAAAAAACATTCACACCCCAGGAAAAGAAATGTTTTTACGCAACCGCGAAACTTTATAATATTCACACCTGATGTCAAATAAATATATTCATCTGGCACTGATGGGCTTCCGTACAAAGCTGTGAAGTCGACATTTTGAAAATGTTTCATTTCTAATAATTCAAATGAATTGCTTTGCAATAAACATGGAATTTCCACGAAAATCTAAATGAAATCCAGACAGAATGAAGTCTCGGACAGTGTCCATTTGTTAGTGGAGTAGCGTTACCATGGACTAGAGGAAGGAAAATACAAGTAATGTTAGGATCACTGCTTATAAAGTGATCGACCGATCGGACTGTGCCGCCCATCCGTACCGTACTCTGCTTCGTGGCCACGCCTGTGTACAGTGAAAAGGAGTTTTTGTTACCGTGCGCACTGGCAAAAAGGCGAGACGAGACATTTGCCTGTTGTCAGTTTTTCTTTGTGTGGCCGACAGAATGAACTGAAGAATGATGATTTTCTGCTCCTTCTCCCTTCTTTTGTTTTTTTATTTCTTCAAATTTTACCCGGGGCACAATTTTTTTCCCTCGTCAAATTTGACCGGGGGGCACGTGCCCCCGCGGCCCACCCCTGGATCCGCGCGTGCGTATAAAGGCTAGAGAATTTGGTCACAGCCTCCAATTCTTCATTTAGAAAAAAAAAACCAAAATCCCCCAAAACACACATTTTTATGGAGATTTTTCTCAAATTATAGGGGGGGTTGCAACCCAATTCTCGGGCAATGATAGTAAGTTGCCGTATCATACCGTATTATCAAGTATTTGAAATCGGCCGTCAGCGTTGACCAACGTGTATCGCACATCGGCTGCACTGTCGGGATCCGTAGCTGACACCTGTGAAGAGATGTAATGGAATCATTTGAGTGGAACTGGTTCTAAATATGTACGTTCTGTATATATGCTTTTGCGTGATGACAATCAGTAATTAACACGATTATTAAGTAGAGTCTTTGAAGATGCTTATTGCCTCACCTGGAATATTTTGCCTTGTATTTCTTGTTCCTCGGGCAAAACCCAGGCGTACGTGGCTTCGTCAAAACTGGGAGGGCTGTCGTTAACGTCAGTTATATCGATTGTCACGTTCACCGCTCGGTTCTGTGGAATACAAGAGATGGGGTTAGGCCTAGGCCTACATAGCGAGCAGGGATTGATGTCTTTGATGGCAGTAGCATAAACTGTCCAGTGGGTTCAGACTAGAGACCAGCTAGAGGGCTTTATCGGGCATCGGTGCTTCTGATGAGGCACCGGGATATAAACTTGAAATGTCAAATAACACTATACCGTCCAACCATCCCTGTCTTGGGGTCAATTTCATCAAACTCATCGTAACTATCAATCGTAGGACTTCTGATGCATTGCAACCCCACGTAGGACACAATGGGTTATATCCTTCGTAACTCGAGTTACGATCGATTGTAGGGCTTGAGTCGTGAAATTGACCCCTGGTCATTTGTGGCAAGTCTTTTCAGCGGCTGGCCCTGATGACCAGAATGAAAGTTTCTCTCCCAATTAAATAGATGGAATACTGATAACAGTCTCTTTTTCTAACTTGGATGGTCATCTCTTGTTCATCGTATGGTCATACTGATCATCCTCATCTGACTACGGGGAAAAAAAACTGACATGAAGATATACCAGACTTACATTGGAAGCTTTACCATCCGATACAATCACTTCAAATGTGTACTCCATTATGCTGTTTGGAACGTCCACATCTAGAGATCCATTCACACTGATTTCACCACTGTAAAAAAAAAAACACACACCAGAACATAAGGGAATTATATCCCTTATCAAAAACCCAGCCAGGAGTCTCCTTGTGAATCTATTTTCCTTTGAGAGAGAAATACTGGGGCCGATTTCATAAAACTTACGACGCGTCGCAGAGTTAAGACGCATCCTTCCTATATGGACTTACAGCATAGATGACGTCGCAGGACGCGTCGCAAATCGAGTTGCGATGCATCGCTTTATGAAATCGGCCCCCAGTCTAGTACCGGTACTCAATTTTCACTCCTATTTTCCACTCGACCGAGTATTTGGCAGAATATTTCATCGTAGAATCATAGTGTTTTTAAATAGAAATCGTCTAGTCCCTGGTTTTACTCTTCAAAATGGTGGCATCTATGGACATCTTGTCCAGTTGACATGAGTGGGTTACATACTTAAATGTCTTAGGCGGTCGTCTTCACATACTTCTCTGAAGAATGGATCTTTTTCAGCACATAAGGTGACCATACACTTCATTCAGTTTTTTTTTATTTAGGACAATTAGAATTTTCGTCGAATCGGGGACATTTTCAGGGACAATTTTTCATCGGGGATGGCACTGTCAAATTGGGGACTGTCCCCGGAAATCAGGAACGTCTGGTCACCTTATAGCCTAGTCATATGCATATATAAGATGCTGAGTGAAAAGTAGCTTCGTTTCAATTCAGTTCAAGCCAACTCTATAGGGACTGATACCATTATACCAAACTCACGTTTCGTTTTGTATGACAAAAGGCAGATCTGTGACCTCCAACATGTACTCCAGTACGTCATCTCGATCCACATCAGTGGCCTGTGGGAAAGATTTGGACCATGAACTCATCAGAGATTGTATGGTTGTCTCTGCTGCATAATACAGCTAGGGGTAAAGCCTGGTTCAAATTTCATGCCAAGTACCAGGCAATTTTCGTTACAATCGAAAAAAAAAACAAACCCAAAACCAGTACTTGTTGTACGTTGACACTAAGATTCACGTCGCATCCCAATTTGCAGGAAGTATAACATTTTTTTTTAAAACCAGCCACAGTATTTCTCAAGTCTTTTCTCTTTTATTTTGGTCACTGGTTTTACTGTTTTCTGGATAAATACAGCATTTCAGGCAGAAAAATTTAAACGGTATATTTCCACCATCACCATTTTTATACCTTAAGTTTATAGGTAAATCTGTGAAGATTTCTGTTTCGGTATTCTAACTAAGTATGAAACTACCTTTAAAGACAACGGCAAGGCAGAAACGTACATAGATTAATAGCCATTGGACATACGTTCTGTTTTGGGCCTTGACATCGGCTTTAAACCCAGTTCAGGATACATCTAGGGAATTGAGATGGGAAGCAACATTTGACTTTTTTCCCCCAACTAGGCTGTGACGAAAAGAACAACGAACCTGGTTCATAATTGTGCATGTGATATCAGTCTTACCGTGACAGTGAGTACTGGTACCCCCTTGGGGTAATCTTCAGGTATGCTTTTGGAGTACCGAGGAGCTGAGAATTTCGGTGGATTGTCGTTGATATCCTGAACATTAACGTACACGTAGGCGTAGGAAATCCTGAGGAGATCAAAGACAAAATACCACACGGTCATTCTGAAGGAAATTAAAAATACAGGACATCAGAATCCTTCTTTAAGTTCAGAAACAACAACAAACATTTCCATGACCCCTTTCCCTATGACTTATTATAGGTTTTCCCGGTAATTTTGGGTAAATGAGCGGACAATTTAAACACTGCTTCATTCCATTTCGTGTGAAACTGCAAGGCACCTCAAAATAGTCATTCGATTTCACTTCATGTTCAAGCAAATGTTCAACAGCGTCAAGCGAACAGAAAGATTCGCCTTTCAATTTAAAATTCCATTCGAATTTGCAACATCTTTTGGCAGCGCGCTAAATTGAATGCCGATTTTGCATGGCTATTTATAAGTGAACGACTATTGAATTGAATGAAATGCAATGCTATATAAATATGGATGCATCAAAGTGAAATCAAGTGACGGTTTCAACCGAGGAGGCAAAATCACGTCAACACGAATGCGTGAAAGTGGCCACTCATTTGCCGAAAATGACCAGGAAAACCTATATAATTGGAAAAAAGATGATCAAAGTCATGCGATGTCGTGTTGCTGGTATAGCAACGTTTCGGCTGCTGGAACTGCTAGCCTTCATCAGGCGACACCTTGGTGAAGTCATTTTGTTATCATGAGTGGCAATACCTTGCAGGACTCCACGACCTATCCTGCCCCTCAACGAAGAGGATGAACTGGTCCACTGTCTCGGCGTTGATCTTGGAAGACGTCACTGTAACTTCCCCCGATGATTCATCCACGGCAAAGTACGTTTTGCCGTCCTCCGTAGCCGACTTCAAGATGTAGACTATGTGGCCTGGAATTCCTGTGTAGTTTGCCGACACCTTCGTACCAAAGACGACAGGACAAAAATCAAACTGTCACAATCCAGGACTAGCCTAAGGGATTTTTGTTGTTAAACATGACAATTCTGAAGACAAACAGAGCACACTGTTTGGAACGTCGAGAGTTAAACTATCAGTTCTTCAGTCAGAACCACACACTCTTAAGAAGAGATTACATGGTGTCACCAAAAACCTTAAAAAAAACGTTATGACAATATTGTTTATCATAACTGGTGGGGTAACTTCTTTAAATGGAAAAAAAAAATCAAAAATGAGAAATCCAACCATGAATTTAACCCAAGAAAAAAACTGTGGAACTCACTATAGTGGAACGCCTCTAAAACCAACACCGCTATATGATACCAAACATTTTGCTATACCAAACATCATCTTTGGCTCCCAATGTGTGTGTACAATGTATACCTAATGTGGTTCTTTAGATCACTATGAGCGACCACTATAACAGACAATATCTGTGCATCCTGCAATGTTCGTTATATCAGCGTTCCACTGTATTTAAGTGCTCTATCTAGCTGGGGATTACAGAAGCCCAAGAGCACAGGCAAAGCCAAGTCCTGTCCTGGCTTTACAGTTGCAGGGCCCAGTTGCAACCAGTATTTAAGTGTCTTTTCCCAATAATGAAACGTCCATCCAATTCTCATAGCATGCAGTTGTCTAACATTGGGATAAACTACAGGGCTAGAAAGTCCATTATCCATTCACTGTGATATGTTTGGCGGTCTTACACTGAATTTTTTTTTAGAAATTTTTAGGGGCTTTCAACTTATGGTAATTACATTGTATACGTAATTTATACTTGTAGTTCTTTGGTGATTAGGGTAGGGATCTATAACAAATTGTGGTTGGGATTTGCTACCTATTTTTAATTGTTTTATATCGTTTAGATGTCAGTTTAACTTTTACATATACACTGGAAATGTTTTTTGTAATTTTTAGGGGTCGAGCCTAGACCAATTCTGTTGTAAATTATTTTACATACAGCAATAAATAAATGAAAATTATTATTACCTGAGTTATAGGATCAGAGCTCATCTCCCCCTCTGTGACAGATGCGTCATACCGCGTCTGAGAAAACGAGGGCGCTAGACTCTGGACGGCAATGGCGACGTTTGCCGTATACTCCGTGCAGTTTGTGGCGACAAGGGAAACCTGGCAGTGGGCATTGGACATCAATATTGCCTCAATCAATGGGAGACTTTGGAGAACCGGTCTTCAAGTCAACAGCGCACGCAATTGTGAGCATGCGCGCGTTGTTTTCCGCCTGCGTGCGCGTGCGCTGTTGACTTGAAGACCGGTTCCCCAAAGTCTCCCATTGTGTTTCGTCATATGTTGCACCGTACGTACAGTATGATGCCATTGTCATATGGCTTCATTTGCTATCCAAAATGCCATTCAATCATGCAAATAATTGTTTTTCAGTGTACCAACAAACATTTGATTAAGATGGTATTATATATTGCACTACCAGGTATAAAAGAAAAAGTAAAGATCATTTCCAAATCCCAAATACATACCTGCAAGTCGAATGTGTCACCAAGTTTGAGCATTTCTGGGTCTTCCACATCGAATCTTATCATTTTCATGTTTAGAGGCGATCCTTCTACGACGGTTATCTTAAACGTCTGATTCTCTTGATCCTTGAGTTCCAGGACTCCTTGGAATTCCTGAAATGGATTGACGAATTCAAAATGAAGCACGAAGCTGATTAGTTGAAGAGATTATTAAAAGCAAACATAGGCCAGCGGGGGAGCCAGCCAGCCAGCAAGCTACAGAGCAAGACAGCCAAAGTACGGGCGAGGGGAGGTGGGTTTTGGGGAGGAAGCAAAAAACCGGCCACCCAGCCAGTCAGCTTAACTTTAAGACAGGGGTTGATTTCACTAACGCTTTGCAATCATCGCTAGAGCCCAAATCCTTCGCTAAACAGAAAATCAATCACAAACGATGGATTTGGGCTTTTATAGCAAAATGTTTGAACCTTTACTCTGGGAGCTAGGAAGCTACAGCTACCTTGGGAAAAAGAAATGAGCATCTTGATACTAGAGGTGATGTGATTTTGGGAAACGGTCTGCACTTACAGTGTCAGCATCCGTAGCATGCAAGATGAGCACGTCGACACCGTCCTGAGTGTAAGCCTGCGTGTCTTGTGGGTCGATTCTACCGGTGAGCGAGTCGGTTTGAAACGTCGGACACGACGAATCAACATCGGTCACGGTGAGAGAGAGGGACACTTCGGTGTTCCGTAGATTATCATTCTGCTGCTCAGCCTGATAATAGGAAAGTAAGAAAGGTATTAAGGAGGAAGTAGGTAGATTTCAGGACAAACAGGTGTGTGCCTCCGTGATATAGTTGAACATGGCTGAAGCAAACACTGCAGGATCCACAAGAAGTCTTTGATACAACAGTCATTAGGTATTAATAGGTAGCCTGGGACCTTTTCCAAACCTCGGCTCCGACTAAGGCTGAGGCTCGGGCTCCATTTCGTGAATCCATTCTCAAGTAACGGGTATCAAAATAGAGGCTTTTGGCTATGGGGTTCGGAAGTAGATTCTCTGGCTTGAAAAGGAAAACAGAGCTTCAGCTTCAATGAAAAACTACAGCCTATATTTTCTGCATATGGATGACAGAGACGAAGCCGGAGCCTGAGCCAGAGCTGAGGTTTGAAAAAGGCCCCCAGTTGCAGTGGCTAATTTTAAATATGCCCTCTTGTGTCCTATATGCATCCTTGTTTTATTATTTTCTTTTGGAGTTATAATTCTACACATGCAAATTCGGCATGTGTCCATTTTGCCTTTACAAATAAGCTATTCCAAAATAGACCAAACATCTATACTCAACCAGTAAATATTTCCTGCTTGGGCCAATTTCATAGAGATGCTTAGCACAAAAATGACTTGCCCAATAAAACAAACCACCATTGAAAATTTGATTTGGTTTCTTGTTCAGCGAACAACAGCTAAAGAACAATTGCAAGTGATACAAAACACTTGGACATTTGGTTGTTAATCCTGTTTTATTAAGGCAGAAATATCATGCTTAGCCAATGTTTGTGCTAAGTATCTCTATGAAATTGGCCCCTGAACAGTAAGGAGCACCCCTAACTCTTCTCTACATGATTGATTGCTTACCCTGAGCCGAATCTCACATTTGCCAGGCGTCAGGTCATCTTTAATCACTTCAATGAGACCGGTCGTTCCATTGATGTTGAAACTCTCCTTTGAGCATGGATCGGCACCTGTAGTGGACAAGACAGTGACCGTGAACTATTCCATCCATGAAATACATCTATGTAACTGAACGTTACATGACAGAATGTTATGTGACACCGACTGTTACGTGGTGCTGACCAAGTAACCGTTACGTGGCACTGACCGTTACCTGACACTGACTGTTACTTAACACTTACCGTTACGTGACACTGACTGTTATGTGGCACTGATCAAGTGACCATTACGTGGCACTGATCGTTACGTGACACTGACCGCTATGTTATACTGACCGTTTAAGTACATGACACTGACCGTTTACATACGTGACACTTACCATTATCACTGGCAGTTACATGGCACTGACCAAGTGACCATTACGTGGCACTGACCGTTAACCTGACACTGACCGTTATGTGACACTGACCGTTTACGTATGTGACACTTACTGTTATGTGACACTGACAGTTACGTGGCACTGACCAAGTGACCGTTACCTGGCACTGACTGTTACGTGACACTGACCGTTACGTGACACTGACCGTTATGTGATACTGACCATTTATGTATGTGACACTGACCGTTTACGTACGTGACACTGACTGTTACGTGACAATTACCGTTATGTGACACTGACCGTTACATGACACTGACTGTTATGTGACACTTAATTGGTGTGCAATCTTCATCAGATAAGTTGAGGCCAGTGAAGATTGTGTGCTTCGGATTGTGCGGCAAACCAATTGTCAGTCGAGCACACAGTTACGGTTTCCCATTGCACTCAATGTCTTGATTGTTAAAGAGAGTGCAGCTTACACAGCACTCAAATTTTCTGGACAAAACTCACTCGTAATGCTGTAAATTACAGTGACGTTCAATTGAGTGTCCTGATCTTCAGCACGGATGGCCTCGGGCTGGACATCGAGAGGCCCAACTGCATGTTCCTCGATAGTCGCCTGGTAGGAGTTCTGGTCAAACTTTGGATCCTGGTCATCTAGATCCTCCACGTTGATGATTAATGTGACCGATGTGTTGACGTTATACTCCCCACTCAGTGAGTCCTTTCATGAAGAGAGATGGAGGAAGCAATAATGAATCAATGAAGTCAAGATCATGTTTGGACAAAAAAAGATTAATGGAAAAAAAAAACGATCAACATGAAATTATCGCGGTAATTAAAACTACAAAAAGATTGCAGATGTATTAGGAAGTTCAGGCCAATGCAGGCCTTGAATTTGGTTCTGAAAGGGGCAAGGCCACTTTTCCACTGTAAGGGGCATTTTCATTGGAAAATCATAATGTCTATGGACAGATGAAAACATTTGAAGGGGCACAAAGGCCAATAACCTGGGCAACGAAGGCCATAGCCTCCGTGGCCTCCGTTAAAATTCAAGGCTTGCCAATGGACCCTTTTGCTTCATTTTCGGCTGCTGATTAAAAGATAATCATCAAATAAAGAGAAAGAAAGAGAAACTCAAAACTGACTTGAATTTGAAAAGTTTGAAAAAAGTCATTGAAAAGTGAACAAAGACAAATTGACTGTAGCGGGATTCAAACCAGCGACCTCCGGAATACTATACCAGCGCTCTACCAACTGAGCTATCTAGCCCTATGCTGATGGTGTCCCTAACAGTCAATTATCACTGTTCGTTTGGCAGTCAGAATTGCCAAGAAACCACTCACATACCGCTATATCCCAAAGGATCATTTTATCGATACTTGCATCACGATTCTTTGTTTACTTTTCAATGACGTATAATTAAAATGAACGAAAGGTATATCAGCGTATTAAACTTACCCAGGCATTTAGTGACAGATTGTAAGTTGGGGTTCTCTCGTAGTCAACGGAAGGGGGATTCTGCACTTCAATAATGAACTTCCAAAGGCCATTTGATAGAAAATCATCGGTAACAGATTTCACCGTAAAAGGTATGAGGTCATTCTGCAGAGGGAAACAAATTCATCAGCTAAGGGGTAACTGACAGGAAGACTTCCTGAGACGTTTGCATTGGACGTAAAGTAACCATGCATCTTGGTAACTTTGCCCCAAATACCGTTAAGTCCAGTGCGGACAGGGCTAAAGACTTAGTCATTAGAATACCTGTACTACAGACAGTCTCAGCCACTTTATCATAGATGAAGAGACAGACATAGCCAAAGACAAAGCCACAGACATATAGAGGGACAAACAGCCCGAATGACCACAGCCCTATAAACAACACTACAAAATAGCCAGAGCCACAGACTGACCCACACTGAGACACACAGAGCCACAAAGAGGACATACATTCCTAGGGCCGATTTCATAAAACTTACGACGCGTCGCAGAGTTAAGACGATCCTTTCTCTATGGACTCACCGCATAGATGCGACGCGTTGCAGCTAGGACGCGTCGCAAATCGAGTTGCGACGCGTCCCAGGGCTTTATGAAATCGGCCCCTGTACATGTATTTTAGAACAAAAGTCAAGGATTATAAACATCCAGCAAAAATCTCACATTTTCAGCTTCTTGCAGGTTGACTTTAAATAAGCTCAGCACTCTATCCTTGTCGGTCAGTTGAATATCTCTGTCAAAGACAAGCTGAACTCCAGGTTTCGCTAACTTTAGAGGAGAAAAAAATTTACCGGTAATTGTCATCGAATATGTTCTTTGCAGCTTTGTTTAAATAATTGAAGAGTGGACAAAGAAAAATTCCTCTGACAAAATCTTTGGAGTACCCACAGAAGTATAAGAAAAACAAAATTACAATAATATTGTTACACTCTCGTAATGACTGAATTTGTAATTATAACTCCATTCACATAAATATAGGTGGAATCTTTGTTTCAGTTCTTAACTTGTACTCAACGATAGCACCTGATTTTATAAAGGGGGTTTACGAAACGGAGGCTCAGGCACAGGCCTCAAAATGAATGAATGCTGAAAATATAGATTGTGGTTTTTCAATGAAGCTGGAGCTCTGTTTTCCTCTTCAAACCAGAGGATCTACTTCCGAATAGCAGACAAAAGCCTCTATTTTGATAACAGATATAAGAATGGATTCACGAAATGGAGCCTGAGCCTGAACCTCCATTTTATAAAGGTCCATTAATTCCGAGCCTCAAGTATACAGAGTGTATGCAAACTAGGCCTACATCATACTGTGCAGTCTGAAAGCAAGCTTACCTCTGGTATGGATGCAGTGTAATTTGTCTGTGTAAACTCAGTTGGGCTGTCATTGATATTATTCGCCAAAATGCTCACTTTCTGTTAAGAGATAACAATCAACAAGGTGATAATAGGTACATGATTCTGATAATGACAGCCAAGATTTAGGACCTATGGACCGTTCCGGCCTTGCTTGTAAGCCCTGCCCACCTTCAGCAACGCCAAATGTTTTACATACAGCACGTGACCGATTTAGACTGAGATAATGGACGACAACGACTCCAATAGGACCAAGGTGCACTGGAGAGGACTGAAAAAATCCTATTGTTTGGGCCTACATTGTTTTTTATCACCAACCATGAAATTGAAATGACTTACATGTTGCTCACCAGCACATAGAAACTCATACATTGCAAGGAACTCTGATTCTTTGCCACTGTTAAGTATCTGAAAAGAATAATTAATATACAAGTAGCTAGTAAATACTAAATAATGACCTGAAAATTTATACAATTCTTTGAGTTGGGAGGGCAATGATGTTTCGATCCTCAGTCAGGAATTTCAGGATCATCCAAAAAAATTATAAATTATTATTGTATTTGTACATACATAAATAAATCATAGACATTGTAGGGTGACAAAATAAAGGTACCAATACACCTTTATATAAAAACGCAGGCTACAATTACTTCTTGCATTGTTCATAATTTTAATTTGCCTGACACCGAACTATGTCAGTAAGGGGGGAGGGGCCTTTAATTAGCCCCGCCCACATTTTTGAGCAGCCTGCCCTGCCTCCCAACCCTGCCCCTTTTTTAAATTGGCTTTAGAAACACGCCTGTACTTGGTGCCTGGGGAGTATGATCATAGCCTGGTGAATAGGCCTATTATCAACATCAAAAGTGAAAAATGTACACATTACCCCGGCTTTTGAGATTACATTTGGAAAGACACAGATTTTGTCTTTCTTCTTTTTCAGGTCTGACACGTTTGGTTCCCAAAACAATAATTTCTACTTACATCATCTAAGTCAGGCACATCATTGACCAGTTTCACTTGCAGTAGTGTAGTATTAGTATTATCAAAGTCAAAGAGGTAACAGTAATTAGTAGTGGATGATGTTGAACAACTGCCTGAAACTGTGTCACTGGCATTTGTCGTAAAGGAGTAGACAACCTGGCTTGCTGAAAGTGAAGAGACAACAGTTTGTTTAAATGTACGTTGCCTCTTTCTAGGGCAGAAAGACTGGGAAAACAACTTCTTGAGCAAACAGTCATTCAGAAATGTTAAGAAACACTTAAAATCTGATTCTTGGGGTTTTTCATAAAGGTGATTGAAGCATTCTTATAGATCAGCGCGGAGTGACGTCATTCCAACTTGCCGACCTTGTAATCGATGAAAACAACGCATTACGTTGTATGGGTTTTAAGACAAACAGCTGCCAGAATTGTTTAATCTTATTACAGTGTACTTCATAGAAGGATATTGTCTTAGGAAAAACTATGACTCAACAATAAAGTCATACAGAACACAATTTCTGCTTCTTGACAAAAATATTCGAAAAACAATTCTCTACGACGGGCGGTTTGTGCGTGACTTGTCCGTAGTTTGCGCCGGTTTGCGCCATCTACACGTTAGTTTTCATCGGTTGTCAAGTTATGAGAATGAAAGTACCCGAATGTCCGCGCTGATCTATTTGAACAATGAATATCATTCTGACCAAAACATTATGAAGATTGCAAAGTTCGGGACTTTCCTGTGTTTTTATCACACGTCTGAACGACCGTGAATACGCTCAGTTGCGCATGCTGTGCACATGATATAAACACGCGGAGGGGTCCCGAAATTTACAATCTCCATCATTATAAAGCTAAAGGAGACCTAATTATTATTCTTAATGCATTTTTAAAAAATGACCATGATTCTTCCATGGAAATATTTTTTTTAGACAAGGTATCAGGGGAGAGATGACCGACAGAGCACTGACACTGGCCGGAACATCAACTATCAAGGTTTTACTTTTAGTTTTACTAAATATGTTAGAAATAGAATGTAATCAATACTTACATGCTACAGTTTCCTCATCGATATAAACAGGAGTAACTCCACCTTCACATGGTGTATCACCACAAAAACTGCAAGCTGCAAAAACATAAATTTACCAAAAAGAAAGACTGAATAGTCTGAAATAAAAAATAAATCATAAAATTAAGCACAAATCTCTGAGAGTGAGAAACAGTCATAATTTCGGTGCTACCTCAAGTGAGGCCACCTATTCGTAATAATCTCATTTTGGAACACTAGTGAAAGCTAATAATTGATGAGCCTGAGGTGGCCCACGATCAGTATATTAACTTGTTAACCTTCCTTCCTCCATGTTCATACCAACCTTCAGTGACCTTTGACATGTTTGAAACGACTGCCGACCGTCAGACCGTGGGCAAGAAAACCGGCGCGTTTTAATCGCCAAATCCACTCATGTTCCCCTTTAAATTCAGAACCCTAACGGTGACTTTCTTTAAATCTAGTTTAAACATCACAAATATCTCTCAAATTTGTAGAAAACAGCATGAAAGAGTGATATTGACAGGAGTTAGTTGATAGTTGATGTACGTTCACATAACACGTGTTGGGTAAGATTTGTTGTATGTCAAAATGTAAAATTACCCAAGAGGCAAAGCGAAAAAAATTAACGTCTGCTGGTCAAACGCCTGGTGGCGCTCGAAAGGCTGGGGCGCACGCACTTGGGTGCACCACACTAAATAAACTCCCATTGACTTCAGTGTAAAATACGTCAACTTCACAGTTCAAAAAATCCCATCCAGGAGTCTCTCAGTGATTCGTGCAATATTCAAAACAAAGCTTGAACCCTCATCTGCCCGATTCCTTTCAATTTTTTGATAATTAGCCGATCAGATTTTTTGCTAATTGCCCCAAGAAAAAAACACCCCCAAAATGTCCATTTTCCCGAACCAACTTGCAGCCGGTTTTCATGAAGCAACCTACCACGTTCAAAACAATGTAGTTCCACATTTTAAGCCAAAATTTCTCAAATCTCCACAACAGGCTGAAGCACTGAACCCCCAGGTTGTCATAACAAGTCAAAACTACACAATATATTAATTGCACGACCCCCCAAATTGCATATTTAAAAAACATTTGAGGGTACACACATTATGATAATCAGCTCGGCGCATTGATTTTTGAGCTATTTAGTGTGGTGCACCCACTTGTCATCAATCGTCATTGAAGAGAGCCCATAATAATAAGTTACTTTTCCCAAGAAAAACACTCGATGGCTTAACTTTGGTTTTGGTCAATGAAATATAGACTCATCAAGGAAGTAACAATAGAAGTCATCTGTGAAAATTTCAGTGCCATACGGTGCTCACTTTTTGTGAAACAGCCAAAGTATTTCTGAAGTTTTTTCTTTTATTTTTGATCTTTAAAAGTTTTACTCTTTTCTGGATAAATGTAGCATTTCAGGCAGACATGTTTCTACCGTCACCATCGTAACATCCTGTAAGTTATAGGTAAATCTGTGAAGATTTCTGTTGCGGTATGCTACCAAAATATACCTTTAAGTAGGTCTACATAGGTGTAACCACGCAATCAGGCGCGGTTCTACGGGGGGGCTAGGGGGGCTGTAGCCCCCCCCCCCAAAAAATTTTGTCTAGCCCCCCCCAAAAAAATGCAAGTGACAAAAAAAAAATCTTGAAAATACTGGATTTGTTCAGTTATTAAGCGCCAATTACATACAAAACGCGTTGTGTGGCCTATAATTTGCATGTTTTTCGACCCCTAATAAGACATAGCAGAAGCGAGTATTAGAAGAACCCAAAATATTGGGTCTTCTAGCCCCCCCCCCAAAAATAATGGCTCTTCTAGCCCCCCAAAAATGTTGGCTCTAGAACCGCGCCTGCACACAATCCTACCTGCATCAGCAAACCTAGGCATCAGAAGAACCAATCCAATGGATATTAGCAACAGCAGGCAAAGGCGCTTCATGTTGTTAGACAAGCCAGCCCGGAAAGCCTACATAAAATAAGACAATTGAGATAATTATCATAATCAAGAATGTCCCTGTGCAGTGTGTTGTGAAAAAAAAGTTGAGATATGAGTTAATTACTATCTTAACATAATCTTGTTCGGTGCAAGCTAGTGCAAAAAAAATGTATGTAGGCCTACATGTACGCAGTGCAAAAAGAATTCAATTCAATTCAAAATACTTTATTCGTCCTTAAAAAGGCAATGACATTGTAGTTGGGTAGAAAAGATGCACCGTACCATACCTTCATATTTATGTGCAACATTCAAAAAGCAAGCCTCCATTTTTGGCACGAAAGATTATTTTGTACTGGCAAAATTAAGACATGCCATTGTAAGTAATTCGACTTTAATCGTATCGTGATTTCATTCTTGTATCTTTCAGTGCTTATCACACAGGGCACGGGTTACAGAGAAAACCCATTGTCAATTTCATCATGTGACAATACTAAGATAGATATCAAATTAATATTAATGTTGCGATCGAGAAAAGATAGTAGTGATTCTGAGATGGACCCTGCACTAAGCAAATATAGGGCCTACGTGTATAAGTCTAAATTTTGAGTAGATTTGATGGCGCGTGATGGCCATATACTGCAAACTCGGATAGTCACGCACGGAATTGTGTTGCCTCACGTCAAAATTTGATAAACTTGAACGAGCTGCATATAGCTCTATACAATGTATACAGTATGATGAAACGCAATTTAATAACATTCAGCCGTATAGTGGTATATCAGTATTTCGCATCAGCCCATTCTGTTTATTCGTCAGGTTTTAATTGTGTGAGGCAGAAAATTAATTTTGGCTGTGATTTTGAATTCAAACCCTATCTTTCCGAATAGCATGCACGGTAGGCTACGTTCATCGGGCGGGGGGGGGGGGGGGGGGGGCTTAAATTTATATTGAACAAAAGAAAGAAATTAATTTGCTAATAAAACCGTTACCATTAGTAATATTGATAACTACACATGATTTGTACGTCGTTTGCATCTTTTTTTTTTTTAAATTAAGCTCAGAAATGTAAAACGAAGTAGTCCAACTTGAGCTGGCTAGCTATAGTTGTCAACATCCATAATGATACCGCTGATGCATGCCAATAAGTATTATTAACAAAACCAGGAAATAAAGAACTTCAGCGTACCGGTAAACCAACGAAACAGGTGCGACCACGCCCTTCATTCGCATTTATAAATGAGGAAGAATTATTTGCAATGCACTTAGGTCAGTTTTGAAGTATAGTTTCCTTGTGGCGAAGCACTCCATACAGAACCACAAAACCCAATTGAAACAAAAAACGAATAAAGTATTGGTCGATCAGACGATATTTTGCAAAATTTACTCCCGAACCACAAAAGCGCAAAAATGACATAAAATACTGCAAAATACTTGCTAATAGTCCCATGGGCAAAGCACTAGCACAGGAAGAAGCATTGTAATACATTAATAGTTTGATTAAAACAATTTGACATAAATTTAACTCACGATCGCATATCGCGCGACATATAAAGTTTTTCACGAGAGGTTTATAACTTTTTGAAACTTTTCATCATAAGCACAAGATTTGTCAAGTTCAAATTGCCTTTTTCAAATTAGAGGGCCGATTTCACTAACGCTTTGTGATAATCGTAAAGCCCAAATCCATCGCTAAACGGGAAATCGTTCGCTACTTATGGCAATTTTCTCTTTCGATGGATTTGGGCGTTACGACGATCGCAAAGCGTTAGTGAAATCGGCCCTAGGATTACAGACCAAATTTGAAGGGAATATTAATGAAGCGTTTTGTATTATGGCGCTTTTAATGCCCGAACTGCACATAGTACATAGTACGTCCAGATAAGATGAAATATAGAGATAGGCCTATGCATGAAGCCTTATGGAAGTCCGTGTTTTGTACATCAGTAGCCATCATGTCAAATGGTCGTTCCTTAAACAGTTACCGAAACAAGCGTTGAACATTCCCAAATCCCTGAACAAAATAATCTTTATCAATAGTGAAATCTAATTATGAATAATAACAGCAATTATACTTACGTTTTGTACGGTGCTAGTGTGCCCTCCTAATTCCCTTGTGAAAATAAAAACGGAACCAGTATATCGAATCGAACAGAACCGAGAAATTCAATCCGGCGTGGTATAATGTAGTATTGACCAAAGTACAACTAGGTATACAGCATCCTATTACGCCTATTATAAACGCATACTGGCATCTTGTTTAAACAGTGACGTTTATATACCTTTATAAACACGGATATAATGCAGAGATATCGCAACTGGTATACACATAAAACCCGACTAGGTTTGGATATTGGACCTTGGCGAGTGGTTGCGAACAACACCTAGCAATTTATTATAATACTATTACTAGCCTGGCTGACAGAGCGGCAAATCGCTGATTAATCAGAAACCATGGAGTTGTTTCTAGAATACTTTATAACTGTATAATATACACTGTGTGTAAACAGGCGGTTCACAGACGACAAAGGTCGAACATAGGCGTGGAATATCCGTGGAGTATTTGAACGCAAAGCCTCAATAACTGCATTATGAATTTTCAGTTCATTCGCAAGTCAGTTCCAGTATACACACTACTAGGGCCTATACACTTTTCATATCCCTGTGGCCAAGATTTAAATAAATTTCATTCTACAAAGTGAATTTTCGACGAAGTCGGAAGATATGATTGAGTTTGCTGGAATAACCGTGTTGTGAGGCCGGGGAGGTACGCTAAACACTGCCACATATTTTTGCTGTCGTCCTAATAATTATAAATGTTACTTCCCCACTAGTGCTGGATTTATAAACAACTGAGACTAATCTTAAGATGAGTCGTCAGTATCACCATAGTGATTTGTATATTTGAGACATTTACACTTTGCCTAGCAATTAAGATTGATTCCCATTTAAAGGTAGTATCATACTTTGGTAAGAGTCCAAAACAGAAATGTTCACAAATATGAAGATGGTGCTGGTAGAAACATACCGTTACAATCTTTCCGCCTGAAATGATATATTTATCCAGAAATTAGTAAAACAACGACCGAAAATCTTTTTGATCTTTTAAAAGATCAAAAATAAAAGAGAAAAGACTTCAGAAATACTGTGGCCGTTTTTCGCTGTTTTCTCAAAAAGTGGCCAACGTATACTGAAATTATCACAGATTACTTTTACTGTATCTTCCTTGATATTTGAGCCCACGAATCTGTATTTCTTTGACCGTAAACCAAAGTATGGTATTACCTTTAAAAATTCATAATTATTAAAAAAAAAATCACATTTTTCCATCAAAATCATCATTTCGAGGGAAAAAAAAGATGAACACCGGAGAACGTTCTTGTAGGCCTAGGATGCGAACGAATTGACCCTCTTTACATTTCGATCCCTATAAACCAGAAACATCCGGTGCAATTTTGAAATTTTGAAGTTTTGAAATGCAGTTTTCTCGACCGCGGCAGCATTTCAAAGGCAAATATTTCGTGAACAATATTAATCTTATTAAACCGTTTTCCACCGTGCCGAACCTTAAAAACAAATCATCACAGGCTATGATTAGAGTAATTAATTTCCAGATTAGATCTCTTATCTAAGGGATGAGACCTTGTTAATCACAAGCCGCTCCCTTTATCACTACATTTCTGTAAACAACAAACATCATCCACAGACAATTAATTGTACATGAGCCGATTATGATAACACGGTTATGTCTGCAAAGCTTAATTTGCTCGCTGGAATTTAAGTTTTCTGCACCATCAATGTGGCCATGAAGCCCGTGTTCGTTCAAAGGTAATATCATACTTTGGTTTTTGTCAAAGAAATGCAGGTTCATGGGCAACAATATCAAGACAGATACAGTAACAGTCATTTGTGAAAATTTCAGTCCCATATGGTGCCCACTTTTTGAAAAAAAAACAGCGAAAAACGCCCACAGTATTTCTTAAAGGTAGTATCATACTTTGGTAAGAGACCAAAACAGAAATGTTCACAGATTTACGTATAACTTTCAGGGTATGAAGATGATGCTAGTAGAAACCTACCGTTAAAATTATTCTACCTGAAATGGTGTATTTATCCAGAAAAATCTTTTTCATCTTTTAAAAAGATAAAAAATAAAAGAGAAAAGGCTTAAGAAATACTGTGGCTGTTTTTTATTGTTTTCTCAAAAAGTGGGCACCGTATAGTGGAACTGAAATTTTCACAGATGACTGTTACTGTATCTGTCTTGATATTTTGGCCCTTTATTACCTTTAAGTCTTTTCACCGTTATGTTTGATATTTAAAAGAACAAAATTGTTTTTGGTCATTGGTTTTACTCTTTCCTCGATAAATACAGCAATTCAGGCAGAAAAATGTTAATGGTGTTTCTACCATCACCATCTTTATACCCTGGGTAAATCTGTGAAGATTTCGGTATGCTACCAAAGTATGATAGTACCTTTTAAGCAGACAAATGAAGATCATTCTTTTCTTCTTAAGTGCAGATTTTCTTAATGCTATTGCTTCGTGTTGTTATTAAGCAGAACATTTGTTTTGGCTAAATTTATATTTGCCCAAATGGGTAGGGCCTATAAACGAATAATGATGCCTTTTTATCAATTTTTAACTTTGATTGAAAAAAAAAGAAAAAAGTGTAAAACATGCGGGCGAGTTCAAAAGCTGGCAGACTACCCAAAATCCGGCAGGGTAGTCCGGCTGGCGACTGAAAAAAAAAGTAAAGGCAGAGCCCTGATGCCCTTTGGGCATTGGGAAGAAAAGAATAACAGAAGTGGCATTGGATAGAGGGCGCTATTTAAGACAACAAACACAGGACATTTACCCGGTAGCTTTTGTCTAAACCACTGATCAAGCTTTGGTTTGGGCTTTGTCTCCATCATCCAAAAGCCTCAAATATAGATGTTGGCCTTTCCCTAAAGTTGAAGCACGGTTTACTTGTTAAAAAAGTGTACCATTTTGGAACTCAAAGGTAAAAGGCTGTACTTTTTTATTTCAGTATACCTAGCATGCCCAAGCTGAGTGGGCAATATGTACAATACAGTTCAAATCTATGCTTTAGCAGTATATGAACACCATGATGTGGCTCACATTAAAAAGCATCAATAATGGAACAAACTGGATCTGGAATAATTAGGTCAAAGCCTGTTCCCTTGGTGACATAAGTGCCTTCTGATCAATCGTCAAGGATTTTTTTCTCAGCTCTGCTGCCAAGTTTGAAAGTTTTAAACATTTTCAAAGGAAAATCCTCTTCCACGGTTGGCAGAAGTGGGACATCAGACAATGCTGGTTGAAGTGCCTCCTAATTAGTCCATACCTGTTCTTCTTAGCATTGTTGCAACATCACTTTCCCTCAGAGTTTCAAGAACAATGGACATTCAGTATACTGTTTTCCAAGTAGTGGCAGCGGTGGGATGAGCAGTGCTGAAATACTAGTCCAAGTAGTGGCAGAAGTGGGACGAACAGTGCTGAAATACCGTTTTCCAAGTAGTGGCAGATGAACATTGCTGCCTTCTGATCAGTCCATGGCTCTTCTCTCCTCAGCATTTTTATGCCACTTTATCATTCTCCTTCACAGCTTCAAGAACCGTGGGGAATGCAACTGTCTTCTGTGGGGTGGCAGAAATGAAATGAAATCTGCTAGTTTTAAACTGCACAGATTACTCACAGTAAGTAAACAAGTAATCCAGTTTGGTTTGGTTGCATCAATGGGGATCCATGAAGCTGGTTGAATGGTTTTCTACGTTTGTCACTGCAGCTAGTAGTTCCTCATCACTCTCAGTCATATCAGCATTGCCGGATCTCCTCTCAGTATCAGGCAAAGAGCGTGAACCTTCAAGGGATGGGGCTCCCTGCCGAATGTCATGCTCCGCGTTCAGCATTTCAGGGTTTCTGTTTTCTAGCCGGAGACTAGCTGCCAGCAGCTCATCATCGTCGACCTGGTCAGAGTCACGGCTTCCTGTCCTCCCTCCACCGCCATCTGGACCGTGGTCCAGTGACGATTCGTGATCTTCAGCAGCAGTCACGGCTGCGAGAAGTTCATCGTCATCGATGTCATCCCCGAAGGTTGGCAGAAGGTGGGCAGGCAGGAGGCTGTCTGGTGACTTGTACCCGGCGGCTCTGCAGTCGGGATCATGGCATTTTTGGTAGTAAACGCCGTGTCGCAGGTCAACCAGTATCCTGAACATGACAACATGACACCCAATAAAAATTTCAACATCAGTGGTCTAACTGAGATCTTTTTGCAGAAGCTCAGAACTCAAAGGTTTCCCTGAGGATGGCCAGAGTGCACTGGTTGAAACATTGAGTTAATACTTGCTGGTTCTTCTCAGTCCCACACCTGCTCTTGTACCAGTTTTCATTAAGGTTTGCATAATCTAAACATGTATTAAGATATGACAGTCGATTCTGAGACAATGTTTCAAATTTAATAGAGATGACATTATGACATCAATTTCAATCACAGAGGATGGAAAGATGTTAATTTATGGGAGTTTACGAGATGAAAGCTCAGGCTTGTATTATAAAATAACGGGTAGTCGAAATAGAGGCATTTGGCTGTGGTTCTGAAGTAGATTTTCAGGTTTGAAAAGAAAAACAGAGCTCCAGCTTCAATGAAAACCCACAACCTATATTTTCAGCATATGGATGACAGAGCCAGAGCCTGAGTCTGAGCCTCCATTTCGTAAACCCTCTGTTGGTCTAGTACCCTGACTCACTTACATGATGTTATTGCTCTTATGCTGTCGCTGGACGTTACCGCACCATCTGTTCTTGGCGATGTCGTAGACCAGCACCTGACCTTGGGTGAAATACACCCAGCGTCGTATGGATCCTTGGATCCCGTCCATGGTGATCACACTGAGGACAAAGGCATCCACCTCCGGGTAAGGGGAGTGATCAAAGCCTTCTTGCTGTTCGCTCAGACAATCTACAAGCAGAGAGGTAATAATCACAGGCGTGGTTTGCATGAAGGAAGTACTTGATCATTCTACCATCACGAAAGAATGTTTCTTACGTACTAGGGCCAATTTTATAAAAATGTTAAGCTCAACAAATTTGCTAAGCATGACATTTCTGTCTTAATAAAAACTAGTTGTCTATCCCAAAGCAGTAACATTCTCAGCCCTCATCTTTTACAGCACGACCACATGCCTTGAGCACCAGTGAGAAAGTAATACCTTTCGTATGTGGGCTGTTCTCGTTGCAAGGCTGGTTGGACTTTTTCTTGCTCTGTCCCGCCTCAGGCTCCATGGTTAAGACCCTTGTACCTGAACAATAACTGAAATGAAACAATTGCCTCAATAAGTGTGGTAGTCTCAATAGTGCGGTACATACATTGTCTTATCCCAGAGGTTGCTCTCTGGGCCAACGAACCAATGGACCTTTGAACGAACGAACAAATAACTAAACAAACAAACATCCCAACAAACGAAAGAATGAACGAACAAATGAATTAATGAACAAATGAACAACAACAAAACGGAATCAAGTAACAAATGATTCAACGAATGAACAAACAAACAAATGAACAACAAACAAATGGAGGAATCAATCAACAATGAATCAATGAACAAACAAACAAACATACATTTTCAAATGAGCGACAGACAAACAGAAGAATCAATCAACAAATGAATCAATGAACGAACAAACAAATAACTAGTAAACAGACAAACAAACAAACATCCAAACACCCCAGTGAACGAATGAAGAAATGAAAGAATGAACGAACAAAGGGATGAACAAACAAACAAATAAAGAAACACACCAACAAATGAACGAATGAACAAACAAACAAACAAACAAATGAACGATAGAACGAATGAGTGAGCAAAAGGAAGTATGAATGCCGGAACCAAATAATTAACGAACGAACAAACAAACAAATGAACGATCAAACAAATGAGTGACCAAAGTTTCAGCAAACGAACGAAGAAATGAAAACTCTGTAACCACACCTGACATTGGTGATGATCGAGTCCAGGAAGAGTTGCCTCTCAAGGGCTGCTTGGCTGGGCGGCTGCGGCTGCGGCTGCGGCTGACCACTCCCTGACCTCCTGGGCACCTTTGCCCTGTACATATTATCGTCTGCAATCTCCAACGGATTGGCTTTGGCTAACTTGACGCATTTGTACAAACGGAAATTCCTGTTCCGGGTGTAAACTCCTGTAGGTATTAAAAATCACGGTTTAACAATGGCATTATATATGCCTATTAGTAGCAGTCTTATGTGAAAAGTGAGACATTTTCTTGACATGGACCTTATCAAAGATAGCCTGTTTTCGGCACTACGCTTGCGCACGCAAAGGACAGTGGGTAATCTTGCAGATTTGTACATCAATCAGGCCGTGCCCTAGCAACAATTTTACCCAGAATGCTTTGAGCATACCCTGTTTGGGTCCGTTAAGTTGCGCTATCTTCGATAAGGTCCATGCTGTTATGTCCCCCATGTGAGGTACTGTAGCCTAGTTGTGGTCTGGCGTGTCGTATTCAAGGTCTTGTGGTCAATCTATAGATTGTGGGTTCGAATCCAGCCATGGGCTAACCCGGCTAATGGTGCTTGTGTCCTTGGGCACGACGCTTTGTCATATATTGCTCCTCTTCACCCAGGTGTAAATGGGTACCTTTAAGGGTAGAGTTAGATACTTTGGTCCCAGCAGGACCTTTCTCAAAGGCCTAATGACTTGGCGTCCATTGAGAAAGATCCTGCTCGGACCGAAGCAGCAGGCATTCTGAGCATTTTATTTCAGGTAATCATGTTGCTTGATGAGCCGTCTGTGGCGGTTCATTATTTGTCTCAAGTTCAGAATCCCAGGCCCACAAAACGTGCGCAGGAAAAATATTAACTTCTGGGTGGATGCATAAAGAGTAAAGAATTGGGGGAGAGCCTTTAGCTTTACCTTGGTCAACAAACAAAACCGAGCGACCATCCCTGTCTTGCACAAAGAGTTTCTGCAGAGATTCTCTTTGAGACTGCCGCCTCTGGTCTGGTGCCCCGCCACACTCCTGGTCCACTTGGTGCCTCTTTCTCTTTGGGTCTGGTTCCCCGTCTTCATTCTGTAAGTCACTATCAGTCCCCTGACATATCTTTGTGATCTTCTGACACAGGTAGCGGACGAAATTGCCTGAGAAATATATACATAAGAAAAAAGATGGTGTCCACTGACAAATTTTGACAATTATTTAAGGTGTCGAAGCCCATATCAGCCAGGTCAACCACTGTACACATTTCAAATTAACTGGCTTTAGGCCTTCTTGAAACCATCTGCTAAAAAGATAATATCAGCTATTTCAGGATACCTCGAGTAACTCTTTTGATCTAAGTGAGCCGTACGACGTCCGCTGGAGTGACCCATCCACAGTTCACAGTACTGTGAATATGCGGATGCGGACTAGCGAAGCCACACCGAGAACAAGCCCCTAGCAAACCGCAGGGTGAGCCATACAACATCTGCTGGAGTGACCGTCCACAGTCCGCTGAACACGTTACTATGAAAGCAGACGCGGACCAACAGGATATAACGGACACCGCAGCATCCAGTTCTAATTGCCTGATGAAGGCTAGCAGTTCCAGCTGCCGAAATGTCTCTACCAGCAACACGGCATCGCGTGACTTTGATCACCTTTGTTCCTTTTCTTTTGATCTAACCGATCAAATGAAACTAAGGCCGAGTTAGATTTAGATGTACCTGCTTCACCATTGTCTTTGAAGACGGTCTGCGACAGGTTGAAGATGAGATGCCGGCTGAACTTGGCCTCCGTGGTTGCATCCAGATTCAGGACTCGACTGGCATTACAGCTGATCTGGTAGACCACATCCATCTCAGCACACACAAACTGGACACAAGGAAACAAGGAGGATCAACATGCTCTTGAAAGTAACTTGTACTCATCTAAAGGCCTTTTCACACTGGACAAATCTTGGGGTTGACGCGGGGTTGAGGCAGGGTTGAAATCAGCGGCGATTCACACTGGAAATTTTTCAACCCCGAGATTGACTTCAACTCGGGTTGAAGTCAACCCTGCTCCGGGCCAGGGTTGAGATTTTTTGCCCCCGGTTGAAACCTTCGCCCCGGGTTGAAAAAGTAGTGTGAATTGAATCGGGTTGAGTTCGCCCCGGGTTGAAGGTGGGTTCGCGAGAGGCGAATGTGAAACGACGCTGGGTTGAACATGGGGTTGAAAAATCAAATTTTAACCCAGGGCGGGAATGGAGTTCACCCCGAGTTGAGTTCGCCCCGGGTTAAAAGCTTACAGTGTGAAAAGGTCTTAAGGTTTGTTGGACTCTGTGTGAGGCTGGTGATTTTGAAAAGTGAATACTTGTAGCGGATCATATGTTGTGCCGTCGGGTGGGTGTTTAAAACTACTGAGCATTCAGTCATACCTCGATGAATGTCTGCACCATCTCCACCCCATTGTGCTCGGGATTCAGACCCCTACTGAACTCCAGGTCAAAGTACAGCTTGCAGGCTGAGCCCTCCGGGATGACCTCGTAGAAGCTGGGAGGCTTGCCGCGGCCGGCGAGGTGGTGTACGGTGTGCCACAGCTGGAGGTAGTTGGTAATGACATACTTGCGCTGCCCTCTGCGGTCAGCAGCGTCGCTTGTCGGGCTGTCTGCTTCAAAGGCAAAGACGTGGACCTCCTGTGGAACAAAAATGGTCTTCAGACGGCGTTGTGTAACAACCTCTAGCCAAAATCCGAAAGACCAAACAAAGGGCATGAAAACCTCACCTCTGGGTGGCAAGCGGCAACTTGGAATGCATGCTTCTGCCGGTACACAGTATGCCAGAATGGAGATGGATCAATAAGTCTGGAAAAAAAAAAAACGATCACAAAGAAGAAAATAAAATGCTGCGAAATAAAACTACGTCAAAAGATGGTGATGTTTCACAAGGTTGCTTTTAAGCCTGTTCTTCGACGGTCCATTCCCTACGCAGTGCGAAAGTATTGACACAATTCATTACAAGAGGGCGCTATAGACCTTCAATCAGACCAGTGAATGTGTATTTTCAAGTATATTAGAAGATAAGGTTAATCACAAATAGCATTTTCACCAAGAGAGGGTGCTTTCCGGTTTCCGCAATAGCATTGTGGTTTACATCTGGGTCAAAATGCAAGTTCAAGAACACAATGCACGAAAAGAATTTCACTCAGACTGTCGAAAAGCAAGCAGGTGGGGCCCTTTTGACCCGTGTGCATCCCATAATTCCTAGCGGTTGCTATTTGCGATACACCTGAGACTCTGATGTAAGTAAGGGAAATGAAAGGTGTGAGTTTACTGATGTAACAACTAATAGGTCTCCGCGCTCAAGCCATTTATAGAATACGCCCTTTGTTATCGACAGCTATAGTTACCCAGATGTTCGGACAAACATCACAACGTTTACGTGTAAGTTAATGGGGTCAAGTGCGACTTGTTTGTCCGAACTTCTGAATGTGACGTCAAGAGCGTGGAGTCCTATTAGGACATCGTGCCTATTCTTAGTAGAATGAACTGAAGTGAAGGACCATACCGTGGTCTGTAAGCTGGGATGAGGGGATAGGTCTGGTACCACGCCTCCACTGCCTGTAGTTTCTTCAGTCTCTCCTCCCATTGCTTTTCTTTCCTGCCAAAAATGAAAAAGAAAATCAATATTTTGGCCAATAATTTTTCAGTTTTCACCAAGTCCATCTCAAGTATACTGCACGTGCCACCCACGACTACATTTCCTTGTAAAGGCGTATGGTGGTTAAATTCACCATTTCACTTAGGCCTACTACGGGGTTCCTGAAGTTTAGTACACTCAGGCTAGGTTTAGTACACTAAGGTAGACTGGTACCCAGCTTCTACTTACCTAGAATTTAGGTGAGTAGAAGCTGGGTACCAGCTAACCTGAGTGTACTAAACTTCAGGAACCCCCCTACTACTGTACTAGTACTTTAGAAGTAGGCTTAGTACTAGGCCTGGTACTTATCCATGTTCACTGTACCACTGCACCATGCACACTAACTTCCGTATCTAGGCCTAGGCCTACTTCAGAAGAATTTTTAGCCTTTTTAGGTCATGCAGCCAGTTGATTTCATAACATAAATTCTCTCAAACTTACAACCTACCATTTTCTACGCTCGTCCATGCTGTCATGGCCTTACATTATGCAAGAAATTAATAACTGTCTAGACAGTCGGCTCGGGAATTGAATGAATATTATGCTTCTTTCAGTGCCACTTTACTGAAGTATCGCTACTTTTTCACTTCGGTCTGTTTACATCAAGTTTGGCGCACTTGTGTATCTAGACTCGAATACAAGTCTGACTTTGTATGCCCTCAAAGGCAAATTTAATATTCGTCAAAAGTATTTGTAATACTTACGCATTATAATGCCAACCAAACATATGAAATATTAAAATGTAGGCAGTGCAATGGCTTTGAAAAAAGAATTACGTCATACACGAAGTGAATTTCTCAAAACAATAGCTCGTTCTTTTGAGAAGGAGCTTTGAACTGCGACTAGCAAAAAAATACCACCAGTTTGGTGGTATACCGCCCCCATCGGTCAATTTAGTCCCATGAAACGGAATAATAGCCGCGGCAGCCGCGTCGCGTACCGACACCGTAAAGGAAGGCTGTGCAATGATTTTGAACGTTATTATCTTTTAGTGTTTAAAGCTAGGTTGTATCATACTTTGGTAAGAGAAATGTTCACAGATTTACGTATAACTTACAGGGTATGAAGATGGTGCTGGTAGAAACATGCTGTTAACATTTTTCCGCCTGAAATGGTGTATTTATCCAGAAATGAGTAAAACAACGAGCGAAAATCTTTTTGATCTTTTAAAAGATCAAAAGTAAAAGAAAAAAGACTTAAGAAATACTGTAGCCGTTTTTCACAATTTTCTAAAAAAAAGTGGGCACCGTATGGGACTGCAATTTTCACAGATGACTGTGACTGTATCTTCCTTGATATTTTTGCCCATGAAACTGTACTGCTTTGACAAAAACCAAAGTATGATACTACCTTTAAACCGAATAACAGTTGCTATAATGGTTATATAACCATGGATCACTAAAAAGATATAAGAGTTCGTAAGTTTGTAAAAGTTCGAGCTCCGAACATAAACTTAATCAGTGTGGCGCTATGGTCCTAACCGTCGTGACGAAACATTTGACCCTGGTTCATTCGCTCCAAATCCCCTTGGGGACCATTTTAGTCTGCAGTCTGAACAGAGTCTCAAGCCCCGAGTCCCCCCCCCCCCCCCCTGGGTGCGCCACTGATTGCAAATCCTTCATTTCAGAGCCAACCCCATACTTCTTGTACTCACAAAAAGAGATCATTATGTCACGCGGAGTTACCGTAAAACTACTTTAGAAATCATACTCAAATCATAGGTCTATGTAATAAAAAAATATATACCCATGGGTAAGATCACAGACCTTGCCCTTCCGAATACGGTGCCAGACACGGAATGATGTTGCATCACAATTATTTATATAAAGTTATATATCTGTCCCTGAGTTCTCGATAAAAAGACTGTCCATTAATGCTCCTGGATTTTATAATCTTCGCATCTTTGTGAACTTTACCCGAAAACCAGTCATTTTAATGATATACTATACTCGACCCTGATGAATGAGCTAGATTAGTACGTGATTGTGTAATGAAGAAGAAAACAATGGGAACTATGCCATTGTCGACGAATAGTTAACTAAAGAATGAAGATAATACAATTTTAGTCTATTATTGCTTAGCGTGAAAAGCTTGCGTGCCCAACATCAAAATCGCTTGAGTGTGCCGAACGACCACCGAAGTTTATCCTCACTTTGAACAGCAAAATGGGGCTAATCCCATTTCTCACCGTAAAGGGAATTAGCCTATAGGAATGGAACTTTCTTCTAGCTTTTAGGATAAAGAGGATTATCTCTTCTCAGTAGAGAGTATCTTTTAAAGTTTCAATTCAGACGTTCAATTTGATCATATGATCATAATTTCTGGAAGGTGTCACATGGATCAAATTTTGATCCCAAAGGTTATTGTCCGCAAAAAACGCGTGCGATACATTCTGCAATACACTTAAAACCAGTGAGGTATATAAACTGTAGGGGGCGCGACATTTTGCCTATCTTGTTTTTGCGCATAAGCAGATCTGTGTACAGTATATAAGGCCTAGCCCTGCAACACGTCCAGAAGAAATGCTATATACCAATAATAATTAATATGTACTATGGATAAACTAGCCAAATATTAAGGTTGCCTATGTAAACAGCATGCATGGGCCACACTTCAGAAATTACTTTACCGTATTTAGTAACATATCTACTTGCAATTATAGTGGCCCTTTGGAGCAGTTCAAAGTTAACGAACTCTGGGCGTGATTTAAACATTAATAATGTTGCTATGATGTCTATACCAATAAACGCCTATAGCTCTAAAAAAAAAAAAATAATAAAAAAAAAACCCACCAATAGGTCCAAGTGCAAGCTGAAGTATAGGTCTCATAATTCGTTATAACATTATCAAGCTTGGCATATCATTCTGCATTTCAGTTTGATTCGAGTGCCCCTTTTCTATTTTGGACTGACTTTTAACTTAAGGGTGAGAATCAAAATCTTCTGACAATATTTTGCTGGGGTGCTATGAGTATTTAGCGGGCTTTACAACAACATGTTCCGTGCAGATCGACCGGTTTCGTACAGTAAAATACTGGAATCGCAATATTCGGATTCCTCAGTCACAGACACAGCGGATGGAAATATCGTGCCGCATCGCAAGTCTGCAAAGGTAAGCACGCCATCACTTTATTTGAGCCTAAAATTTCCAATTTTTCTTTCTTTAAAAAGGATCTTTGAATAATATTTATAGAAGCACAGAAAACTGGACTATGCGCATAAAATAATTGCGAAATGTCCGTCATTTTGCAATGGGCGTTTACGAAACGGAGGCTTATACGCTCAGACTCACTGCTCCAGCTCTGACATCCATAAAGGCTGCCAAATGTAGGTTGTTGTTTTTCACTGAAGCTGAAACTCTGTTTTCCCTTTCAAGCAAACCAGAGAATGTACTTCAGAACCGCAGCCAAAAGCCTCTATTTTGATACCGGTTATTTCAGAATAAGATTCACGAAATGGAGCCCGAGCCTTCGTTTCGTATAAACGCCCTAGACTCCAGAGTATTATGATATCCACGGAAGGACATTTTTAGCCATGAATATGTCGTGACCATTTATCTTAAAGGTAATATCATACTTCGGTTTTTCCCGGCAAAGAAATACAGATTCCCCCATGGGTTAAAATATTATCAAGGAAGATAAAGTAACAGTCATTTGTGAAAATGTCAGTCCCATACGGTGCCTACTTTTTAGAAAAAAAAACAGTGAAAACGGGCACAGTATTTCTTAAGTCTTTCCTCTTTTATTTGTGATCTTTAAAAGATCAAAAATACTTTTGGTAACTGGTTTTACTCTTTGGTACATACAGCATTTCAGGCAGAAAAATGTATGTTTCTACTATCACCATTTTTTACTCTGTATAAATTATAGGTAAATCTGTGAAGATTTCTGTTACCGAGGTATGATATACTACCTTTTAAGGTAGTATCATACTTTGGTAAGACCCAAAACAGAAATCTTCACAGATTTACGTATAACTTACAGGGTATGAAGATGGTGGTGGTAGAAACCTACCGTTAAAATGTTTCCGCCTGAAATTGTATATTTATCCAGAAATTAGTAAAACATCGACCGAAAATCTTTTTGATCTTTTAAAAGATACAAAATATAAGAGAAAAGACTTAAGAAATACTGTGGCCGTTTTTCACGATTCTCTCAAAAAGTGAGCACCGTATGGGACTGAAATTTTCACTGATGGCTGTTTCTGTATATATCTTCCTTGTTATTTCTGCCCTTGAATCTGTATTTCTTTGACAAAAACCAAAGTATGATACTACCTTTAAAGTTTCTGTTCTGGTACCCCGCAACTGAAAAGGGGGACCTTGTAATAGTTTGATTGAATCTCACTATAACTCGACTAGAACCATTAATCCTCTTAAGCCTATGTGCAAATATAAAAATATCATGAGACACACTGGACCACTTACATAATGTATAGATCGCATTGTGTATTATATACCATATAGTGTCAACGCTAATTATTGTCATATAACAATATATACGCCGCCCATTAGATGGTTAACATTATGGAACCACCATTTCGAAACCAGACTTGGGATCGCACAGACGAGAAAATAATCATTGACTTTGCGTGGGACCGACTGCTAGCTTGGGACATTTTTCGAGATGTCCGGGGATATGAATGATGGAGAATATGAGGAGACTGCTCTAAATGATGCAATAGAATTTGTGACGGTCAGGGAACACACGAATGGACACGTATCCGAAGTGGAACCGGTGAGTTTGAAATAAGACCTTTATGACGAAACGCCACTCAACTGTTTACAGGGTGTCCCAAAAAACGCAACACTTGTGTCATGGAGGCCTCCATGCTGTTACAGATGGTGGAAGATGGTGGTGGTAGAAACATACCGTTCAAATTGTTCCGCCTGAAACGGGTGTATTTATCCAGAAATTTGTAAAACAACGAACGAAAATCTTTTAGATCTTTTAAAGGATCAAAAATAAAAGAGAAAAGACTTAAGAAATACTGTGGCCGTTTTTCACCGTTTTCTCAAAAAGTTGGCACCGTATATGGGACTGAAATAAGTTCACAGATGACTGTTACTGCATCTGTCTTGATAGTTATGCCCATGAATCTGTATTTCTTTGATAAAAACCAAAGTATGACTATGATACTGCCTTTAAAAGATCAAAAAGAGAAAAGACTTAAGAAATACTGTACGTACGTGGCTGTTTTTCACTGTTTTCTCAACAAGTGGGCGCCGTATATGCATGCATGGGACTGAAATGTTCACAGATGACTGCTATTGTATCTGTCTTGATATCTTTGCCCATGAATCTGTATTTCTTTGATAAAAACCAAAGTATGATATTCCTTTAAAGAGTAGGCATTTGGAAGGTTATGTACATAGGCTACTTGATTTGGAATGAATGCTCACTTCCTCCACGGACGGAGGACCATGGAGGACGTACGTAAGACCTCCATAAGCCTCCATATAATCAGGGCATGTTCCCCCTAACTTCTACGGTCAATTCATCCTATATTATAGCTCTATGATCACACCTTATCTTTATTGCCAGCTCACTGAGTTTATTAATGTATTCTCGATTCTATAACAAGTTACTCATTAACGATATATCTTTTATGTTGGGAAAAGGCCTACACAGTATCATAGAGAAATGTTTCATTCTGAAAGTATATAACCTTTCCCCTACTTTTTTGTCCAATTTCCCACTGTATTTACCCACACTACATTTCCGAGCCATGTTTCTTTTGTTTTCCAGTCTGTACGGTTAATACCGAACTTCATCGGTAGGTAGCTCACTGGACTTTGCGCACTCGACAAGTGTAGCGAGTGTTGATGAAGTAATGCATCTCTGAGAAAACATGTTGGTTGTAACAGGTGCATGTTAATTACTAAGTAACAGCCGAGAGAGATCTGTTTTGCCGTGGACCTAGGCCTCATGAAATCCATGTACAGAACGAACCTTGTCTAGCCTATAGAATCTAATAATATAAGGACATCCTTGGAGCTTCATACACATAACATGTCTCTTCTATAACATGTCTATGCCTATACGTACGTCGGTACTACAGCTTACGTAATAGGGCGACGGCCGCTAAACCGTGATTATATAGCCTATTCCTTGCGTAAATTTATAGGTACCGTCCGACAGTGCTGTGACGAATATGCTTAGATTTCAGATTCATTCATAGGTAGAATTTTGTCTTTGAAATCTCGGGTTTTTAAGGCAGAGACTGTAGTCTGTATAAGGACAAGGTTTAATTTTGTTGAGATGGCTACTGGCAATGGGGAACGCGAAGGTAGTATTCAGGAGGCGATGCAACTAGCGGACCAGGCTACAGACGAACACGTACCAGAACCGGTAAGGTCATGTACATTATTACCCCCATACTACAGCGTAATATAAACCATGGTTAATTACTGGTAGTGATAATGCACGGTGTACATTGCATATCAGTATCTGTGTTTGTGTGTACAAAATGTGTTGATTTTATGGGCACATAGTACTGAAGCGTAATGTGTTTATCTCTCTGTCTTTTCACTATGACACTAGTAAATAGTATGTGTTATCATGGAGGATTTATCGCTTCCTTTCTCCATGGTTAGATGGCATCATTGGTAAACCATAGGTATAGAAATACATCCATGGGTAATTTGTAAACCAATAACCAACGTTGGAACCGTAGAGGAGTGATTTTACTTTCATGATTTTGCGCTAGTTTACTCATGGAGGTAGGAAAATGTTTACTTAAGTCTTGGATCAAGATTATTATCACACACAGCCGTCTTGATGTCTAAGATTTCTGTGATGATGACTCTATGGTGACTCGCGCTATATTTAATTAGGTGCATTTACTGATTTAGGCCTATGCTACATTGTGAAAAGGGAACCGAGAACGAACGGCCAAGAGAGACATGGCGGAGGACAATTATTGCCAAAGAGCTGAAGAGCAGGGGACTTTAATAGCCTTGAGACAGCCCCCAGAATTGCTGCAGACAGAGCTAGGGTGGATATCCTTTGTGTCACCGCTCAAACGCCTGACAGCTCAGAAGAAGAGGACTGGGTGAGCGAGTGTGACTGTGTGGGAATAGTGATGCCGTCTGAAGTTGTATAGATCGTCCCAGACACTCGATCAGACCAGACCCGATGGAGCACGGTTTCAGTAGGTTACCCAAGTAGAGCCCATTGTCCGCAAGGACATGCCTTTCAGTCACTGCAGGTATTTGTTCCCCTGGTTGCCTTGTCCTGTTATGGGGTGCTTTAATGCACCCGGGACTCCCCCCAACCCGTCTGTTGTTGGATTCGATTCGCCCAGCTGGCCACAGCTACTCAGTCTCGGTGTCCTAGCGGTATGGCATCTAGCTGCACTAGTAAGCAGGAGGTCGTGGGTTCGAATCCCACCTGAGCCAGCATGTGATTTTTGGTTGATTATAGGATGCGTTCGTTTAGCTTTCACGGGGCAGCCGTGACGTGGAAATAGTCCCGTTTACTGTGCAAAACAAGCGAGAGGGTGCAGACAAGCTTGACTAATGTCGACCCATTAAAGCTAAACGAAAGCACGATAATAATGTCATCCGTTATGTCACATGCACAATGCAATTTTCACGATCCACCATTAAGCCCCGCCCATGTATTTCGGACCAATTACAGCCATAGTTTATGTCACTTACAATATTAATAAAACACTGTCCCACCCATATGGGAGGGGCTTACAATGCAGTCACGGTCGATGCGAAAAGTTCCTCTGGAAAAAAAAATAGCATACCGAGTTACCGACCGATGATATATGATGAGCAGGGGCCAATTTCATAAAACTGTTAAGCAAAAAAATATGCTAAGCAGGACATTTCTGCATTAATAAAAACAGGGTTAACAACCAAATTTCCACGTGGTGTGTATCACTTGTTATTGTTCTGTGGCTGTTGTTCGCTGACCATGAATATCAAATGGATTTTTCAATGGTGGTTTGTTTTGTTGGGCGAGACATTTTTGTGCTAAGCAACTTTTTGTGCTTAACAGTTTTATGAAATTGGCCCCAGTACGCAACGTAATTATAGACGGGTTGCACAATACATGTGTATGTGTAGTATTAGCAGAAGAACTCATACTCCATAATTATACAATGAGGCACACAATAGCTGTTTTTACCAAAATAAGTTTATCAATCAATTTGACTCGTGACCGTGCTTGTTAAGTAACTATCATTTTACATAAGTTCACTCAACAGTCAAGTTTAAACGGTTGTGTAATCAGCGGCTTTTGACCTAGAAGAAGACAGTTTTGTATTCTATTTCTATAGCTGCTTATCACTCTGTATTACGAATTGACCTAGTATAAATAGGGCTGTATAATTGAATGGTGAGTTTGGTATTGTTATTTAATGGACTTGCGTAAAAGTCTCTAGCGTAAGACATTCATCAATCCATGGCGGCGTCCAATAGAATGCTAGAGCCGGTAGTGGGTCATGGGGACGACGGCGGGCCCGGGGTGGGCTCTACCGAGACGGAACGGAGTCGTTGGACCGGTGGAGAGAGGGTGAGCTGTGTAGGCCTACTCGTTTAGCTCTTTACAACCGAAACATGTTTCGTGAAAAAAACGCAAACAAGATTGTGAAAACTTACCTTTTTAAAAGTAATATGATTCGGTAGTATACCGCAACAGAAATCTTCACAGATTTACCTATAACCTACATGGTATAAAGATGGTGATGGTAGAAAATTACAGTTGAACTTTTTCTGCATGAAATACTGTATTTATCCAGAAAAGAGTCAAACTATAATGACCAAAAACAATTTGGATCTTTTAAAGATAAAAAATAACGGTGGAAAGATTTTTAAAAATAAAGTGGGCGTTTTTCACTGTTTCCTCAAAAAGTGGGCACCGTATGGGACTGTGAATTTCACAGATGACTGTAACTGTATCTTCCTTGATATTTTCGCCCACTGAATATGCATTTTCTTTTTTAACAAAAAACCAAAGTATGAAATATTACCAAATAACGAGGCCACGGTTCTCACGGAACTCAGAAAATTATGATCAGGAGTATAATAAATTATTCTATACCATTGATAAAGGAAGTTTCCCTCTTCCAAGCTCTGGGTTCAATAGGCCTTTGTTGGTTGTGAAAAACAGGGGTGACGTTAAAGGTATGGATGGATGGCATGGATGATCTCATCATATTTGGTCAATCTCTAGCCCCCAAATATTGGCTCTAGAACCGCGCCTGGTAACATATGTAATACCACTGGCCTACCTGTAGGTTCGAATCCTATCAACGGCATGATGACTTGTGTGGATTGCATGTACTTTTATTATTTTCAAGTTGTCCTGGGTTTTGCGTAATCCTACATGTACCTGGATTTTTCTTCCTAACAACTGACTTTTTGTGTCATGGGTCACTGGTGTCGATTTCTTTTCATGATTGGGGGGGGGGGTGATTGGTGATTTGGTGTCCTATGCGAGGGAGCGAAGCGACCAGGGGGGGGGGGGGGCTGTGGGGGGGGGATACCCCCTACCAAACCAGGGACTTTTTAATAAAAACAGGATCATGTAATATTTCTATACAATAAACTTGAATGATATTCAACCTCGAAATATTGGGGGGGGGATGATAATACACGCCATCCCCCCACCTCAAATATTTTTTTTGGGGGGATATATCCCCCATCCCCCCTGGGATCGACACCCATGTCATGGGTACAATCAAATATTATATATAGCGCTACGCGCGATATAATCTTTGGGTACAGTCTCAATGTCGCGATATGTTTTTTTCTGTCTCGTATTATTCTGTATGTAAAATGTACATAGGCCTAATACATGTACATATTGTACATGACCATATGCATAGACTTTCCATTATCCACGATTAAGCCCCGCCCATTGGTTTTTGACCAATTACAGCCATGCTTATGTCACTGACGCTGCAGGGCCCGCCCATTTGGGAGGGGCTTACAATCCAGTATTTTCGGTCAATACTAGTAAAAGTTCCTCAGTAAATTTTATTATAAAATTAAGCATATCGACCGTCGACGATCATGATATAAACACGGTGAAAAACTCGACACTCAATGACCAGATTTTTAAGGTGGTGATTTCATTTTTTACCAAAAATTAACCGGATAAATGGATTCATGCCCGTGATCTATTTACAAATACAGTAGTATTCGCTCAGGGTTTAACGGTCAGTTGTGTAATCAGTAGTATTTGACCGATCGATAAACAATAATAAGATGACCTCGCGAAAGTTCCCCAACTGGTCAAACTCCGAGGCGAAGTCCAGTGAAAGGCTGGTGTCGGTGGTGGAAGGAAGCTTGAGCGATCGCGACGACGATCCAGGTATCATGGGCTCTACCGAGACGGAACAACAACGGAGTCGGTGGTCCCTCGGAGTTAGGGTGAGCAGTGTTGTATTTACGTCTCTTTTTGCAACCACGGAGGATCTAGAACTTTTGTAGAAGAGTACCTCTGTGGCTGTGCAACACAAAACACCTTGCACGCCGTTTTAAGCCATTAATTAAGTCACTAACATAATTGATTGGTGCTTAGCGTACAAACGGAACGGTGGAGTCTGGGGTCGATTTCACGAACCCCTACGATCGATCGTAACTCGAGATACGAAGGATAACCCATCGTATCCTACGACTTCTATGTGGGGCTGCAATGTGTCATATGTCTTACGATTGATAGTAAGTTACGATGAGTGAAATCGACTTCTGATCCTTGCTCTATCGATGGAGCCATGAGGCTGAGCTGTTACTTTAGGTCAAAGCACTAGTCTATATGATGATGATTTCCTTAAATATCTTCCTACTCTATGAAAAATTAAACAGACTATGTACAGATAGTAGGTAGGACATGTTTCAAAATAGTAGCAATGATCGTAACCCTAGGTCTGACATGGGGACTGGGACCTAAGGCGATGATCGTAACCCTAGGTCTGACATGGGGACTGGGACCTCTGACATGGGGACTGGGACCTGGGCCCAGTCCCCATGTCAGACCTAGGGTTACGATCATCGCAACTAGTTTCAAAAGTAATCTTCCCCTAAATGTAGAGTTATAGTCCTCGCACAAGTATGATATTTATTAAAATACTTGGAAAACCGGCCATTTTTGTACTGCGTGAAGAAAGGGTATTGCTCAAGATTTGACCATTATAGCTCCATGATTTGACAGGCCAGTTTTTATGGTGTTCCAAACCTGTCATCTCGCGTTAAGAATCTCGTGTTAGGTTTTCAATCTCGCATCTCACATCTCGCATCTCGCATCTCGCATCTCGCATTTGAACTATTAATTTGCATGTGTTTACATTCATGGCCGACACGCTTGCGATAGTGGAAGTTGCTGAGATTCGTAAAGCGAGATGCGTAATGCGAGATGGCAAGTTTGGAACACCATCAGTTTTCGAAATCAGAAGTATCCATGTTTTCATTCTGAGTTGGGCATTCCAGTTTGTTTTGTGGAGAAAAACGGGGGTCGGGGGGGGGGGGGGGGTGAGGGGAATGACAACGAACAGATAAACTGGAGGGACGCATCCTCGTGAGGGTGTCAAAGTGTTATCCACCGATCTGTGCATGGAGAAATATAATTTTTCTCATCTTTATAGTCATCAAGGCAGGCCTCGCATGTCCTTACTGTACCTCATGCTTGTCCATTGTGTATTTTGGGGTGACCTTTAGTGTGTAATGGTGTGGTGTAGCTGGTCAGCAATCAAGGATATTGTTCGTGTCTAGCCAAAGAACAGAACAAGGTTGTTGTCACGACTACACTGAGGGTGGCAGAACTTTTCAATGTATAAAACCAGCATTATAATATTGTTTAGTTCAGGAGTGTACACACATCCTCAGACCTGGGGGGGGGGGGGGGGGGGGGGGGTTGATCGTGTAGCTGGGTCGTTCTTCCATATACGTTTGTGCACAAAATAATTTTTTATACATATAAAAAGTGAAAACCTAGCCCTAGCCCCCCCCCCCCCCCCCCCCCCCCCCGATCTACGCCCATGGTTTAGTTTCTGTCTGAAACTGTGAAAGCTTACTCTTTAAAGGTATGATACATGATTGGTAAAGGTCACGTCACAGCACTCACACTTTGTCTAATCCAGCATGAACATTAAATGATAAACCTGTGAAAATTTGAGCTCAATCGGACATTTGAGTCACAAGAAAATAGCAAAACCCCGACTCAATTTTTCTTATAAAAAAATAAAGAATGGTTTTGATCTTACCCCAAGATCTAAACTGTTTTTGGTCTTTGCTTAACTAATTCCTCGAAAATTACCTGTAATTTTTTCCCAAGCTGTACAGTTTAGATTTAACTTAAAACTTGGAAATAAATCACAGTGTTAGCATGGACAATGGACAAATATTGTTAGAATTGTAACATAATCATTTTTTTTACTCCAAACTCCAATTTCTCCAAAGTTGAGGAAATTTTTGCCTCAAAGTCGAGTCACAAGCTTGCATGAGGCTATGTTTCTTCAGAGAAAAGCGAAATAGATATGACTCAAGTCAGTTTCAATTCCCAGACCATGGACTCAAGTCAGTAAACTCTAAAAATAAAAACCATAATTTGTTGACAGCAACTAGCTAGTGTCCTTGGTCTGGCAAATGCACAGGGGCCAATTTCATAGAGCTGCTTAAGCAAAAAAAAAATGTTCATGTGATCAATGTTTACTGCTTTCGACTTACATTCGGCCATTGTTTGCTGAGCATAACACCCACAAGGAGTTTTGGCTGATTTTATATACTAAGATCTTTGGTGCTTAAGCAAATTTTGGTGCTTATGCAGCTCTATGAAATTGGCCCCATTGGCTAGATGCTTTAACGTGCAGGTGAGATCAGGTGATGTAATATATGAATATAACCAGACATGTTGTCTGAAACGACCAACAATACTAGGCCGGCTAGCCAATGGATTTACACAGACACGCTATTGTCATTTGTGACTGGGTGTCACTTAGCTGTATACATGTATAGGTCTTTTATCACAGGAGGTATGGGGGCCTCTAATAACTGCTCTAAAAATCAATAATGATTGTGTATATACCTTGGCTATACTCTAAAGTGTGAAGTTTCCAGTGGCTTTGGAAAGTGTAGAGAAATTGGGCTAACCCTAACCCTAACCCTAAATTCAGGAGGACGCTGGTTCGAATCCCACTCCGGTCATTTTTTTCTTCATTCACTTTTTATTGACTTAGATGCTACAGAGCTGTTTAAAAGTTGCTTGAATTACTTCATAACATCATATTTTTTCTTGTTAGTCTAGAGTACTACAGAAAGATTTTTTCTTTCCTTGAAAAACCCAGCATCTAATGAACCAAGATTTCCCACGGTGACTGTTTGCACTGTTTACGAACTGTTCACTCCATTTTCTGTCTCAAACTCAATAATTTTTTTTTGAGGCCTTGCAAATATCCTATATGCTCCCTTTAAAACCCTAACCCCCTAGGCCCTTGTACTAGGAAGCATACTGAACCAAACATACTTAAACAGTTGGTCACGGGTTTGGTTGGGTTTGGTACTGAACCTCACAAACTTCAACAGGCCCCAGCTGTTGGAGTTTAATTCACTTGGTATGGTATGGTCTATGCCTTGGTGTGAATACTGCAGACACACTGTCCCAAACCCCACAGAATGCCACAATGCCTTTCAACAAAAGGCCACAGTGTCTTTTTGGTACCAAACAAGCCAAACCTCAACAGAACTACCTGTGGGAGTTTGAGTGGTTTGGGGCTGTTAGGGTTAAGGCCATGTGGTTGAATGAGCCGCAGAATTTTCATCCAAACTTTCTCCCTGCTCTTCGCTAACCTTTCATTGAGAGGCAACGGATACACCAAAAGTTAAGACCCACTGCTGGATCCATCGCATCATCAATCTTTTTGTGTCATCACAAGAATCTTACTGTCACATTTTCTTTCTCGTATTTTCTGTTTTTAGGAAAAACTCCTTCCAAGTGCTCCAGTACAATCATATGGCGGTCTTCAGCAGTCCGGGGACCAAGTAGGCGCCACACCGAGTCAGAACGGAGGCAGAGATGGACTGGCCAGAGCCGGTTCGGTCAGCGGGGCTACCCTCTCCTTCCACGGCATCAGCTATGTGGTCAAGACCAAGGAAGATGGCAAGAAAGTCAAGAAGGTCATCCTCAATGATGTCAGGTGGGTCTAGTCTAAACTCAGGATTTGAGTCTTTCTTATTTCTTAAGTCTTGTGTCGTCGTCAAGGTCTTCTGTTAGCTCTCAAGTCATTATGTACTACTTTGGTAGCAGACTGAAACAGAAATCTCCACAGATTTACCTATAATGTACAGGGCATAAAGATGGTAATGGTAGAAACATATCATACTTTGGTTTTTGTCAAAGAAATGCAAATTCATGGGCAAAAATATCAAGGGAGATACAGTAACAGTCATTTGTGAAATTTTCAGACCCATACGGTGCCCACTTTGAGAGAAAACAGTGAAAAACGGTCTTTTTAAAGTCTTTTCGCCGTTATTTTTATCTTTATCATCAAATAACCACAAGGGAAACTGACTGAATTTTAAGTCATTGAAAGGGTGAACAAAGAAAAATTGAATGGAGCGGGATTCGAACAGCCGACCTCCTGAATCTTTAAAAGATCAAAATTGATTGGTTTTACTCTTTTCTGAATAAATACAGCATTACAGCGTAAGGAAACAAACAGAGTGTATTGGAGGCTTTAAGCCGACAATTTCTTTGGGAAAGAAAGAGATAGGGCAAGAGCATAGAGCTATATTAAAATTACTAGAGTGCTAGCTCCGTGTAAAAAGTGATGCCTGCTGGGCGCATCCATGTTTGTGCACAAACCTATGGAAAGCCCACAATTTTGTACGTTTTTTGTACGTTCATTTGCATACCTGCGTTGTGTTCTATACAGGTACGTTATCGAAGCCAAATACGCCCAAAATCCGACACACCTTTGGTAAATGCGCGTTTTCATTTATCACCCTGCGCACACACGCTCTGCACTTCAGTCACGCAATGATTGCAAGTGTCATCAAGACGCACTACCGGTACCGTTCGCGCATACAAGCGCGTTGCATATAGAGTACACTCTTCGAATGGCATTCCAGTCAAAGTGTTCTTGTTCCACAGACATAAGATGACATAATGGTTGAAGATTCAGGCATGCAGGCTTTAATAGTAAAAGAAATCAATGGATTTAACTAGGCTAAGACCTGTTTGTGCGAAAAATCTCCAGACAAGTGATTCAACAGGTGTACTGTATTTTTTCTTCTTCAATGCTAGTAGAGAGTGTGAACAGACTATCACGGTCACCACAGCATTATTAGATTTAGCATACTGTTCACTTATTTCACTCTCAAGGTCTTAAAGGTACATGTAATATCATACTTGGTTTTGGCAAAGAAATACAGATTCAAGGGCAAAAATATCAAGGAAGATACAGTAACAGTCATCTGTGAACATTTCAGCCCTATACGGTGCCCACTTTTTGAGAAAACAGTGAAAAACACTAACAGTATTTTTAAAAATCTTCTCACCGTTATTTTTTATCTTAAAAAGATCAAAATTGTTTTTGGTCATTGGTTTGACTCTTTTCTGGATAAATACAGCATTTTAAGGCAGAAACGTTTTAACGGTATGTTTTTACCATCACCATCTTTATACCCTGTAAGTTATAAGTATAAATCTGTGAAGATGTTTGTTTTGGTGTGCTACCAAAGTATGATAGTACCTTTAAATTAATACTTAAGGCACACATTGTACTTTTCTCTATCACCTGGCTTGTACAGATGAAATAGGACTCAAACAAAGCGATGACTTTTCCATCCACCCAGTCACTGCACTGTTCACCATCTTTCACAGCCATTGAAATGATTTTTGCTAAGTTACATTTTTATCTAATTGTCACAATCTTATTTGCTTGGAGTTTAGGAGGGCCTGACATTCTGACCTTAGGCTGGGAACGTCCTTTCATGTTGCCTTAATTTGAGAAAGATCCTTCTAGGATTGAAACGTCAAGCCCTCGTCCCATCTCGAAGCATGTAAATAGATTTCAGGTCACAATTTTGCTTGGAGTTACTAGGAGGGCCTGGGGTTGATTTCATGAAGCGCTACAATCGATCGTAACTTTACTTTGCGAAGGATAACCCATTGTCAGTGGCATCACCAAGGGGAAGCCAGGGGTGGCACGTGTCCCCAGAAAACCTCGTGTCCCCCCGCGGCCCCCCCCCCCCCATTTGAGATTTGGGTTGGTGAAAAAAATATAATATATAAAAAGTTTGCCCCCCAACAATTGCTAGTGCCCCCCTTGTGCCCCCCCAGACTCAAAAGTCTGGTGACGCCACTGCCCATTGTATCCTACGCTGTTCTACAATGCATCATATGTCCTATGATTGATAGTAAGTTACGTTGAGTTTGGTGAAATTGACCCTTGATGCGTTTCGATCCTAGCAGGATCTTTATGGAAGCCTAAATGACAAGAGGACAAGAACATGCGTATTATACACATAAATGGATGAGAGGGTCAGGACAAAATAATATTTAGGCTGATGACCAGGCCAATTTCATAAAACTGTTAAGCACAAAAATTTGCTTAGCACAAAAAGGTCTCGCCCAATAAAACAAAACACCATTGAAAATTCCATTTGATATTCATGGTCAGCGAACAACAGCCAAAGAACAATCGCATGTGATACACAACACGTGGACATTTGGTTGTTAACCCTGTTTTTATTAAGACAGAAATGTCATTTTTAGCAAATTTTTGTGCTTAACAGTTTTATGAAATTGGCCCCAGTTTGCAGCATGCAATTTCATATTGCATCAATTTAATATGCCTTTTGTTTTGTCTTTGTTTAATTTGTTGTAAATCAATTTTAAATGGTGTCACTAACTCTTTCGCAACTCTGCACCCGATTATAAGGACGATTAGCCTCCCAAATTATTATTGAGATGATTATGGATATTTTTATGATAATTTGTAACTGATTTTCTTTGTGTATTCCTTTTATTCTGACAGTGGCATATTTGAGCCCGGAATGAACGCCATTCTTGGTCCTACTGGCAGCGGCAAAACATCGTAAGTCACTCGTAGAAATTGACGCCATTTTCGAGTTCAATCTGAATAATATCTGGCACACAGACTTCTTTCATTGCACATAAAATTGATAAACAAATTAATTTGAATTTCCCAAATTAAAGACTCTGTTGCTATGGCACGTGATTTGGGGCAAGCTTTTGCACAGCGATACTCATTTCTGGAATAGACTGGTTCCTTTTTGCCATTCTTATCCATTATGAACAGTGCATTTGTGCAAGATGTCTGTTATATGTAACTAAGCAAACGCTTGCCCCGAATCATGTGATATAGCAACAGTGTCTTTAGTCTGGAGAATGTAGGTTTTCTTTTGATGTTAACATATACCATGGGAGAATTCAGTGTACCAGATTGTTCAATTTTAACTCGCGAAAGGCTAAATTTCTGATCTATAATTTACCCATGTTTGCAAGTCATCAAGTGACCACCACATGCTACAGTGATCGCGACCAGGGATCAATTTCAAAGAGATGCTTAAGAACCAAAATTTGCTTATTTAAGCACCAAAAACCTTGCTAAATAAAATCAGTATGCCAGCCAAAACTCCTTGTGAATGTTACAATGTATGCTCAGTAAACAATGTCCAAATACAAGTCAAAAGCAGGATAAAACATCACATGAAAATCCTATTTGATCAAGGAAGACTTTTCATGCTTTAAGCAAATTTTGTGCTTAAGCAGCTCTATGAAATTGGCCCCTGTTGAGGCAGACTTCGTGCAGGCATGCCAAAAACGTGCTGTTTAATAATAGTACTGTAAAAGTTCAATGTTGTGACATAGATTTCAACAGTATTATCAGAAATTGCCAGGTATTCGTCAAAAAAACATTTCTGTTGAGCTTATGGAGGTAGGAAATGGTTTTGGAGATCTATCAGTATAAATGCACATTTTGCATGGTCTGTAAAATATGTGTCGGTCACAAAGGGTCCTTGCTTTTGACACACATGATATACCATGTACGTGCAGGTTTAATACCATTTATGTATGTAGGTCGATTTTGCATGACTTGTGGTCACAATGGGTTTATTACATTATGTATAATTCTCAAGGCCGTAGGTTCCATTTTAAAGATACTGCCAAAATGCCAAAAAGCAGGCATGCAAAGTCTGCTGGGTTGAGTTGATTGTGTAGGCTGGGAAAAATTTCTTTTGTTCGCATATGAGCTAGGCTGTTATAAAATGTGCTTTTTTTTGGGGCCTGGGATATGAGCTAGGTTAGGGGGATTTAGTTCATTGAGTTTATGGGAGAAATAGGATGAAGGGTGAAGGGTTCAAATCACACATTGTAAAGACGAAAAAAATATATGAAATACCCACCTTAAATTCTAGGGGGTGCATTGGTGCCCCCCAGCTCGAAAAAGAAACAAAATTGTGTTGGCAGTTTAACTTCATGCATCATTTACCCCCTATTCCTGAAGTTACATGGTGTAATATCAATCTATGCCATGCATTTTATATATATGCCCAAATTGTGTGTATTTGTTAAAGTATGTATGATATCATACTTTGGTTTTTATCAAAGAAATGCAGATTCATGGGCAAAAATATCAAGAAAGATACAGTAACAATCTTCTTAGTCCCATACAGGGCCGACTTTTTGAGAAAACAGTGAAAAACACTCTCAGAATTTCTTTTCACCATTATTTTCTATCTTTTAAAGATCAAATATATTTTCGGTCATTGTTTTACAAATTTCTGGATAAATGATACACCATTTCAGGCAGAAAATTGTTAATGGTAGGTTTCTACCAGCACCATCTTCAAACCCTGTAAGTTATATGTAAATCTGTGAACATTTCTGTTTTTGGTTTCCTTCCAAAGTACGTATGATACTACCTTTAATAATGATAATGAAGCTTAAGTCATACAATATATGCGCCAATTCTATGGCGCAAACTCCATAGGCCCACATATATAGCTCTTACTCCCAGCATAAACACAGGAGAAAGAATGCAGAAACTGAATCTGAACCTCATTATATTTATAAGTGAAACATAAATTAAACAAAAATGATTTCAAATGATTTTTTTTTCAGATTTTCTACGGACTATAATATGAATACTGCAAATTTCTTTTGGTACAGTTTAACGCTGCTATTTAAAGAACATGGCAGGATGCACAGATTGTGTGTAATTGTGGCCGTTCTTTATGATTTAAAGATCGAACCATACCATATATTGGACATGTATTTTACACAAAAATTGGGAGCCAAGGATGATGTTCGGTATAGCAGTGTTCGTTTATATAATGGTGTTCCATTGTATAAATTGGTTCCATAACATGGGTGCTGAGTGGGAGACTAGACCTGTCTTCCCCGCCCCCATGTTTGCAGTTGTCATCTCAGGTATAGATTTTATCGTGTGATATTCACCGGTATGCGTTCCATTGTTAACCTTCAGTGAGGCCGATGACATGGGATTTTGTACAATTAATGACATGTCTAACTCACACAACAAGGATGGCATACACCATCATTCTAAAGCATAGCTGGAGGAAATTTAAAATCTACACATTTATCATTGCTCATTGTTATCTGTTTGCGTAACCATAATCTAGACAGAACCAATTGTCACTCGCTAGCTGAAGTTCACTCGCGACTGTTTGGTATTTTGTAAATAATTTGCTTGTCCAAGGATCGGAGGCATTGTGTTTTGCACTTTCAAAGAAAGTTTTACGTTCTTTCAATAGTTAGCGTCTGATAGACAAGCTTTAGTCATCATGGCGCCAGCTAGGAAATGGCAATGACATCTGTTAAACATCATCTTTTGTTAATGCCAAGCCTGTAGGTTTCATAAGCTGGTTCAATTGAGCGGGCGATTGTGTCATTTCCAGGTCAAAGAATGACTGCTAAGTGCCAACTGGTTTAAATTCCCCTTTGGGAGAAAAATGACTAAAAAAACTCAAAAAGTGTAGCTTACAGAATAATGTTAAAACCATTTTTATCAGGAATTTCACTTTTCATTGAGAAAAATAGGAAGACGGAATGAAATAGGGAAAACAAATTGAGAAAATGCAGTGGGAATTCATTAGCATGTATAATGGGAGACTTTGGAGCTGGGTCTTAAACTTGATAGCACATTCAAGTGCACAACAACGTGTGCATTGCTCGCTTTTGCGCATGCATGCTCAGAGCTAGCTTAAAAGAGACTTTAATAATGACTAACCATATTTGCAACTGTTTTTGTTACTGCTAATTCATTCTTTCATTCATTGTGTTTTTGAAATTAGGCATGGTTATGTGATTACATGTAGGTTTCAAGTTTGTCAACCACCCCTTAATAGCGCTCCGCACTTGCGCTAAAAATAGCACCGGACCTCAGACAAACATTGCAACCATGCACACGTGCGTGTGCGCGTGCATTTACACTACGTGTGTGATCGATGTTTGTCTGACATCTGGGGATTTTGTGACGTCATTAGTGCGGAGCGCTTTTCATTCAAATATAATTTGCAAAGTCTGTGAGGTATAATAAGGCTAGAGCATTTGGTTATGAATCTGTTCCAGGCTTTTGGATGTGTTGGCTGCCAGGAAAGATCCGAAAGGGCTCTCAGGAACCGTGCTCATCAATGGTAGGGCTCAGCCTCAGAACTTCAAACTCGTCTCTGGCTACGTGGTCCAGGTGAGTTCACATAGGGGGTTTATCAAACGGAGGCTCAGGCTCAGTCTCAGTCTCAGGCTCAGGCTCTGGCTCCATTTTGTGAATCCATTCTAAAATAATGGGTATCAAATAGAGGCTTTTGGCTGCGGTTCGGAAGTAGATTCTCTGGTTTGAAAAGGAAAGCAGAGCTTCAGCTTCAATGAAAATCTGCAACCTATATTTTCAGCATATGGATGACAGAGCCGGAACCTGAGCCTGAGCCTGAGCCTGAGCCTGAGCCTGAGCCTCTGCTTCGAAAAGACATACATGGTAGGCTCCTGCAGAAACGCTTCAGAGATCTGACATATTGCGTAGGACTTGATTAACAGGGAAATTCAAGCAGAAATCAAGTGATTCGCCAACAGAGCTGCAGTGACTAATTGCCAACCATTGGTTGGGTGTCAGTCTGGTAAACCTCTACACAAAATATACCCCAGGGTACCGGGCACAGTCCACCATCAGTTGGCATGTAGTCTCCGACCAAACTTTTGGCCTAGGGCCAATTTCATAGAGCTGCTTAGCGCAAAAAATCACTAAGCGTGACATTTCTGTCTTATTAAAAACAGGATTAACAACAAAATTTCCATGTGTTGTGTATCAGTCACTTGCAATTGTTCTTTGGCTAATGTTCGCTGACCATGCATATCAAATCGAATTTTCAATGGTGGTTTGTTTTATTGGGTAAGCCATTTTTGTGCTAAGCAATTTTTTTTGTGCTAAGCACCTCTATGAAATTGGCCTCTGTGTTGTTCAGCTAATTTTTCATGCAGACGGGAAAAAATGACAAGGAACCAAAAGGAATTCTAATGTAATTAGGCCTAAAAAAAATTGTTGTGTTGCCCTCAAATGGAAAAATTAAAATTTTGGGTCGGTCGGTCGATTATTTAAAAAAAAAAATTTTTTTTGGCAGACTTTCAAACATTTAAGAATAAATACAGGATGTATGGTCACCAGGGCTTATAAATCAACGGTCTTGGGTCGTTTTGAGGAGACACACTTTTTTACTGCTAAATCTTACATTTTCTGTCAAAAATTGTGAGTTTTTATACTTTAGGACTCAGAGAAAAAAGAAAAGAAATTTCTTGGCATTTAACGGTCGGTCGCTGAGGGCAACAATTTTTTTTTTGGCCTTATGACTCAACTTCCTCCCATTTCTTTTTCAGGACGATGTTGTCATGGGAACCTTGACCGTCCGAGAGAATTTGGCATTTTCTGCCAATCTGCGTCTGGGCAAAGAAGTTTCCAAAGAGGAGAGGAAACGTCGCGTGCAAGATATTATCAATGAGCTAGGATTAAACCTTTGTTCTGAGACCAAGGTAAACAATTCATTTCTTTTTCCTTATCATCAAAATATTTGTATACTACATTTTAAAGGTAGTACACTTTGGTAAGAGACCAAAACAGAAATGTTCACAGATTTACGTATAACTTAAACAGGGTATGAAGATGATGCTGGTAGAAAACTACTGTTAAAATTGTTCTGCATGAAATGGTAAAAGTAGTAAAAGAGTAAAACAACGACCAAAATTAATCTTTTTGATCTTTTAAAAGATCAAAAAGATCAAAGAGAAAACACTTAATAAATACTGTGGCTGTTTTTCACTGTTGTCTTAAAAAGTGGCCCGGGCACCGTATGGGACTGAAATTTTCACAGATGACTGTTACTATGTCTTTCTCGATATTTTTGCCCATGAATCTGTATTTTTTGATAAAAACCAAAGTATGATACTAGCTTTAAAGGTAATACCACACTTTGGATTTGGCAAAGAAATCCAGATTCACGGGCAAAAATATCAAGAAAGATGCATTAACAGTCATCTGTGAAATTTTCAGTCCCATATGGTGCCCACTTTTTGAGAAAGTGGGTAAAATCTTTTCTCTGTTATTTTTCAGTGATCATCAAATTGTTTTTTTTTTGGTCATTGGTTTGACTCTTTTCTGGATAAATTCAGCATTTCAGGGAGGAAAATGTTAACAGTATGTTTCTACCATCACCGTCTTTAATACCCTGTAAGTTACAGGTAAATCTGTGAAAATATCTGTTTCTGTATGCTATTAAAGTATGATAGTACCTTTAAATCCATTCAGACCAATTTTCAGTGAAGTTGATATTTTCAACCACAGGATGTACACCAGTACAAAGTGTGGCCAGGGCCAAGCCTTATCAATCAACCCCATGTGTATACACAGAAAACTCTGAGTCAATAATGTTTAATACTACTCTGATATTTACATGTGATAGGCTCTTATCATTTTTTATGATTAAAGACCATGGGATGTTTCAGAGGTCAAACAAGGATATAAAAGGTCGTTGATTTGCATTAACAGGAAGGATATTATGGGTGTTTATCTCTGTACATATGGGATGTGTTGACCATTCCACCAGGGTTCAATTTTATGGAATCCGTTTCGGCCTTTTTTGTGCTAATGGGCACTGCTTCACGTGAAATCTATTTCATGGAATCCTATAAGCAAGACTTTCGGTTAGCGAAGACATTTTAGGGTAACCCATGAATATTTTCTGCTGCCATATGCATTCTGCAGAATTTTCTTGCTTTGACGTAGCGAGAAAGACAGCTCTCCTGTGAAATACTATAACCCTAAGCAAAAAAGTCTGCTATTGTAAGTGAAGAATTTTTGCTAACGGTAACGGATTCCATGAAATTTGGTCTAGGTGACCTTGGGTTGATTTCACGAAGCCCTGCGATTGATTGTAACTTGAGTTACGAAGGATAACCCATTGTAGGGGGCCTATCCTACGTTGGACAACAATGAGCAAATCCCCGGGGAATTTTTACCCCACCAACACCCCAGTAACCATTCACACTAGACCCATAGAAACTCCCGGGGACACAATTTCACTAGTGCTTTAACCCTACTCTACCTGAGCAGGGGTAAACATTCCCCGGGGAATAGCTATTCCTCCCCTGGGATTTCATTGGTAGTGTGAAAGGTCCGACCAAAATACCCCGGCAATGCCATACCAATTCCACAGGGAATTTGTCTAGTGTGAAAGCCCCCAGGTTGGGGCAGTGTCCTAAAAACTGTAAAATATTTACTCTTGTTTGTTTGTTTGTTTTCCACCATGTTCTTGCTCCCTCCTCCACCCCCCCCCCCTCCTCCCCCACCCCCCTCCCTTTGAAGGTGGGAACAGAATTCATCCGTGGGGTATCCGGCGGGGAAAGAAAGCGTGTCAACGTGGGCATGGAGCTGATCACCAAGCCCAACGTGCTGTTCCTAGACGAGCCCACGACAGGACTGGATGCTAGCACTGCCAACGCTGTCATGCTGCTCCTTTCAAAGTCAGTCAGTCAGCCGTGAAAATCAATAACCCATGAAGCTGAAATTCCTTTTGTTAAATCCCATAGCAGGAGACTAAGGGGGTTTACAAAACCATCAGAGGTTCAAACTCTAGCTAGCTGTCATCCATATGCGGAAAATATAGGTTGTGGATTTTCATTGAAGCTGAACCCTGTTTTCCTTTTCAAACCAGAGAATCTACTTCCGAACTGCAGCCAAAAGCCTCTATTTTGATACCCGTTATTTTAGAATGGATTCACGAAATGGAGCCTGAGCCTGAGTCTGAGCCTTTGTTTTGTAACCCCTCTGTTAGAGTCTGGATTTTAACCGTCATGAGTAATATTGTCATCAAATAACCATTTTGAAATTTAATCATGAAATAACCACAAGGGAAACTGACTGAATTTTTAAGTCATTGAAAGAGTGAACAAGGAAAAATTGACTGGAGCGGGATTCTAACCGGCGACCTCCTGAATACCGTACAGGCGCTCTACCAACTGAGCCATCAAGCCCATTATGAGTAATATTGCTCAACTTGCCTCAAAATCAATGCGTCAAATATCTTGGCTTTGACAATTCAAGATTCTGGGATTAATTTGGCCTGCTGAAGCTTGACCAAAAAGGCCTTTCACACTATGAAAATATCTCCAAGTTTGACGCTACAACTCTGTCTGACCTTTTCACACTGTGGGATTTTAACATGGCATAAATGGGCCCATGTAATGCGCACTTAACCAGTGTTGAAATTAACCCTACATGTTAATTGTGAGTTGAGTTCAGAACTGTTGAATTTTTGAATAGTTGACATAGGGCGGACCCATGTAAATTTAAAAGGTCTAAGCGGGATGAGTTTTTGTAAAAAAAATGACCCCTCAGTTTAATGTTTATTTAAAGAAAAGGAGAAGTATATATGCTGCTTATTATTCATATGTAAATATTAATAAATATGCTGGTTGTAGACATTTTAAATGTAAAGTAGCATTGACCAGTTGCTGGTATGTGAAAGGCATCTGAATTAATTTATGGCGAAAAACCCATAGAAACTAAGTGTGACAATCGATTGTACGTTCACAGGTTGACCAAGCGAGGGCGCACTATCATCTTCTCCATCCATCAGCCGAGGTACTCCATCTACAAGCTGTTTGACAGGCTGCATCTCCTGTCGCTCGGCAACACGGTGTTCCACGGCCCCGCGGTCAATGCCCTGGAGTACTTCTCGGAGAATGGTTGGTCTGACAAACGTGCTGTTGCATTCTATGTGCCTTTACAAAACCAGTGGTCGCTTTCACGAAGCCCTGTGGTCAAATGTAACTCAAGTAATTACGAAGGATAACCCATCATATCCTACATAGGGCTGCATTGCATCATAAGTCCTACGATTGATAGTAAGCTGCGATGAGTTTGGTGAAATCGACCCCAGGCTTGAGACTTGGCTTGGAACTTCACTACTGCCATTTGAGACCCACAAAGCAAAAAGAAGGGATTGGACCACATGATGAAGTCGAAAAAAGGCTCCAGCTTCGCCATGTATCTCAAGCCCGTCATTTCATTTAGGACACAAAATGGCGGTAGCAAAATGAATCCCAAGCCTAGCCTCAAGCCTTATTTCACAAAGGCCCTATGTTTATAATGTTATCATAGACCTCTTGTGTAACGTTTCATAACTAGCTCAATTTCAAGTTTTGCAATACATGTAATTTAGAAGCTCTTTTCTCAAAAAAGAAGGCTGTTTGTTTAGAGGGGAATTGTTCACAGGGAGTTTGTTTACTTCTAGTAATTACTTTGTAAACATTCAACTTTCAGATAACAAACCTGAACAGTTCTTTTAGAAATAACATCAAACCTTAGATCTTGTTGATAGGTCACACAAGATATTCCCATGAGACTGAAAAGGAAAAGCTTGACACAGCTACGTATTCACTCATTTCATGTGTCATAAATTTTTATTTTTAGGTTTCGTTTGCGAGGAGCACAACAATCCCCCCGACTTCTTTCTGGACGTCATCAACGGAGACTCAACTGCGGTTACTATGGGAACGGAACAAAGTGGACAAGGTATATTAGTTAGCTGAAAATGGACTCAACATTTCGCAAACAGTACAAACAGTCACCACGGGAAATCTTGGTTCATCAGATGCTGGGTTTTTCAAGCAAATCAAGATTAAATGCGTCTTTTCCAAAGATCGTTCGTCCAAACGATTTTTGGAACAAACATAAAGGACACCCTCACTTGAGTTGTTTAAGTTATCCCCTTTCACTCAAGGTATGAAGATGATGCTGATAAAAAGTTAAAAACATACTGTTAAAATATTTCCACCTGAAATGCTGTAATTATTCAGAAATTAGTAAAACAAAGACCTAAAACAGTTTTGATCTTGGGGTAATATCAAAACCATTCTTCATGTAATATAAGAAAAATTGAGTCAGGTTTTTTCGCTATTTTCTCGTGACTCGGATGTCTGATTGAGATCAAATTTTCATAGGTTTATTATTTGATGTACATGTTTGATCAGATATGAGTGCTGTCCTGTGACCTTTACCAATCATGTATTGTACCTTTAACTTAGAGATTTTCCGTACTTATTTTGTCATCAGACAGTGGCAAGGATGCAGTCATCCATATTGACTCCGAGGAAGGGGACTCCATCTCTGACAAGATTGCGGGGCTCTTCAAGACGTCGACATACAACAACATCCTCCAGGAGGCAGCAAACAAGATACTCAAGGAGTATTTGACCGTGGAGGAGGTTGAAACCGTCAGCATCACGTACCCAACATCCTTCATGACACAGGTGAGGAACTTTGGGCTTGTGATCATTGAGCAGTTGAGGGGTGGGTGATGTTGGGTGTTGAGTGCATCCTACTGGTTTGCTGGATGGGTAGGGATGGGCGTGCACTCGCTGGGGTCTGTGGGTTGAGGGGTGGGTGATCTTGGGTGTTGAGTGCATCCTACTGGTTTGCTGGATGGGTATAAGGCTGGGCGCATACTCATTGGAGTCGATAGGTGGAGGAGTGGGTGATCTTAGGTGCTGAGTGCATCCTACTGGTTTGCTGGATGGGTAGGGCTGGGCGTGTACTCATTGGAGTCAATGGGTGCAGGTCTGGAGGAGTGGGTGATCTTGGGTGTTGAGTGTATCCTACTGGTTTGCTGGATGGGTAGGGATGGGTGTATACCCACAGGCCCAGGGGTGTAATATTAGGGGTACAGGTGGAGGATGGGTACGACCAAAGTGGACATGGTCATGCATTCTTCACCAAAGACTTCTTAATGTGTTTGCTTGATCCTCAGATGTTCTACGTCTCCAAACGGACTATCTTGAACATCATCCGGAACCCTATGCAGTCCTATGTACAGGTATTGAATATTCATTATATAAACTAATACATATTCATGAATCTTTTTTATTATCTGACTTGTACATGTGCCAGGCCTCCTTAAATAAGTTGCCTTTTCATATAACTTTACATGAATGATACACACATTTTACAGCACTTTTTTTGTTTTGCTTCCTTAAGTTCCTCTTCATGATTATCTTTGGTCTGGTCGTCGGAGGTCTGTACTTTCAACTGGACCTTAGCACAGCAGGTGTTCAGAACAGGTGTGTATGCGATATAGTCACTTAGGGCTTTAGTGACATGTGTGATATGTGAAGCCCGTCTTTCATTGTGTGCCTTTGTGTGTTTTTGGCGATTTCCTTCCGTCTGTCTGTCCGGCCGTCCTGTTAAATGTTAACATTTTTTTTTTTTTTTTTCGGATGAAAAGTTGAAGTTTCTCAGTGCTTCATATTTGTGGGATTTTTTTCAAATTAGAGTTTATACTCTTAAAATTAATCATTTTAATCCAGAAAGACTATAGAAAATGTTTACATTTTTTTTAAAATTATCATGTTTGTAACTGCGCGTAAGGCTGCAGCGAGCCATGACAGCTTTGCTGTTCTAGTTTTATGAATCTAAGGTTTTTCTTAATAGGGGATTCTGGTAGGAACTCAGGAGCGGGGAAGGTTTCAAGTTTGAAGAAGTTAGGGTATTGAGACATCTCTGGATGCACTCCGTTGTATGTAATTGCCGGGTAGACGTTTTAAGGTTCCTCTCACAGAAGTGCCCTTCCACTTGAGAAATAAGTGCATTGGTTTCAGACCAAAGGTCAAGCCCTCTACTGACATATGTCATGAATAAGTTTTCATTTACATTAAGAATCATTTTCAGTCATGATTCTGTTGAGCAAAGAAACTTTGCTTCCAGGGCACTTTATACAAGCTCTATTTCAAAAACCTCAAGTTAGGCAATAAATTTACTCCCTATTTTCCCCTAAAAAACCTAATCCAACAGAAATCTAAATTGAATTTTGATCAGTTTCGGAATTATGATTATCCGGTTCATTTTATTATCATTTTCTTCTCTCTTTTTTTTTTTTTTAGGATTGGTGCTTTTTTCTTCCTCATCATGAATATGGTGTTTAGTAACCTGAGCGCAGTGGAGCTGTTTATCCGAGAAAGGGTCATATTTGTGTAAGTCTGAAGACAACCATGCCTTTTGCACAGTGCCGTTTGAAAATTGAAAATCCTCTTTAAAAGCACTGTACCATCCAAAAGTTTTGGTGAAAATTGCTGTCCCTGAGATACTTTTTTTGGAAAATTGTCCAGAATACTTGCGTCCACTCCAAGAATACTCTCTGAAAATCTTTTCAAAATTAGTGGTACTGTTCAAAAAGTTAAAGCAATGCCTTCAAACACTTTAGTTTTTACTCCCGAAACATTTCTACTGATATACCCTCTTAGACGGATTTGATCATAGGTTGCTGTTTTTCTCATCTTTTCTTTAGCCATGAGTCGGCGAGTGGTTTCTACAGATGTTCCTCGTACTTCTTTGCCAAGGTCTTTTGCGATCTACTCCCGATGAGAATCATTCCCAACTTAATCTTCTGTTCTATCACGTATTGGATGATCGGTGAGTCGCACCCTCTGTACCACGCACTGCCTTCCTCGCCTGAAGCTTACCCCAACCATGATTCCACTACCTGCTGCCCCTCGCCCGATGCCTACCCCAACCCCCTCGGTTGTATGATCCCTGCTTTGCCCTCTCGTGGCAAGTTACCTCTCTTCACCAATGTATCCCTGTCTCTCCTACCTCCAGGATTGAAGGCAGATGTTGGTGCCTTCTTCATCTACGTCTTGAATCTCAGTTTGACTTCCATAACGGCCTGTGCCCTGTCCTTCGCTATCAGCTCTAGTGTCAGCATCATGGCTATCGCCACACTATTCGTCGCTGTCTGTTACATTTTCATGATGGTAAGATTTCTATACATTGTCCCTTTCCCCCTCCCTTGTTCAAAAGACGAAGTGCCCGAGATTTTACTAGTCTTGGCTTTGATTGATTGTTGTTATTGTAGAGCACCTGTACGGCACTCAGGAGGTCGCCGGTTCGAATCTTGCTCCAGTCAATTTGTCTTTGTTCACTTTTCATTGATTAATTTGGTTAGTTGTCATTTTGTTCGTACTTAATTTGCTTAATAATAGCACATAGAACTTACATAGCGGGTTTACAAAACGGAGGCTCAGGCTCTGTCTTGGGCTTCGGCTCCATTTCGTTATTAAATCCATTCTGAAATAACTGGTATCAAAAAAGAGGCTTTTGGCTGCGGTTCTGAAGTAGATTCTCTGGTTCGAAATGGAAAACAGAGTTTCAGCTTCAGTGAAAAACCACAACCTATATTTTCAGCCTATGGATGTCAGAGTTGGAGCCTAAGCCTCCGTTTCGTAAACGCCCTAGGTCTAGTGTCTGGCATGCTGCGATTCAAAGATGTGTATCATTATCCCTGGTCATTAAGTTACGATTGACACTCCTGTATTCCATCGCAACTCCCATTTTGTCAACTTTTGCCGTCAGTTCTCTTTAAAGTTTCTCGTCCAATAATTTCCTAGTTCTTATGCTTCCTCCATTTGTAGTGCAGTGGTCATTAGTGTGGCCTAGGGGCAGTTAGCATCTTAATCAAGCTATGTAAACTCTGTCTTAACCAACAGATCTTCAGCGGATTGCTGCTGAACATTTCAACATTGCCGGAATGGCTTCAGTGGCTTCAGTACATCAGTATTTTCCGGTACAGCCTCAACGTAAGTTGGACACTTGGAAACTTCAAGTTTCTAAAAAAACAGCAGTTTGATATCGGATCGGCTTTAATGTGCAAGTATTTTGACTAGACTTCCTAACTTTTATTGCCTGTTGATTGACTAAATAACCAACCAATCCTGGTTTTTGTGTATTTTTATTCCACCCCCAGGCTTTGTCTGTGAACGAACTTGTCGGTCTGGAGTTCTGCACTTACGTGAATGGCACAGCGACTGATTGGTAGGTGATCTCTGCTGCCTTAATGACTTCCGCGGAGACCATTTCCCGTTCTTTAGTTCATTTGTCGAAATGTATTTTAGACGTGCCTTCCGTCGTGCAGTTGCTCTGTCTCTGTGACAGTTGCAAACCTCAGCTTAATCAGGCAGGGGAGGCAGGGACTCAGTTTGAGAATAAGTCTGGGAGCGAGTGGGGAGACAATTGTGACCCGGGGAGTCAGTTGTGACTCAGATGGGTGTGGGGGGTCAGTTGTGACTCAAATTGGACTGGGAAGTCAGTTGTGACTCAGGGGAGTCAGTTGTGACTCGGGATGTCAGTTGTGACCCAGGGGAGTCAGTTATGACTCAGATGGGTGTGGGGGGTCAGTTGTGACTCAGATTGGGGTGGGATGTCAGTTGTGACCCAGGGGAGTCAGTTGTGACTCGGGATGTCAGTTGTGACCCAGGGGAGTCAGTTATGACTCAGATGGGTGTGGGTGGTCAGTTGTGACTCAGATTGGGGTGGGATGTCAGTTGTGACCCAGGGGAGTCAGTTGTGACTCGGGGAGTCAGTTGTGACTCAGGGGAGTCAGTTGTGACCCAGGGGAGTCAGTTGTGACCCAGGGGAGTACTCATTTTGGTAGTCAGTTATGACTCAGATGGGGTCAGTTGTGACTCAATGGAGTCAGTTGTGACCCAGGGGAGTCAGTTGTTACTCAGTTGGGAAGTCAGTTGTGACTCATCTTTGGAGTCTGTTGTGACTCAATTGGGGAGTCATTTGTGATCCATGGGAGTCAGTTGTGACTCAGATTGGGGGGGGGGGGGGGGGGGGGGTCAGTCGTGACTCATATGATGAAAAGTCAGGTGTGACCCAGTTGGGGAGTCAGCTGTGACTGAATTGGGGAGTCAGTTGTGACTGCATTGGGGAGTCAGTTGTGACTCAGATTGGGGGTGGGGTCAGTCGTGACTCATATGATGAAGAGTCAGGTGTGACCCAGTTGGGGAGTCAGTTGTGACTGAATTGGGGAGTCAGTTGTGACTCAGATTGGGGTTGGGGTCAGTCGTGACTCATATGATGAAGAGTCAGTTGTAACTCAGTTGGGGAGTCAGGTGTGACTCAGTTAGGGAGTCAATTGTTACTCAGCTGGAAAATCAGGTGTAACTCAGTGTAGTCTAGGCTCTCGCATTGATCCAGATTGATATCTCCATTGCCTCTTCTCCCCTCAGTTTCCCCGGCGAGGTGTACCTGAGGCAGCAAGGCATCGACTTCACGGACTGGGGCCTCTGGAAGAACGAGGTTGCCCTGGGATCCATGAGCGTCATCTTCCTGGTCCTGGCCTACATCCAGCTCAGGCGCATCCGCAAACTCAAGTAACCGCTGTATGCAACAAGGCCGGGTATCTTCCCTCTAGTTTATTACCTCTGGCCTGGCTTAAAGCCAGTCTAATGACGTGTGATCATGGATCATGGTAGAGATCAGGGACCAAATTTTATAGAGCTGCTTAAGCACAAAAAAATGCTTAAGCATGAAAAGTCTTCCTTGATCAAACAGGATTATCAACCGAAATGTTCATTTGATGTTTTGTACATGCTTTTGACTTGTGTTCGGCCATTGTTTGCTGAGCATACCATTCATGAGGAGTTTGGGCTTGCATAGGCCTACTGATTTTATTTGATTTTTGGTGCTTAAGCAAATTTTGGTGCTTAAGCACCAAAGCTCTTTGAAATTGGCCCAAGAACAGAGCTTTTATGTAAAACGTCCTTGGCATGCACGTTGCTCTTTCTTATTCAATAATGAGGACTGATGATGTGTATCATTTCCAGAAAATCTTGTGAAAGGAAAGGAATTTGGAATAAAATAGCATTAGAAGCTCTAAGCAGGTCTAATACGAAATTGGCCAATGGTGATGGTAAAATATTGTGGTTTTCATTAAAGCCCTGTTAAGCATTTCCATTGTTTTTATTCTGGCGGAATATCTTTTCATTTTTTTTTTCATCAAAGAGAGATTATTTACTGTACTATTTTTATTTTACAATTTTTATGTTGTAAAACTGATTTGGTTTTATTTATGGGTAGCACCATGATTCAAAAACAAAATGGTGAACCTTTGTCTTTTTATAAGCAGACGTTATGTACTGTTTAAGTTATATAAGCACTGTATTTTAGATTTGTTTAATATGCACATTGTAACAATAGCCATTTCTTTCTAAAACTTAACAGATAACAAAATGAATATTTTTTTTTCTTATTTGTTCATTTTATTTTCACTATAATTGTCATCCAGCACGAAATTAGTCTTCATTTTACATCCAGTGACAATTTTTTATCTATAGCAAATAAAGATTTAATTTTTAATATCAATTTTATTATCAACATTTTTATTTGCAATGCCAAGCATGTTTAATTTGATATCTTAAAGGGAGGGTACAGAATTGGTAAGACAAAATACACTTCATGATCACAGATTCACATAAAACTTACACAGTATAATGGTGATGATAGGAGAAAACATCCCATGAAATGTTTTTGTCTGAAATGCCATATTCGTTGAGAAATAAATGAAACTATTTTCCGATTGGAATAAATCGCTTCGAAGCGTTTTATTCATTCGTTGAACTGTGTACAGTTCTCTGTACACGGTTTTTCACTATTTCCTCGTGACCCAGATGGCTGATTGACCTCAAACATCTACAGGTTTGTCAGTTAAGGTATACGATGGATTACATAATGTGCTTTCACTGTCAGCAACGGTTTTGTCGCAAAAACCAGTTCTGTACCATCCCTTTAACATTGATAAGTTTTTACATAATCTGTAATAATGATAATAAAACACCCATCACAATAATTGTGTGATATCTGTCTCATTCCATGAGTACTGTGTTTATAGGTATGTACATGTATACAGGGCGAGTCAAAAAGAAGTTGACCGGGATTGGTGATGTTTTTTCAAAAGAAACAAATGACGCTCAAAAGTTCAGTAAAGCATATTTAACAAGCATTCTCTCCTGCTTATTAGAAAAAAAGAATGAAACAAATTAATCATTGTATAGAAATATTACATGATCCTTGTTGTTCTTTTAGTCTTCGCAGTGAATTTATACTATTTATTCTTCTGAATATCGTTTTTCAATGCTCTAAAATGCGACTTTTCGACTCTGTTTTTATCAAAAAGTCCCTGGTTTGGGAGGGGGTATCCCACCTCACACAGCCTTCACCGCTCGGTCGCTTCGTTCCCTCGCATAGAACACCAAATCACCAATCATCCCCCCCCCCCCTCCAATCATGAAAAGAAATCGACACCTATGGAATCGAAGTGACCTCAGAACCTCGATACCCAGAGATTGAAGTCGAGATCGATGAAACCGAGCCGTGGAGTGTCGATACCGTCTCACCGGGCGCAACGTATAACAGCAGATATAACCATGAATATTAAATGATTTTGGTCGGGAAATAGATAATATGCAAATTAGGCTTGCCCTTCACCGACGTGGATGAGCACTGTATACTCAGTGCTTGTGAGAGCACGTGAGAAAAAAATCACATGCAAGCCACCTGAGCAAGCATGTGATTTTTTCTCACGTGCTCTCACAAGCACTGAGTATACAGTGCTCATCCACGTCGGTGAAGGGCAAGCCTAATTTGCATATTAGCAGATATAACCAACCCCGGTTGCCATGGCGCCGGTTCCCATAGCAACTGCCATCATCATCGCGACTTGTAAAGCCTTGTGTATCCACGGTGATTAATGTTGTCTATAACAGTTTTTGTCTAGGGGTAAGGTCCAAACCATTCTTTATATTTAAAAGAAAAAAATAGTCAATTGTTCGTTATTTTCTCGTGACTCAGAATGATGTTCGATTGAGCTTACATTTTCACAGGTTTATTATTTCATGTACATGTTGGATCAGACAAAGTGTGAGTGCTGTTCGGTGAAATTTACCAATCATGTATTATTCCTTTAAAACAAAAGTGTTAAAACATGAATGTTAGGGAGATATCGAAATATCTCTCAAAGATCCCTTTCCCATCCGTGTGACACATAAAGCCTCACTTGTGCAGACTGTCATCGCTGTTGTAGATTAACTCGATGAGTGTAAATAATTAACAAACGGCTTGATATAAGACTGTCCCTGACACATTGACACGTGCCCCGTAATGTATTTGTTTACCTGATTAGTCTTCGTGTCAAGGCTCATAATGTTTATTGCATGTCTTGTTCCAATACGTATAGGCGCATATCACGACCGATACTATCACATTTTCTAATCGTCTAATTATCCGTCGCACTTGAATATGGTCCAATGATCAAGGGTTAAGGTTACATTTATGCTTTGTTCTCGCTTGCCCCCCCCCCCCGCTACAGTCTTACGATAAATTCAAAATAATAAAGACTAATAATTATTAAAATCAGCTTTCAAACACTAGCAAACTTAAGGCCGCATGCGCCTGCAAATTATCAAATATTCACCTTGAAAACAACAATAATAATAGGCCTGTAAACAAGTTAATCATGCGAAAAATATTTACTTTTTTTTGGCAAGCAAAAAACGTAGTCACGAGACCGTGGAACGTACGCCGCATACGCCATTAAAGATGAATATGATTATTATTATTTATGTCTAGACCAAAGGTCTGTTTGGATTCATATGTCGTTTGTACTGGTATGGTACGTATAGGCTCAGTGGTGTAGTGAAACGCTATACTGCAATGAGCAGTAATACATAACATTGCAATTATACATGGACAGTTGTGCGGTTGGGCTTTTGTGATGTTTTTATAGATATTACACGGAAGAGTATCACCACTTTACAATCATTGTAAAACTGAAGTAATTTTCGTCGTAGATAAGGTTGTTTCTCGTCATATTGCGAAATATCCACTTTGTTTCATCTTACAGGTAAGTAGGAGTGCTTATCAAGTGTTAATTGTCATTTTACTATCAACATTGTAATCATGAAACCGTATACACAGTGTTATAACGTTTCTATTCAGTTTGATAAAAAAAATTACTATCATATTCTTTCAGACTAATTGTTACAAATGGCTTATACGTATTTTATCTGTACTGAGACCCGACCGCACAATATAGGCCTATTGTTCAGCCGATGAACGCTTTCGACTGGGATGTTCAATGGATCGCAGTCATTATAATAATGATTTGTTGTTTTTAGTCTATCGTTTATATAGTTTTGCTTATATTTTTGCTTCTCCCATAACTGTGTTGACGATAAGCCGACTTAATTCAAATGTATAATACATGATTGGTAAACTTAGATCAGTACTCATACTTTGTCTAACCAACATACATAATTAAAGGTAATATCATACTTTAGTTTTTATCAAAGAAATATATATTCATGGGCATAAATATCAAGGACGATACAGTAACAGTCATCTGTGAAATTTTCAGTCCCATACAGTGCCCACTTTTTTTTAAAAACAGTGAAAAACGGCCACGTACAGTATTTCTTACGTCTTTTCTCTTTTATTTTCGATCTTTTAAAAGATCAGCAAGATTTATGGTCGTTGTTTTACTAATTTCTGGATAAATACACCATTTCAGGCGGAAAAAATTTAACGGTATGTTTCTACCACCACCATCTTCATATCCTGTAATCTGTGAACATTTCTGTTTGGGTATGTTACCATATTCCGGAGGTCGCTGGTTCGAATCCTGCTCTAGTCAATGTGTCTTTGTTCACTTTTCAATATTTCCTTGAATATACTTTGGAAAGCCGTTCGCTTTTCTATTATTTTTCCACAGATTGAGACGTCGAGACAAACTCGTTGATATCATTATAAGAATTGCAGCTTTTGGATATAAAAATGGGCGACCCTCCCCCAGCGTACAGTGCACAACCACCCAAAGACCAACAAGTTGGTTACCCACCACAGCCCCAGGGGGGTTATCCACCACCCCAGGGGGGATACCCACCTCCACAGGGCGGATACCCACCACCGGCCCATCAGAGGGGCTATCCACCACCGGCCCAGGGAGCCTACCCACAGCAGCCCTACCCGGTCCAGGGAGCTTACCCGACCAGCGCACCCTACCCACCGGCCCACGGGGCCTACCCTCAGCAGCAACCGCCTGGACAGACGGTCATCCTGGTGGACAACTCGGCAGCACGGAGACGGCAGGAGGAACAAGATTCCCAAGACGCCTGTTGCCTGGCTGCACTCTGCGCTTTGTGCCTCTGTTGCTTTCTGAACAATTAAAACACGAACAGGCCTAATTAATCAATAAGATGAAAACTAAATTCAAAGAAATGCCAAAGTGGATATATTTTCCCTTTGAATCTGGAGTTTGGTGAATCAACCAAAACGGTCATTATACTATGGAAACCTAAGGAATGTTACTATAAAATGTAAACTCAAATTTAAAGGGATGGTACAGAATTGGTATTAAGATAAAATACACTTCAAGATCGCAGATCACATAAAACTTACACAGTATAATGGTGATGATAGAAGAAAACATCCCATGAAATGTTTTTGTCTGAAACGCCATATTCGTTGAGAAATAAATGGAACTATTTTCCGATTGGAATAAATCGCTTCGAAACGTTTTATTATGAACGCATAATATCGTTGAAATGTGTAAACGGGTTTTCACTATTTTCTCGTGACCCAGATGGCTGATTGACCTCAAACTTCTACAGGTTTGTCAGTTAAGGTATATGATGGATTACATAATGTGCTTTCACTGTCAGCAACGGTTTTGTCGCAAAATCCAGCTATGTACCATCCCTTTAATAGCATGTCTTAGATTTCAAAATAGGGCATACAGTCCATGTAACAAGTTGGCATACTATTGGCTATGAAAATCACATAAATGATATAATTAATGTATGTGGTGATTCTCGAGTATTCGAAATATACTGGTATATTTGACTTTTTGGCCGATTTGCAAAAGCCATTTTTTTGCCTCAAATTCGCAACACAAAAAGGACACGCCTATCATTCCGTCCTGCCCAATGACGTAATATGGGTGCATTCGTTTACCTTCCCAGGGTCAGCACTTACTGGGAATGGTCGTGTTATACTGCACAAAACTAGCGAGAGAATGGCGACGAGGTTGACTAGTGTCGACCCGGGGAAGCTAAACGAATGCACCCTTAGTAACCCTCTGACTATGTCTGGTTCTTGCACGTCTCACAATAATGAATGCACACAGTGCGTATAAGTCGTGGATGCATAACATAACTTGAGTACGAAACCCGCGAACTGTCAAAATTTTGACATGGTTTCTTGGAAAAAATGAACAGAAAATTGGAGCTATTTTGGAGTTTGAGGAAATAACATCATCTCCAGACAGAAATGAGAATGGTAAATAGTACAGCAGCCGATGGAGGGAATTAGCTGGAACAATATTGTCCGGGACTGGGCCGCACCGTTCCGGTTCGGACCACTGGCCACACCGGGGCCACGGCGCCGTTGAACCCATGGACGACACCGCCAATGACAGTCGTCAAACCAATCGGTACGCCTTTGTTCTTGCTCCTATAAGTCATGTAATTTTGAGGCAGATAGCCACTATATCTCGAATTCTCAATAATTTGTTAAAATATGCTTTTGCTAGATAGTGTTTTGGTTTGTATTTTGTTACATGCACTATATTGCACTTTCCTTGAACTAACGTTCGTATACTAATTACTGCAAGTAGGCCTACACTAATGGAACTCCATTCACTACAACGTGCCTGTATTATGCTCTGTTTTTATCCGTTGCTTGTCTTAAAAAAAAGTGAATCTCATCTGAAATCCATCTGTAATTCCTAAACAATATTAGGCCCAGGCTTTTAGGCCAAAAATTATGGGAATATTCCCCCAAATTGCAAGAATCACTGCCGGAAATGTGTAATAATTGTAAAAGAGTGAGAAATGTCCTTTGTCTGTTCTTGTGAATGTGATGAAAATGACGTATTATGCGATCTATAATAAAATTTGAAATGCAAAATAATTGTTGGCAGTCGTTTGGTGTTGACTTAGCGCCCCCTATACGGCATAATGATACAGGGCGCCCTCACTCTAATGTTAAAATGAAGCTACATTGTCATATTGATGATTAATATTCATACAGCTTTGTAATGTTTGCATTGTCTAATTCTTGAAAGTATAAAAAAAACAGCAGTAACAATTTTGCTTGATTGTTAACTTTGGTGACAGAAAATTTTTCATATGATTAATCACTGATTATTTAATTGTTGTAAAAAATATTCACGGATGAATTATATTTGTAACTTTTTTTTTAAATCATACCTTTAATGTTTTACCCAATTTCAATGATTTTCTTTTTTTTAATAAAAATGAAAATGCATGATGTAACATCTAAAAGTTTTAGCGGCTCAGGAAGTCTGATTATGATCACTTTCACAGGCTTGAATTAACTAACATGAAAATATTGAAGCGTCGTTTTTCCTATCAGTTCTGTTTGCTATCAAAATTTGGTGTTCATGAAAAATGTATAACGTGCTGAACAATCATTTATGTGTTTTTCATATAATACCAAATTAACAATGTGATACATAGTGTATATAGAATGAAACTTGATACCTAATTCATGTCATCCCACGTGACGTCATTTATGACCTTTGCATGGTGGTAAGGTCAACTGTCAATAATAGCAGAGGGGCAGGGCATTTCCTAGTCCCACCCACTACAAAGTTTCGCAAGAAAAACAAACACAGAACGAAAAAAATCCCCAGAAATGCAGATTGATGTTGAACCTAGGATGGCCAATGCCTCTGAGATTGATTCTACTGTGCATAAAATTATATGACACCCTTCTGATAATGATTACAGCAGGCTAGTCGAAACGTTGAGACCTTACGAGAAGTGCCAACGAAGTAGAAGTGCGAAGTATACGAACGATTCTTACATGATGTTTCTGCAAACCGATCCACATTATTGTCACCACGCATGCAAAGCCTCAAGTCTTTCTTATATGACACAAAGTGAGTTTTAGAAATGGGAGCCATTTTATATGAAAGAACATGGTGTAGAAGTTGTAATGATGACGAAACAAACACACATGCATTAGTACAACAATTATCATTATATAACAGTTAAATTAATGGGAAACTCCATAATTATGGCTAAAACAGGACAGAGTTAATGAAATCTGAATTGTTATAGGGCATCGAAGACTACGGGAATGTCAGGGTTATACCCGTGGCGAGTTAATTACTCCTCACGACACGTTTTCAGGACCTGCCTCTTAGCCGTGTGGGTGGGATGCTTTCAAGAAGTTGCATTGTCCTCTAAGCGTTATGCACATATACTACACAGGGCTTAAAAATGGGGTGTGACAAGTTTGGCTTTTGGGATTTTGAAAAAGCAGAAATAAAAGAAAAAGAAAAACCTAATTATGCCTTAGGAGCCAAATTTGTGTTTGGCTCTCTCTTCGATTTGGCAAACGCTTTTAGTAGGTTGATGGTTTAAACCCAAAGACAAACAGAGCTTATACCATACCGCCATTATCTGAACGTTGACATCATAGGTTCATGAATATTGCATGGCAATCTCACGACCGATCATAACGTAGCCCCAACCACCTCCAGTGAGCGAGCGTTCCGGGTATATAAAGCCTGCTCGACGCGCCTGCAACCCCCACACCCCATTGCGTCCTATACGGTCGGTACCTCCTCGTGCTCGCAACATCCATTTTTGTGACTCCGCTCATTCTCAATCCAAGATGCCGTCTTACAAGCTAACGTATTTCGACGTCCGTGGAAGGGCCGAGGTCTGCCGTATGATAATGGCAATGGCCGGGCAGGAGTTCGAGGATGCCCTGGTGACGGGCGAAGAATGGCCCGAGATGAGAAAGAGTAAGTGCCAGCTTTAAATTCAAAGAAAATCGTGAATTTGCTTTTCTTTAATTGACAATTCTCTTATCCAAAGACGAGCAGCGTCACAATTTCAACTTGACAATTCAAGTTATTTGTCTGTTGTTTAAATTTACTTCCCTAATTACTGAATTACTGTGGGTTTTATTGTAGAACAAACAGTTGTTAGATTATGAGCATCGTTGTCACTTTTCGGGGCTGCTTAGAACAAAATAACTATTTAGAGTAAGCAGAAACAAGTGCTTATAGTCTCGTCCTTCCTTCCTCCATGGTCCAGCTAAGCTGTATTGCTAACTAACATACACTGTACAAATCGCCTCAATGTTCAGTTCTTTGCTTAAAGGTAGTATCAAAACAGAAATGTTCACAGATTTACGTATAACTTTCAGGGTATGAAGATGGTGATGGTAGAAACATACCGTTAACATGTTTCCGCCTGAAATGCTGTATTTATCCTAAAATTAGTAAAACAACGACCGAAAATCTTGTTGAATCTTTTAAAAGATCAAAAATAAAAGAGAAAAGACTTAAAAAATACTGTGGCCGTTTTTCACTGTTTTCTCAAAAAGTGGGCACTGTATGGGACTGACATTTTCACAGATGACTATTACTGTATCGTCCTTGATATTTTGCCCACGAATCTGTATTTCTTTGACAAAACCCAAAGTATTATTACCTTTAACATGAGGGTGAGTGAAAAACTCTTTCATTGGTAAGATCATGATAAGGAGGAAGGCCTTTCTAGGAATAGCCTAAAATAATCAGTTTTGCACCGGTGCGTATAATACATACTTCACACAACGCACACTCATGCCGGCGTTATAAGACAACAAGCTGCCGTGCCACGTACCCAAAGCAAATAAAGTTGTGCAACACAAAATTTCAACGTCTATTTGCTGATAGGCTTTATAGGATAGAAGCCCCATAGATGCAGCATTCTCGGCTTAGAAATAATGAAAGAGAGTTACATAACATTCAGTGGAAAGAAAAACATGGCGAAAGAGTCCGACTCTTGAGACGGAGGTGACACCCGGTCAAGACGAGAAGATTCTCTTCTCATTGGAAACCTAGAGCTTTACTCTTCGTAACTTACTATCAATCGTAGGACTTGTGATGCCTTGAAGCCCTACGTGGGATAAGCCCACTACGATGGGTTATCCTTCGTAACTCGAGTTACGATCGATCGCAGGGCTTCGTGAAATCGACCCCATGCTGGGAATTACAAAAAGATGATTATTTTTGTTAGCTATGACAGAAATTCGTGGTTAGATATTGGGGTGGAAAACGTGTGGACGTACAGTGTACATGTACTTGTTTTGTAAATATAATGGTGGGTAGCCGTGTCAGTCAGATAACATACAAAAATACAAGTAGCACTATATTGACTAACTAGAGTTTAAACTGAGAGCATGAGCTTTCGTAGCAACAACTACTTCATCAGATGCAATGAAGTGGCATCATCAAGCAAGGTATATATATATATATATGGGGGCCAAGTCTGTGGTCTAGACAAAAGGTAATGATGAGTCACTGATGTAGGCACGAGAAAATAGCAAAAACCCGACTCATTTTTTCTTATAAAACACGAAGAATGGTTTTGATCTTACCCTGAGATCAAAACTTGTTTCTGTATCTGTATCCATTTCTCTTTATGTTACCAATGTTGTACTTTATCTTTAATTATGGAGATTGGTCGTGATTTGCGAAGAAGGAACTAATATAAGTGAAATGATTTAATAACCCAAGTCATTTTCTTCCAGGTGTCCCTCTTGGACAGCTTCCGGTGATGGAGGTCGACGGTAAAACACTTCTTCAGAGCCGAGCGATGGCGTCCTATCTGGCAAGAGAATTCGGTACGTGGTCAAGGCTAGGAGAAGTCTGAGTATCACCCGTTATCTACTCCGTGCCACACTACGCACGCTCGCTTGCTGTATGGCGATTGCGTCTATAGCTCACATAGACTAGGCTAGGAGTTCCCTCATGTCTCAAGATCGTGTGACACGACATCGTTTAAGGCCCAAGAAAAACATCCATGCTTGTTGGGGAGAGAAACTTTAATACTGGTCAGGCCCAGCCACGAAGAAGCCAGGCTAGGCCAGGGCCTTCTGGCGACAAATCCTCCTCTTGTCAGCCCTGAACTTCACGATAATAGAGCTGCTTAAGAACAATAAAGCCTGGCTTCTGGATACTGTCCATGATCAATGTGGTCAATCAGGTTTAGTGCCAATATGATCCAGGACACAGCAGAAGCTTGAAGTTGATTGCTCAAGGCTGGGGATTATAGAAGCCCACGACCCCAGGCAAAGCCCATGCCTGACCTGGCTTCTCAGCCTGTGGCTGTGCCCAACCAGTATAAATGTTCATCTCCCTTAGCCTGATACAGCACGAAATAGATAGTATACAACTGTAAGAAATGTCATCCCATGAAGTTGTGTGACAATTAGTGTGACTTCAAGATGAAAATTGAATCTAATTGATTGCAGTCAGAATTTGTTTTAGGTATAGATGGTAAAAATTTTTATGGTGTTGTCTTTAGTTAGCCTAAAAGCGGACTTAAGATCGTCTAACAAGACAAGTTTGCTATCCGTTTTGGTGTAGTTTTGCATGTAGATTATGTGTCATTTTCGTTCTCTTCTGTTGCATTCGTATACAGGATTCAATGGGTCCAATAGCTGGGAGACTGCAATGGTGGACATGCTGAACGGCGTGGTAGAGGACCTCTGGCTGCCCGTGGTTGAAATTATGTACGAGGAAAAGGACGAAGCAAAGAAGGTGGGTATAAGTGATAAAGAAGTGATTCAAGTTCATTCTTGCTCATATGTAGGTTGCACCCAAGTAAATAAACTCCCATAGACAACAGTGATAATTTCTAATACTTCCAAAATCATTTCAAAATACTCGGAATTCTCACAGGTGTTCAGGTTGCACAGAAAAATGATGATGAACTTGTCACCTTTTCATTTTATGGTGGGATGATCATTGTATTTTTGAGATACGTGTATACTCATTCTCAGCTGACCACCCCTAAAACAAGGTATGATTCACTCCAGTTAAAGAAGCCATAAAAAACATCCCTCTGCAAAGCGGCTTAAATATACCCACTTTCTCACTCAATTGCATCAAAAATGGTCACAAATGGAAGCCCAGAGTCCAGGCAGGAGGTCCAGTGCCATATTTCCTCAGTCCCTCAATTTTATGGCTCTCAGAACTCTCTCATTTATAATATATTGAGTGCTTAACTTTGATTAATGAGCTCGACGGACGGATTTTGGGACTATTTACTTGGATGTACCCTGTAGGCAGGGCTACGGATGTGATTACGTCATTCTAGGCCTAAAGATTAAACTTCAAGACGCGAGTGACGTGACGCAAACGTCACCAATGTGAATTGACAGAAATACTGTGAACCACTATTCCTGTGAACACAATTACTACTTAGTCCTGTCATTTTTTTGTCCCCCACGCCCGTATACAGGTAGAGCGTCATTCTAGGCCTAAAGATTAAACTTCAAGACGCGAGTGACGTGACACAAACGTCACCAATGTGAATTGACAGAAATACTGTGAACCACTATTCCTGTGAACACAATTACTACTTAGTCCTGTCATTTTTTTGTCCCCCACGCCCGTATACAGGTAGAGCGTAATAAGGCTTACTTCACGAACAAATTCCCCGCCATCATGAAACACTTGGAAGAGGAGCTGTGCAAGAACAAGGGTGGAGACGGTTTCCTTGTCGGAGATAAGGTAGGTACTCTCAGAAAAAAAACATGGGGTGGTTATAGTGTACTTAAAACATTGAATGGTCAGACAATACTGTGTGGTGATGTGGTCTGGCGTGTCAAACTCAAGGTCTTGTGGTCAATCTACAGATTGTGGGTTCGAATCCAGTCCGTGGGCTAGCTGCGCTTGCATCCTTAGGAAAGACGCTTTGTCACATATTGCTCCTCTTCACCCAGGTGTAAATGGGTATACCTGTGAGGATAGAGATGGCTTTGTGGTTTGATTAGCCTCTGTGCGCCCTATGGTAAAGTAGCCGGGGCTGTATGCTCCCCAGGGAGTTGAGATGGTTTCAGGAATGTAAATTATGGCCCAAAATTCGGCAGAAATTCGACGTTTGAAGCAACTGCCGGTTTTCTGCCGAAAGATCGACAGTCGATTTTGTGCCGTGTCTAATTCAATTGAAACGTCCCAAATCGGAGTTCCACCCCATATCATTTTAAAAGAGAGAGCGCCGCCTTCTTGTGGAAGAATATAATTATAGCAATATCATAAGTCTCTCTTGGTCCGCCATGTTCGAATTTGCATTAAGGTTAACAGAAAACCGGCGTTTGAAGCAACTGCCGAACTTCCGCCGCTTTTATGTCGATTGCAATGTATTGCATTAGACACGGCAGAAGTTCAACGTTTGAAGCGGGCCTGAGTAATGACTAATGATAAACTTTCTTCACACTTTTGCAGATTACTTTGGCCGACTTAAACCTGCACACTGCAATAGAGACCATCGAGGCCACGGCTTACCCGGACATGGGCCTAGACAAGTACCCTAAAGTGGCCGCCCTGAGAGAGCGCATCTCAGCCCACGAGAAACTGGCCCCATACCTGGCCAAGAGAAAGCCGTCCGTCGTTTAACTCAGCTGCAAACAATCAACCCCACGACTGATCGACTGAAAAAAATTGACACAAGTTTTGTTTAATACTCTGAAACAATTAAACGTGCTGCATTTAAACTTTGAAAAAATAAATTATTGTCAAATTTTAAGCCATCTTTCCTTTTAATCTTCTTACCTGCATTCACAAGAACTACTAGGCCTACATAGTCACGGATTAACAACGGGACCAATATTTCATCTTTCCTTATTTCGAAAATTTCAGAAGTAGCTCTGTTTTAAAAGATACTTATACCCACATATATGGAGGCAATGAAGTTGCAAATTTGCAGAACTTTTTACGCACGATATAGGAAAAGATTGGATGTATTTGAGCAAGTGATGGCAGCAAACACATTTTGCTATTGACAAGATGTGACTGTAGTCGCCTTATTCACGGTGGTTCCGTCTTGTCACCTTCCTTGTAGTATACCCGATTACACTAATTCCAAGAAGAAAACGGGTACCAGACTATTTTGAAGCGAAGCAACAGTTTGATTGCACTGCTTCGAATGCAGTGAAGTGGTTTTGGCGAACAGTAACACCTTATTAACTTAAAGATTTGAATATACATTGCATACCTTTGTATGAAATTAGCATTAGCTAACAATAAAACAATTTTTACTTGAACAGATCGAGTCAATTTGTCATTACTGATATGTTATACGGATGATTATTCGTGGATTGTCCATATTTAAAGGTAGTATCATACTTTGGTAAGAAACCAAAACAGAAATGTTCACAGGTTTACGTATATAACTTTCAGGGTATGAAGATGGTGTTGGTAGAAACATACCGTTAAACACCTCAAACGGTGTATTTATCAGGAAATTAGTAAAACAACGACCGAAAATCTTTTTGATCTTTTAAAAGATCATAAATAAAAGAGAAAAGACCTAAGAAATACTGTGCTGTTTTTCACTTTTTTTTCTTCAAAAAGTGGGCACCGTATGGGACTGAAATTTTCACAGATGACTGTTACTGTATCTGTCTTGAAATTTTTGCCCATGAATCTGTATTTCTTTGATAAAAACCAAAGTATGATACTATCTTTAACTTCATAAATATACCGCTTCGTCCACTTATGTTGCCTTGTATTTAAAATTATACTGTGAGTTATTATCCCCATGTACTTTCATGTATAGAAATCTTATGGTGATATGGTGGGGTCAATACCAGTAGAGTGGTCGATTTGACGACTGGCCTTACGATCGATCGTAACTCCAGATACGAAGCATAACCCATCGTATCCTTCGACTTCAGTGTAAGGTTGCAATGTATCATAAGTTCTACGATTGATTCACTGTAGTAAGTTACGATGAGTTTGGTCTAGTGAAATCGACCCCAGGTTTTTCTGTTTCTAGTCGCATGTTTGGCTGAGTTTTCAAAGCCTTGTGAAACTGCACTATTAATTTACGAAAATTATAAGATTAATAAACCAGGTATGTTGATCTAACAAATCTTTTAATCCCCTTAGCTCGATGATCAATAATCTTTAATCCCTGATCTTTATTAATCTGCATGTTCTGGAATGTTATCATATCATTAAATACAAATGCACACTCCGACTAACTCCTTCTTTGAAAAGAATCGGTTTCGATGAAAATAAGATAGGAAATAAGATTACGACAGAAACAATGCATAATGCATACACATTTTGTTTTTCTGTTGAGGCTTATGGTTCGAATAATCTAGAGGGCGCTTGAATCGATGTTGTGTATGAAACGGTACAAGAACTGTCATGTCACAAGGGATGTTCTCCGAAAATAGACTACGTGAAAAAAAAACTTGTCGATCTATTCATGCATGGAGCTATTGGGCCGGGGAGCCTGTCGAATTGCTGTACGGATATTGCATTGGGTGGGACGTGGTTGCCATCTTGTTTTTGGCAGTATATATAATTGAAAACTTGCATGCAACTGAAGCTGCATCCTGATGAGAAAGTCTTAAAACAATCTTTAACTTCAGTTTGTTAGGTCGCTTTGATTAAGACTGTACATCACTTTGAAGTGGCTTACGTTCCTTGCAACTGCAGATTAGATTAAACAGATTTTTTTTTAATTATAAACTTCCTTTACTTGCATGATAATGCTTTTGCCATTTTTGATAAAGATTCTTCAAAGATCGAAACTTCAGGCTCTCCATAAACTCTGAGCACAAGCTAGGGGCGTGACAGGACAAGTAATGATTCCCTTGCTCCATTGATTTTGCAGAAAGCTGGGTGCCGGCCGAGAATTTCAACGATGCACCAGGCTTAGGCCTACTAGGAGGACTGGTAAGATGTTGGGCAGCTACGCCGGGGACTAGGTTAGGGCGGCCTCTTCGTGGGAATCAAGGTGGGTTCTGGACAGGTGACATCTTAGAGACCGTTGCAAATTGTCTCAATTGTATACATACAGCAGGAAAGCAAAGTCAAGACGCGTAGAGTATATCAAGAGTATATTTGCCGGACTTTGTACATGACACGTCCTTATTGTAATCATCAAATAACCACAAGGGAAACTGACTGAAATTAAAGTCATTGAAAGGTGAAACAAAGAAAAATTGACTGGAGCGGGATTCTAACCGGCGACCTCCTGAATACCGTACAGGCGCTCTACCAACTGAGCCATCCAGCCCTACGTTGGTAGAGCTCAGTTGGTAGAGCGCCTGTATTCATGAGGCCGCCGGTTTGAATCCCCCTTCAGTAAATTTTTCTTTGCTCACTTTTCAGTGACGTCCTTATTGTGTTGGATTTCGATTTAGGCTGCGCCGTGTTTCTGGACCAGGCTTTTAGAGGAAAACATTTCCAAGAAACGTAGTAATGCGATGACGTAATCCTTTCACGTGATGGCACGTGGTGCGCCGTGGGGCAGTAGGCCTACGCCACGTGACGCGTTGATGAGAGCCGACGCCCTCAACGACGATCGCCTCTGAAACGGTCTATATGGGCGTTTACGAAACGGAGGCTCGGGCTCCAGCTTATAATAGGAATAACAGGTATCAAAAAAGAGGCTTTTGGATGCCATTCGGAAGTAGATTCTCTGGTTTGAAAAGGGAAACAGAGCTCTAGCTTCAACGAAATATACCGCAACCTATATTTTCAGCATCTGCATGACAGGTTTGGAGCCAGGTTTGCCTAACTAAGCCCGAGCCTCCGTTTCGTAAACCTGAATAAAATTATGCCCAACAAGTGGGTTTACCCAGGGCCTTTTAATCCCTCCTCCAGGGGTTTAAAGTTAACCCAAAAGGTGGGCAAACAGAGTGTTGACACTAATCCTCGAATACTGCCGGACCCCGGATGCAAACAAACATCCACGAACAAACACAATCTTTCTGCTGGACCCTGCCCCTATCTCCGGGTATAAAAGGCCTGTCCGACGCGCCAGCACCTACCACTCCTCCCCGGCTCTCCCATAGTCCGCATCATCCTAGTTCTTACTCGCAACAGCAGTCCCAACTCCGCTCATTTCCCAATCCAAGATGCCTTCTTACAAGCTGACGTATTTCAACGGGCGTGGCAGGGGTGAGTCATGCCGTATGATGATGGCAATGGCCGGGCAGGAGTTCGAAGATGTTCGGCTCACTATGGAACAGTGGCCAGAGGTGAAAAAGAGTAAGTTATGTAACATATTCAGACCTTCATTAGTACTTTTAGTATACCAAGAAGACCAAATTGACGATTCTAGTTTTGCACTGACTTTGCGGGACAGGGAAATGTTCCAGCTTACATTGGGTAGCCTACCTTTAAACCAGGAGTAATTAACTGTAGTTAATTATATAAAAGAGATATAATTATTGGTCAAATCGGCTTGAAATTACACATCAAGCTAAGTGTACACTGTTAACATTTTTTCGGTAACAATCTCGGTAACATGTTGCCCAGGTACCTAATTGTTGTCAATGTACACAGAGCAAAACAAGTTGAGTAACATGTCGCAGTAACATCTCGGTAACATGTTGGCCAAATGTTACTTGTGTACAAAGGGCCCAAAGTTAATTGCCCAGCCGAGGTGTGTTGCCCTAACTGGGCAACATGTTACCGAAAATGTTAACGAAATTGTTGACTGTGTACACTCTGCTTCAGGCCCGTTGAAATGAAAATAACATGGCGTTGCTATATGATCACATTATATTTCACATTGTTGTAGTAACTCACTGCATGTTTTTCAGTGATTTGTCCTTTCCCCATACGTGGACATTGTACTATTTTTGTTATGCTAATCTCCCACAAGTTCCACATCATCAATTTCTCATTATGTACAGGCATGGGGTTTGAGTATTAATATTGTGATGTTAACATTAAATGTAGCCTACAATACAGGGTTGGTAACATACATGTATTTAACCAAACATAATTGTCACAGATTTACCAATAACTTTTAGGATATGAAGATATGGTGCTGGTAGAAACATACCGTTAAAACATTGCCGCCTGAAATTGTGTACATATCCAGTAATTAGTAAAACAAAGACCGAAAACAGTTTTGATCTCGGGGTAAGATCAAAACCATTCGTTATGTTTTATAAGAAAAATTGACTCGATTTTCCGCTATTTTCTCGTGACTCAGACGGCGATTGAGCTCGGATTTTCACAGGTTTATCATTTTATGTACAGTATATGTTGGATTAGAAAAAAAATTTGGGTGCTGTTCTGTGACCTTTAAAATCACTGTAATATACCTTTTAAATAGGCCGTGTTCAGTCAGTATACGTATACACACACAGCTGGGACCAAAACGATTTTTCATTATGGGCGGCGGATGACTTTGCAAATTCCTGCCGGAATTTAGACTTTTGTGCCGTCGTGCCAAATCACTAAAGCAAACACAGTTATGTAACTCAGAGTGCCAACGTGTATTTGCTTTGGGCCGTGGGCGTGGGGCATTATTGTACTGAAATATAATGGACATCTTTAGTTACTAAAAGCCAGCTTGTGAAGTGCGTAAATTATTGAAAGACGCCAAATTTTAATAAACATAGTAGGCTTTACAGGCAAAAGTCAAACAACAAGCTTATGATTAATAGGCTTAGCTTTATAATTACAAATGGGGTATTACACTGAGACACGTTAGCATCTAAAAGTGGACATTAGGGAGACATCTGGGGCCAATTTCACGGCGCTGCTAAGCACAAAAATTTGCTTAGCACAAAAATGTATTGCCCAATAAAACAAACCACAGTGAACAATTTCATTTGATGTTCATGGTCAGTCAACAACAGCCAAAGAACAATCACAAGCGATACACAACACATGGAAATTTGGTTGTTAACCCTGATTTTATTAAGACTGAAATGTCATGCTTAGCAAATTTGTGTGCTTAGCAGCGCCGTGAAATTGGCCCCTGGACTTAGGGAGACTTTTTGATGTCTCCCTAAGGTACCAGCTACCTTTAAAGACATATTTTTACCGTCCATATTTTAATAGAAGACAGAGAATGCTCTCAATATGAACATAATATGTCAATTTCAAGTTCATTGGTTTGGAGGATGTTTAGAAATAGGTCAGTAAAGTGTGTGCACGATCCTATGGGAAAGTCTCCCTTAGGTCCCATCCTCGGTTATTATTTATTATTATGACGTTGTTAAGTTTGATCACCTTATTCCGTTGTTGATTTATATCCTATAAAAATGATCCAATGGCCAATGGGAGACTTTGGAGCTGGGTCTTAAAGTCGACAGCGCACGCGCACGCGCACGCACGCGCACAACAACGCGAGCATTCTCAGAGATAGCAAAAAGAGACTTCAGTCTGCTGCCGCCAACGTCTCAAAAGTCTCCCATTGAGTTTTAAACGCGAGAAATAGAAGTGTTTATATCACGATTATTATTCAAAGTTATTATTGTTTTTACAGGTATGCCTCTGGGACAGATACCGGTGCTGGAGGTTGACGGTAAAACGCTTCTGCAGAGCCGAGCAATTGCTTCTTATCTGGCACGGGAACTCGGTAGGTGATCAAGGCCAAGGCCGGCACCTTATATTTTCAAGACATTGATATTGACAATGGCAACGTCAACGTCGATGACAATGTCAATGACAATGTCAATGACAATGCCAATGCCAATGCCAATGCCAATGCCAATGACTGACTATGACTATGTCAAGGACAATGACAGTGACAATAACAATGACAATGACTATGTCAAGGACAATGACTATGTCAAGGACAATGACAATGACAATGTCAACAACAATAACAATGCTAACGACAACGACAATGGCAATAGTGTTTATATGTTTCCCTGGTCGATGGTCCCTTTCAATGCTTATAAGCAAATCCTTAACACAATGGTTACCATTCACTTTGGGAAACATCTACAACTATACCTTTGTTAAGAGGCTCGGAAGTTCGTGGCTTGCTCATCGGAACTTGGAGTAAGGAAGAGCTTCCTTATTGCTCAGAACATGGTGGAAGGCAGGCTACCTCCATTCTCAAAACACTAAGGGCCTCGAAGCTCGGCTCAGGCTCATGCTCAGGCTTAGGCTCAGGCTAAGACTCTGGCTCCATTTCGTGAATCCAGTTCAAAATTACGGGTATCAAAATAGAGACTTTTGGCTGCAGTTTGGAAGTAGATTGTGTGTTATTTGCGGTCGCAACACGGGTCTGTCTGCTGCCACCAACGTCTCATGAGACTTTCTCTGTCGTTAGAGTAATGATTGATTGCAGTACTAGCAAATTCTGTCATTTCGTTCTCGTCTGTCATATGATATTCCCTCCAACGTATACAGGATTCAATGGCTCCAATAGCTGGGAGACTGCAATGGTGGACATGTTCAACGGCGTGGTAGAGGACCTCTGGATGCCAGTGGTTGGAATCATCTTCGAAAGGGACGAAGCAAAGAAGGTGGGTAACCTGAGTAGGGTTAGGGTCAGGGTTAGGGTCAGGGTTACTGTAAAGATATTTCCACCTGAACTTAGAGTACATATCCAGAAATTAGTAAAACAAAGACCAAAAACAGTTTTGATCTCGGGGTAAGATCAAAACCATTCTTTACGTTTTGTAAAAGAAATTTAATCGGGTTATCGCTATTTTCTCGTAACTCAGATGTCCGATTGATCTCAAATCTTCACAGGTTTATCATGTCATCTATATGTTTGATTAGACAAAGTGTGAGTGCTTTTCTCGTGACCTTTACCAATCATGTATTATACCTTTAATGTGTCTCTTGTTCGGCATACAGGAAGAGCGCAAGAAGACCTACTTCACTGAAAAATTCCCCGGCATGATGAAATTTTTGGAAGCTGAGCTGTGCAAGAACAAGGAAGGGGACAGTTTCTTTGTCGGAGATAAGGTATAGTTCTCGGTCGGTGCACAAGATATGCTTTCCTATTAAAGGTGGTATCACACTTTGGTAAGAAACCAAAACAGAAATGTTCACAGATTTACATATCACATACAGGGTATGAAGATGGTGCTGGTAGAAACATAAAGTTAACAGTTTTTCCGTCTGAAATGGTGTATTTATCCAGAAATTAGTAAAACAACGACCGAAAATCTGTTTGATCTTTTAAAAGATCAAAAATAAAAGAGAAAAGACTTAAGAAATATTGTTGCTGTTTTTCACTGTTTTCTCAAAAAGTGGGCACCGTATGGGACTGAAATGTTCACAGATGACTGTTACTATATCTGTCTTGGTATTTTTGCCCATGAATCTGTATTTCTTTGATAAAAATCAAAGTATGATACTGCCTTTAAGCATAAAAATTATTCCTTGATCAAACATGATTACCAACCAAATGTTCATCATGTGATGTTTACTGCTTTTGACTTATATTCGGCCATTGTTTGCTGAGCATAACATTCACAAGAAGTGTTGGCTGGCATAGCGATTATATTTACCAAGCTTTTGCTGCTTAAGCAGATTTTTGGTGCTTAAGCAGCTCTATGAAATTGGCCCCTGCTCACTTACTTCCGCTGAGAATTTGTTCATCCGTACAGCCGTACTGCACACTCACAAAATGACAAGCCATTTCCAACTCTGGAGTTATTTCAACTCGCGCTATCTCTTCGAATTCGTTCGACACCATTTCCTCCAAAATACTGGACTTTGATGTTTCACCAAGTTGTAATAAGCCATTTTTTCAACTACTTTTTTCTTCTTCATATTTTGCAGATTACTCTGGCCGACTTGAACTTCCATACTTCAATGGAAACCATCGAGGGTACAGCTTACCCGGACATGGGCCTGGACAAGTACCCCAAACTCGCCGCCCTGAGAAAGCGCATCTCGGCTGACGAGAAACTGGCCCCATACCTGGCCAAGAGAAAGCCGTCCGATGCTTAATAAGAAGCTGCAGCAATCAGCGCCCACGACCAATACAAACAAAAATACCGACACGAACTTTTGTTCCGCTGACTGGTTTTTACCTTGAAACAATTTGCTTGGAGTTAGGAGGCCCTGACGCGTTTTTGATCCTAGCAGGATCTTTATCGAAGGCTAAGTGACAAGACAAACATATAAAATGATGGTCAATTTAGGCACATGCTCAATACAAACCACAACGTAGCAAAACATTTAAAAAGAAACCAATCTCTTCTTACATTTCCCCCAGAAACTCAGAAAAAGCACAAAATACAAGAAATACACGATCCACATTCTTATTTATGTATGTATAATGATCGAATTTTTGTAAAGGCGATATAACAATAAAATTTAACAATTAAAACATTTGAATAGAAATCTGTGAACATGAAGTCATTATTTTGTCATTATTTTGTGTGTGAAATATTTGTAATAGCTCCCCCTGGTTGTCTTATACATGTATTATTCCTCTTGATTGACAAAAGATGGATTTCATGTCTTAACCAAGGAATTTGAATTATGACTACAGTAAGGTTACCAGTCTTAAATGTTTCACTGTAATCAAATTTGGCGGGAAAGGAATGAAAGTGCTTTAACATTATTGCTTAATACATAATTAATGACTACGTGTATATGAATTGATAGTTTTATACATAGGTGCTTAATTTTGACCAAAAAGTGAAAAAACAAAACAGGACATGTATGCCCCGCCCCCAAAAAAGATCCCCTTGGAACCGATCTGCGCAATTAACAATGCGTGTGGCGTCACACCTACAGAACTAGTATAGACTCGCATCACAGTATTCTACGTGGCGTTCTGCATGTGACGTAAGCAATGTTTTTCGTCGCGCAAAGTGGGGTGCTAAATTATGGGTCTAAAATACTTCCTTTTTCTATATACAATATTTTTTTAGCACAAGCAATTATAGACAGGTTGAGATTTATAACAGTACAGGGGTCGATTTCACGAAACTCTACGATCGATCGTAACTCGAGTTACGAAGGATAACCCATCGTATCCCGCTTATCCTACGTAGGGTTTCGATGCTTTCCAAGTTCTACGATTGATATTAAGTTACGATGTGTTTGGTGAAATCGACCCCTGATGTATTTAACTTCATATGCGTTTTGATTACAGTAAACATTAAATTATTTGTAATTGGCTGAGTAAGCATAATTGTTATAGCTCCAAGCAGGGGCCAATTTCATAGAGCTGCTTAGCACACAAATTTTTTTTAGCACAACTAGCTTACCCAATCAAACAAACCACCATTGAAAATTCCATTTGATATGCATGGTCAGCAAACAACAGCCAAAGAACAATCGCAAGTGATACACAACACAAGGACATTTGGTTGAGTAATCCTGTTTTTACTAAGACAAAAATATCGTGCTTAGCGAATGTTGTGCTAAGCAGCTCTGTGAAATTGGCCCCAGGGCAGTCAGAAACTCACCGTGGTAAATACATGATACCGTAATTGATTTCTATGAGATTGGTAAACACGATAAGGTCATAATCCATAACAAAATGCTGCAATCCAAAATGTTATCACATAAGCTCCGAAGCCCATGGCCCGTTCCCTGAACTTTGGTCCGTCGTTCTGCCTTATCTGTACCCATCAAATATCAGTGCATACTTGAACCATGCTCGGACCAGCCCTCGACCTTGTATGGGAGTTATTCGCTTCAGACACAGTACTGTAGTTTTGCATATTTCGACCGGCTGCCAGTAACTTTGATCGGTATACGTTATAGAACATGTCTTCTTACAAGTTGTATTACTTTGATGGGCGTGGACGCGGCGAGACGGCGAGGATGCTGTTCGCTATAGGCGGCCAGAAGTTCGAAGATATCCGCTTCAGTGGCGATAAATGGCCGGAGTTTAAACCGAGTGAGTGAATGTATGGGGAGGGAATGTAACGTTGATTCAGATTGTATTTAATCATTGGTTCCGGGCCCACTGCCCGGCTTGGTCCGGTACAGTTTTGCACTGGCTTGGGCAAAAGGCGGCACAAGCTCGGCGGCACAGGCTCGGCGGCACAGGTCGGCATAAGCTCATCAGCACAGGCCGGCACAAGCTCATCAGCACAGGCCGGCACAAGCCCATCGGCACAGCCCGGCTCAAGCTTCGGCACTGGCCGGCACAAGATCGACGGCACAGGGCCAGGGCGGCACAAGCTCGGCAGCACAGATCGGCACAAGCTCATTGGCACAGGCCGCCACAAGCTCATCGGCACAGGTCGGCATAAGCTCATCGGCACAGGTCGGCACAAGCTCATCGGCACAGGTCGGCATAAGCTCATCGGCACAGGCCGGCACAAGCCCATCGGCACAGCCCGGCTCAAGCTTCGGCACTGGCCGGCACAAGATCGACGGCACAGGGCCAGGGCGGCACAAGCTCGGCAGCACATACCGGCACAGGCCCGGCGACACAGATCGGCACAAGCCCGGCGGCACAGATCAGCACAAGCTCGACCGCACAGGCCGGCACAAGCTCGACCGCACATACCTGCACAAGCTCGACCGCACATACATGCACAAGCCCTGCCGCAGAGGGTAGCGCCTTCCCGGTATCATGTGGCTCTGGTCCGGTATCTCTACTTTAAACAAACTCGATCTTTTTTCTTTTTCCCACAGAGATGATTTTGGGTCAAGTGCCCGTTCTCGAGATTGACGGCCAGCAACTGCCCCAGAGCCGGGCCATCGACCGCTACCTAGCCCGGCAGTACGGTAATAATCCCGGAAGAAAAGTTGTATAAAAATCAAACCAATTAATCAATCAATCAAATGTTTTGGCCACCTGCAAATTTAAATTATTTCGAGCCTTGGTTGTAAACAGAATCTCATTCAACATAATTCCTCTAAGATACTTTCAGTAAAGAAATCTGACACATGACACTTCTTATGATCGTGTCATTTGTACTAGAATATTGATAATAATTTCATAACATCTGTTGTTTACGGAGAAGACGAAATACTGAGACAAAAATAGGGGAACAATCTCGGTTTTGTGGTGAAGATGGAAAGGCAAAAAGAATGAAAAAGATGTGCTATCACACATTTTAAAGAAGCTTACAATATTTTATTAGGGCACTGTTAGTTTTCCTTGTAATTCAAAGACTTTACTCTATAACCATGTCATAAACCAGGGGTCTATTTCACCAAACGCATCGTAACTTACGATCAATCGTAGGACTTATGATACATTGCAGCCCGTACGTAGAAGTAGAAGTTGCAGGATACGATGGGGTATCCTTCGTAACTTAAGTTACGATCGATCGTAGGGCTTCTTGAAATGTTTACTTGAAGGTAATATCATACTTTGTTTTTTTGTCAAGGAAATGCAGATTCATGGCCAAAAATATCAAGGAAGATACAGTAACAGCCATCTGTGAAAATTTCAGTCCCATACGGCACCAACTTTTTGAGAAAACAGTGAAAAACGGCCAAAGTATTTTCTCTTTTATTTTTGATCTTTTAAAAGATCAAAAAGATTTCCGGTCATAGTTTGACTAATTTCTGGATTGATACACCATTTCAAGCGGAAAAACTTTAACGGTATGTTTCTACCACCACCATCTTCATACCCTGTATAAAGTTATACGTAAATCTGTGTACATTTCTGTTTTTGTTTCTTACCAAAGTATGATACTACCTTCAATCAGTGATAACGTCTAAAATCATGTTGTTGATTCAGATTTTTCTTTCATATTTTACATCTAGGCTTATACGGTTCGAATAATCTAGAGGGCGCTCGGATCGATGCGGTGTGTGACGCGGTTGAAGAACTCATGAAGAAACTCTTCCAATCGATGTTCTTCGAAAAAGACGAGGCGAAAAAGGCTAGTCAGTCTGATAATTCTAGTCTGGAGCCAAAGTTCAACAACTTGGAATGACGTGGAATGGGGTGATATGTTGTCTTGCAGTAACAGACAATTTATGTGAGAGACCCTGCGTGGGAAAAAGAAACGGAAAAAAAATACCAATTGAGTTTTTTCACGCCAGTTACACACAGTAGTATGTTGTATAATTACAAATGGGGTATAAGGGAGACATATTTAGCGTGTAAAACTAAAAGTGGACATTAGGGAGACATGTCTTTTTAAGAATTTACCAAGATCTTACTCTATCGTAACTTTCTGCCCCATTAACGCTAAGCAAAATTTAAGGGGTTTGATACTCTGGGGCAATTTCATAGAGCTGCTTAGCACAAAAGAAATTGCTTACCACAAAAATAGCTTGTCCAATAAAACAAACCACCATTGAAAATTCCATTTGATATTCATGGTCAGCGAACAACATCCAAAGAACAATTGCAAGTGATACACAACACGCGGAAATTTGGTTGTTCATCCTGTTTTTACTAAGACAGAAATCCCAGGCTTAGCGAATTTTTGTGCTAATCGTTCTGGATTGCTACATTGATTTTGCAGAAAGCTGGGTTGGCAAGTTACTACGCCGACGATGCACCGGGCTTACTAGGAGCTCTTGTGAAGCTGCTTGACAGCTACGGGGGAGGTGACGACGGCTTCTTCGTGGGAAACAAGGTGGGTTCCGATGAAAACCAACATCCATTTTTCCGGTCTCAAAAACAAGTTGGAACATGTTTAATCCCACACGTATGAAGTTTAAAGGTAATATAATACTTTTTGTCAAAGAAATACAGATTCATGAGCACATAATATCAAGGAAAATACAGTAACAGTCATCTGTGAAATTCCCAGTCCCATACAGTGCCCACATTGTGAGAAAAACAGTGAAAACGCCCACGGAATTTCTTTTATCTTTTCACCGTTATTTTTTATCTTTTAAAGATCAACAATATTTTCGGTCGTTGTTTTACTAATTTCATGATAAATACTCCATTTCAGCACCATCTTTATACCCTGTCAGTTAAATGTAAATCTGTGAACAGAATCGAGAAATATAGTTATAAAATACCGGGGTCGATTTCACCAACCTCATCGTAACTTACTTCAATCGTAGGACGTACGATGCATTTCAGAGCCCCTACATAGGATTGGCCCCTGGATCGGTTATCCTCCTTAACTCGAGTTACGATCGATCGTAGTGCTTCGTGAAATCGACCCCAGTTTTATCAAAAAAGACAACAGCGTCAGAGACACCGATTCACGGGATGAATCAGCGAAAATTAATGCACTGCCGGGCAAAGTTCACGAACACTGCCATTGATTTTGTTGGATGAAAAATAAGAAAAAAATGCTGAATCACGCGTCTGGAATAACGAACCAAAATAGCAAGTCATTGTAGACCTTATAAAAGGCCATTGTCACGGCAAATTTGAAAGAGTCTGCGTATAATGTACGCGTTAACCGTACATATATACGTTAACCATGTACATGGGTGAATCCCGTTCATCTGTTAGTGTGTGTAAAATTCTGTTATTAACTTATGGCTACAATATCATTGGAGTCTTTGTTCCCAGCTTACTTGAGCCGGGTTAGCAAAGAGGCCAGGCTTGGCCGGTCAAACTAACCTTATATTATTGGCCGTGATTGTATTTCTCTGGACTGTCATGTTTGTTATTGAACTTAGGTCGGAAAACCATCCCATATTAAAGGTAGTATCATACTTTGGCAATAACCCAAAACAGAAATGTTCACAGATTTACGTATAACGTACAGGGTATGAAGATGGTGGTGGCAGAAACATACCGTAAAAATTTTTCCACCTGAAATGGTGTATTTATCCAGAAACTAGTAAAACAACGACCGAAAATCTTTTTGAACATTAAAAGATCAAAAATAAAACAGAAAATACATAAGAAATACTGTGGCTGTTTTTCACTATTTTCTCAAAAAATGGGCACCTTATGGGACTGGAATTTTCACAGATGGCTGTGACTGTATCTTCCTTGATATTTTTGCCCATGAATCCGTATTTCTTTGACAACAAAACAAAGTATGATATTACCTTTAAGTGTTAAGTTGACAGCATTTTAATTCAACAATGACTTGTCATCATACCTGCCACAGCTCAGTGAATTCCAACCCAACACAAGACGAACCTAAAATTTTCCTTATTTTCACCCCCAGAAATTATCATCCTTAGGCCGTGTCCCAATTCTCTGGCTGCGACCGCAAATAACACACAAGTCTATGGAAACGGCTGCAGTCACTGGCTAGTGGCTGCCATAGGGACATGCGTAATTTGCAGCCAAAGCCAGAGAATTGGGACACGGCCTTAGTTCTGCTATCTCGTCATCATATCGCTGGTTTTCTCTCAATTTATCTTGTAGATATCGCTTGCCGATATTTTCTTCTTCGCCATGACTGAATATTTCGAGGTGGAGGAGTTTGCGAAGCAGCCCAAGCTCAAGGCATTGAGGGACCGGGTGGGGACCATCGAACGACTGGCCTCCTACATGGAAAACCGTCCCACACAGGGATTCTAAACCCCCCTCTGATAGGGGGTCTATTTCACCAAACTCATCGTAACTTACGACCAATCGTAGCACTTTATGATGCATCGCAACCTTGTATAGGATGCGATGGGATATCCTTCTTAACTCGAGTTTCACCAAAATCATCGTAACTTACTCTAAATCGTAGGACTTTATGATGCATCGCAAGTACATGTATAACTTATACGGTGGGTTCGATCGTTGGACTTTGCAAAATCGGGATCTGGGATCTATTTCCTCTAATTCATCGTAACTTACGACCAATCGTGGCACTTTATGATGCATCGCAACCCTGTATAGGATGCTATGGGATATCCTTTGTAACTCGAGTTTCCCCAAACTCATCGTATAATAACTTACTATCAATCGTAGTACTTTATGATGCATCGCAGCCCTAATACGATAGGTTATCCTTCGTAACTTGAGTTACGATCGATCGTAGGGCTTCGTGAAATCGGGGCTTCGGTTTCTATACTCACGTCAAGTTTGGTCAATGGATATGAAACCACTAAAATAAATGTAGTCAATTAAAAACTCACATGTTTCACATTTTATTATTAATTTCATATGCACTAAATAATTAAATAATAACTAAATAATAAACAGTCCATTATCGATGGTTTTGAAATTTAGACCGGAGCGCAAAAAGGAAAAAGAAATGCAAATTTCTACAAAAATCTAATATTCCAGACATTTAAAAAAAAATTATTCCAGTTTGGTTACAAGACACGATTAAACCAGCAACACATTTCTCTGATCTGAGGTTTTATGTGAATTATTATTTGCATGTATTTGTCCATTGAAATTTTCACTCAGACATTGTAAATAATAACATTTTTCATCTTTGATAAAATTTTCTTTTTTTTTAAAGAATGAGTCAGCAAAAAATACGCATAAGGCATACTGGGAAACGATCCTCAATTACTTGTGCATTAAGAAGAAAATTATAATAAAATATTGCCGAGTCATCGCAATATAGAACAAACACTTCACTTGAGTAAACAAAAAAAATTCTGTATTACAACAGCCTCTGAAAGTCTCGCGAGATCTCGTCCAGCGTCCAGGGGTGTGTTCATTTTGTCCCCGAGAAGAGTGCCGTTCCAAAACTGCACAATTTCCGGAACCGCGGCGCGATACTTTTTTTTGTATATGATGCATTGCTTATAAGTGAGGAGGGTTCTACCGCGATTTGTTTATTGAAAGTCCCTGGTTATTTGATGTGTAACTATAGAAGGTCGAGTTTAATGCAGCGTGGAGCGTGGGCTTGCATGAAGTGTATTTAAACGGAGAGTCCTGTCGGTACCGTCGCATTTCTCGCTGTCGACTATCGCCGTGTCGGATCGCTGGTTTGAGCCGCTCGTCCTTTTTTCAACAGCCAAGTCGCACTTGTAGATACATCACTCAACATGCCTACTTACAAGCTGACGTACTTCGACGCTAAGGGCAGAGCAGAGAGCACCCGGCTCCTGTTCGCTCTGGCAGATCAAAAGTTCGAGGACGTCCGTCACACTCACAAGGAGTGGCCCGCAATCAAACACAGTAAGTACGAGGATTTTCTAAAATTGAAAATTTCTCAAATTAAAGAAGTGCTTGTCGGTGACAGCCACAGATTACATCAAAATGTTCTATAATAGGGAGGCCAGTTCTGAATTGAGCCCTTGGTGACTCTACGTTTCGGACCGTTTGCTTGGTTCGTCTTCAGTAATTTAAAGAGGCATGATATGGAGACAATACTCTCAACTGCAAGTCAGTTCGTTCTGTACAAATTCCCAAGTCTTATAATTTTAAAACTCGTCTTAATTTAAGGTCCAATTGAAATTGCACAAAATAATATTGAAATTATACGATGTGGAAAGTCTGTCTTAAATTGATAACCAAAGTATAATGTTGTAATTAATATAGGCCTAAGCCTTTATCGAAACATTATTTTACATGGTGGCTCCCATACTGCGCAATAAAGGTATAATACATGATTGGTAACGGTCACAGCACTCACACTTCGTCTGATCCAACATCTACATGTAACAATATAAGCCTATGCAAATGTGAACGAGTCACGAGAAAATAGCGAAAACCCGACTCAATTTTTCTTAGAAAACATAAAGAATGGTTTGATCATACCCCGTGATCAAAACAATTTTCGGTCTTTGTTTGACTAATGTCTGGATAAACAACACGATTTCAGGCGGAAATGTTTTAACGGTATGTTTCTACCAGCACTATTTTCATATCCTGAAAGTTAAAGGTAAATCTGTGAACATTTCTGTTTGGGTATTTTTTACCAATCCTGTATTTTACCTTTAAAGGTAGTATCATACTTTGGTAAAAAACCAAAACAGAAATGTTCACAGATTAACGTATAGTTTACATGGTATGAAGATGGTGGTTGGAATATACCGTTAAAAATATTCCGCCTGAAAATGGTGTATTTATCCAGAACTTTAAGTAAAACAACGACCGAAAATCTTTTTGATCTTTTAAAAGATCAAAAATAAAAGAGAAAAGACTTAAGAAATACTGTGGCTGTTTTTTCCTGATTTCTCTAAAAATGGGCACCGTATGGGACTGGAATGTTCACAGATGACTGTTACTGTATCTGTTTTGATAATTTTGTCCATGAATCTGTATTTCTTTGTTAAAACCAAAGTATGATATTACCTTTAAAATGCCTTGTGTATATTTTCATGTCTCCCACAGAATATCCCATGCAGCAGATGCCGTGCTTGGTAGTGGACAATAATCCACCGCTCGGTCAGAGCAGGGCCATCAATGGATTCCTGGCTAGGACATTCAGTAAGTGAGACCCTATATCAATGTCTCTTGATCAATATTTCTGGCTCATTTTTTTTACAACATGACACCGAAAAAGATTCCACCCTCTTTAGACAAGGAGCATGGACCATGTAAAAATTGGAGTTCTCAACCCTGACCACATCTAAGGTCTGACTTTAGAAATTGATGGAACGGACCTCAGGGAACATTTCTAGGTACTATGTGACCTCAAATTGTGGTAGCACTTTTGTGTAATATCCCAAAATTCGTTGTAATATGTCCCCCCCAAAATTAAGAAAAACAAAAGACAATTCAACAAATGATTGAATGATCTTCATTCTGACTTATTTTTTTTAATGTTACTTCTCTGTGAATGGATTACAAATTATATAATCACATAATCATTCACCAAAATGCATATCGAGGACTTGGTAGGAGGTCAGAAAATACGACCACGCCCCTTTTTTTTGTTGCATTGTGGGAAAGTGAATCTCGTTTTTTGTTGTTCCTCAAATGATACCACATTTTTCTCAAACGTGATACCACCATTTGAAGCCACATACTACCTAGCAAAACTGTTAATGGTATATACTTCCACAGTTTATGAAGTCAAACCATAGATGTAGTGGGTGTTGAGCTAGTTTTCAGAACTTTGCTCCTTGACTACTTATCAGCTTTTTAAAAATTAGTCCAAATAGGGTATTAGGGAGACAGGTTAACCCCCATCTGAAAGAGAACATTTTGGAGACGTCGAGAATTAGGGAGACATTTTCTGCTACATTTTAGTATAGACATATTTTTACCGTCAATATTTTAATAGAAAACAAAGAATGCTCTCAATATGAACATTATGTCAATTTCAAGTTAATTGGTTTGGAGGATGTTTAGAAATAGGTAAGTAAAGTTTGTGCACGACCCTGTGGGAATGTCTCCGTAAGTACCCATTCAGGATAATAATAATATATAGTTTTATGCAGATAATGAACAGTTTTGAATAATGTTAAATAACCAATTTTTCGACATAATTTTAACATAATCTTCCCGGGGAGTATATAGCAGGATTCCCTGGTGCTATCAAAATTTATTTTTTGCATGTGATCCTGGGGTCAATTTCACGGCGCTGACACAAAAATTGGCTAAGCACGACATTTCTGTCTTAATATAAAAACAGGGTTAACAACCACATTCCCATGTGTTGTGTATCACTTGTGTGATTGTTCTTTGGCTGTTGTTTGCTGACCATGAATAATTATGAAATGGAATTTGTAATGGTGGTTTGTTTTATTGAGCAAGACATTTTGTACTTAGCAATGTTTTGTGGTTAATATCTCCATGGAATTGGCCTCTGGTGTATGGCTGCGCCTCAAAGTCGTGTACGTACCTTGCAATCCTGAAAAAGGGCGGGAAAATTTAAGGAAGAAGCTGATATAGGTCCGCGCCCGCCCGCTTCCAATACCTCGGCCGTCTGCCACGGCGGACCTGTCCCTGCCGCCCCGCTGCTGGCAGTTTCTCAATTTCCATGTATTGCATCCCTATACACAGACCTGTACGGGACCAACATTGAGGAGGCGACCAAGATTGACTTTGTCCTTGGCATTGTGGATGACCTGATGATGCCCATCTTTTTAGCATACCATCAAGGAAAAGGCCTGGACGACGTATGTATATCAGAGACCTGTCTTTCTGTCTTGTACGAAGCTGTATTAGGGACATGCTGAAAAAATAAATTTGCCTCTCTCTGACCTAACTAGTACGTACGAGTTATATGTCGTACGTACGAGATAGAAGTCATAGGTACGAGTTATAAGTCGTACGTACGAGATATAAGTCGTAGGTATGAGTTATATGTCGTACGTATGAGTTATAAGACGTACGTACAAGATAGAAGTCGTACGTACGAGTTTTAAGTCCGTACGTACGAGATATAAGTCGTAGGTACGAGTTGTATGTCGTACGTACGAGTTATATGTCGTACGTACGAAATAGAAGTCATACGTACGAGTTATAAGTCGTACGTACGAGACATAAGTCGTACGTACGAGTTATAAGTCGTACATACCAGATAAGTCGTAGGGTAGTACGAGTTATATATAGTAGCCTATGTACAACTTATGAATCATATCTCGACATACAACTCGTACGTACGACTTATATCTCGTACCTACTACTTATGGATCATATCTCGTACGACTTATGAGATACATCGGACGTACAACTTATGGATCATAGCTCGTATGTACGAGATATGATTCATAAGTCGTACGTACGAGATATAAGTCGTACGTATATAAGTCGTACGTACAACATATAACCCGTACGTACGAGTTAGGTCAGAGAGAGCCAAATTTATTTTTTCAGCATGTCCCTAATACAGCTTCGTAGTCTTGAACCTGGCTTTGTTGTTTTTTTTTCTGTCCTATTTATACATGAAATCACCGACACCTGTTAATTACCGTAATTACCGTAACACCGTTGTGTTTTTGGTTTGGGTGCTTTAGGTTGCGGTAACCCAAAACTATTTATGACAAAATAATAATGTTATTTTTGTTGAATTATCTGTTTTCATGTTGACCTCGAAGAAAGATGTGAGGAAGGATTACTACGAGAATCAAATCCCCAAGTTCCTTGAAGCGCTGGAGTGCATGCGGGAGAAATGCGGCGGAGGGGACTTCTTCCTCGGGAAAACGGTAGGCCTACTAACGGGGGCCAATTTCATAGAGCTGCTTAAAGGTAGTATCATACTTTGGTAAGAAACCAAAACAGAAATATTCACAGATTTACGTATAACTTACAGGGTATGAAGATGATGCTGGTAGAAACCTACCGTTAAAATTGTTCCGCCTGAAATGGTATACTTATCCAGAAATTAGTAAAACAACGACTGAAAATCTTTTTGATCTTTGAAAAGATCAAAAATAAAAGAGAAAAGACTTAAAAATACTGTGGCTGTTTTTCACTGTTTTCTCAAAAAGTGGGCAACGTCTGGGACTGAAATTTTCACACAGATGACTGTGACTGTATCTCCCTTGATATTTCTGCCCATGAATCTGTATTTCTTTGACAAAAACCAAAGTATGATACTACCTTTAAAGTCTCTTCATCGTTATTTTTTATCTTTAAAAGATCAACATAATTTTTGGTCATTGGTTTTGATCATTTTCTAGATAAATACATCATTTCAGGCAGAACATTCTTAACGGTATATGTTTCTACCATCAATACCCTGTAGATTATAGGTAAATGTGACGATTTCTGTGTCGGTTTTAGCAAAGTATGAAAGAAGTTAACGTGACCTTTTATCGTCAACGAGACTAGCTGATTGCATGCTCCGCTGTGTTAAATCTTAGCATGACCACAAACCAGCACCTTCCTATTTATATGACAGCAGTACCGCTTCCTAACCCCCTTTTTTAAATCTAACTTTTGGCCCACTATTACACAGATCAGCCTTGCCGACGTTGCCTTCTTCGCCTGGGCTGACGCATGCCGCTGTTGCGATGTCCTCAAGAAGTATCCCAAGCTATACGCGTTGTCGAAGAGTGTGGAAGAGAATCCAAAGATCGCCAAATACTTGAAAAATCGCCCTGCAACCATAGATTAAACTTTCAACAAAAGTTGGCTGAATTTTGGTCCTTTCGCGGCTGAAAAACGTGGCCTATACATCCCGTATAATATATGAAAGTCTGCTCATTTTAAAGGGCTTATTCATTATGGATCGGTTTGCCCAAACACCATGTAAGAATCGTTCGAACGTTCGCACTTCTATTCCGTTCGCACTTCTCGTAAGGTCTCAACGTTTCGACTAGCCTGCTCTAGTCATCATCAGGAGACGCGAAATAGGATGTTCTAAAGTACGAACGATTCTTACATGGTGATCCAAAGCCTTAAATCTTACTAAATTGCTTATTCATTGTTTTACGGAAGTTCAATCGAGGTTTTAGGAAGATTCTTGAGTAGCGAAGTAGGCCAACATTTCCCTTTTTTGATCTAAACACCTCGGAATGCCGAACCATATTTCGAGTTTCTTTAGTACCTATGATGCTGCAAAATATGAACATCGCACAGTAACCTGTACAACATTCAATTTATTTCGACGTTCACTTTTTTTTTTACACGCTTAAATTTCTGACCGAAATATCCCTTATAAACATCAATTTGCGATGCAATACGAACAATTCAAAAAGCTTGCATCACGAACTGAAATTGAAGTTTCGCACTTGCACTGTTCCTGAAATTTCGTAAATTCTCCTGAAGTACAAGTAGCCATAACCGTGAATTTACATTCCTTCCAAAAAAGTGTCGTTTTATATTGTGTTTTTTTGTTTTTGGTTTGGGTCTTTTGTTTTTGTTTACTTAGTGCCATAGTGATTAAAAATGTCAACGAGGACTTGAAAAATGTGCCTTCTTTTTACAATGCAGAGCGATACGTCGATCACAGTACTGTTGTATAATTTGCATAATCCATAATTGTGAAAACCGCTCAGCATAAATTTTACAGTAAGCATGTAAACAACACAAAGCAGTACTTCAGTTTTTATTTACGTTAAGCATTAGGGGCGTGTCAGAGGAGGGCACGTAATGCACAGTGTCAATAGAATAAAACATTCCAGTTATAGAAAAGAAAGCAAAGGACTTATATGACGTGTCTTTATTTGATTTGACGCCACCCACTGCCCCGCCCCCAACCCGTGTGCCCCCCCCCCCCTTTAAAGGTAGCATCATACTGGTAAGAAACCAAAACAGAAATGTTCACAGATTTACGTATAACTTACAGGGTATGAAGATGGTGGTGGTAGAAACATACCGTTAATTTGTATTTATCCAGAAATTAGTAAAACAACGACCGAAAATCTTTTAAAAGATCAAAAAATAAAAGCGAAAAGATTTAAGAAATACTGTGGTTGTTTTTCATTGTTTTCTCAAAAAAAAAATGAGCACCGTGTGGGACTGAAATTTTCACAGATAACTGTTACTGTATCTGTCTTGATATTTGTGCCCATGAATCTGTATTTCTTTGACAAAAACCAAAGTGTGATATTACCTTTAAATTTGACCCACTGAAAACACAGTGCGATGACGATGCCTATGCCAAAAATAACAGCAATGTCGGACTGAATATCAAGACTAACATCGCGATTATAATAATTATCATTATTGATCACGTACATGTACATTACAATTTTTACATAAAAGGGGGAAGGTGTACGCCTACTCAATCGCCCCATGACGGCGTCCTCAGTGCCGTTCCTGCGATCCAGGGTATACTGTATACGTAATTATCATAATGGAGGCCACGTATAGTAGCAAATAATAGAAGTGTTTGTGCATGCTGGAGAGCGAATGGCCCCGGTCAGCCATTGTGTTATCATACAAAGTAAATAGAGAGTCAGCATGACGAAGCGATTCTAAATAAGGCGTATTATAGCAACATGCATTGTGTATCTTGTGTATATGAAAAATTGGAATATACAGCACACACTACAGCGCACACCGTTTGGGTATAGCTGCGCAGCTCAGTGACACTATAAAAGCCGGACCTGTCCTCCCTCACTGCACGAGTAGGACAACTCCCCCACCGCACCCCCACCGTACCCCCACGTCCACGCTCTTCGGCCTGTTATTAAGTTCACGGTGTCCGACCTCTGACGGTTTTTAAGTCAAGATGCCTTCTTACAAAGTGGTCTACTTCCAAGGGCGCGGTCTGGCCGAGCCGACCCGTATGCTGCTGGCCTGTGCCGGTCAGGAGTTCGAAGATGTTCGCAATTCGTCGGAGGAATGGGCCAAGATTAAAGCAGGTAAGAGAGTTATCATACGGGCACCAATTCCATAGAGCTGCTTAGCACAAAATTTGCTTAAGCATGAAAAGTCTCCCTCGATCAAACAGGATTAGAAACCAAATTGTCATGTGACGTTTACATGCTTTTGACATTGTATTCGGCTATTGTTTGCTGAGCATAACATTCACATGGGGGTTTGGCTAGTAAGTATACTGATTTTATTTACTGGATTTTTGGTGCTTAAGCAGCTCTATAATTATATGAAATTGGCCAAGTAATAAAAAACACGTTTAGCGTCCTGCCTAAAAAAAAAACCACGAAAAGGAGGAGGCGGTTTTTCCTTTCCAAAACATTTGGCCGACTGACCCACTAACCCAAAACAACCGGCCGGGTCCATTTGCCAGGAAATACTATTATTTACACCTCTAGGCTTCAATTTGTATTGGAACAGCTGTAAAAATCATTTTCCCCGAAAAAAAAATCATGTGTGTGCGTGTGTGTGGTTGTTTTTTGGGTAGTGGTGGGGGGGGGGGGGGGGTGATACCAACAAACAAAAAGCAGACTGCCTCCAAAAAGGAAGCTGGCGGGTACGCTAAACATGTTTGTTTTTTTACTTGGCCTTAAATTAATTTTACTCGACCTTTGAAAACAAGTTATCATCGGTCGTCCCAGTCACCGCTATGTTGTACATTGGCTGTGTGTGCATTCGTCCCTGTGTAATATCGTATCCACGTACTTGAACTTGGTGTGAACCTATAATACGTGTACTTTTCAAGTTCGTCACGCCCTAGTCTTGTTTCAAGTCTCTCTTTGCCTTCTTTGGGAATCCTGTTCAATGAATAATGGTCTGTACTGTACGCATTCTGCAAAGGTCTTTGAACAAATTTGGAGGTAATATATCATACTTTGGTTTTTGTCACAGAACTTGCAGATTCGTGGACAAAAATATCATTAAAGATACAGTAACAGTCATCTGTGAAATATCCAGTCCCATACTGTGCCTACTTTTTGAGACAATAGTGAAAATCGCCCACTGTATTAACATATTTGTTTTTCACCCTTACATTGTATTGTGACCTTTAAAAGATCAAAATTGTTTTTGGTCATTGTTTAACTCTGTTGTGGATAAATTAAATACAGCAATTCAGGCAGAATCATTTTAATGGTATGTTTCTATCATTACCATCTTTATGCCCTGTAAATTATAGGTAAATCTGTGGAGATTTCTGTGTCGGTATGCTACCAAAGTATGATAGTTCCTTTAAACTGTTATGTACATGTTTCTTGATTTGGTTTTAGACACCCCCTTACAGCAGCTGCCCTATCTGGAAGTGGACGGAACAGTCATACTCCAGAGCCGGGCCATGCATGGCTACGTGGCCAGGGAGTACGGTGAGTATTAGGCCCACAAGATCGAGTGACTATTCTGTTTGGAAATTTTCCTTTCCTTTCTCAGTCTGTTTGTGAATTGAATTTTCAAGCATGTCCCATACAAGATTGTTTGCCCTGTCCTCACAAATCATTATTAATGGAAAGATGACAAAATGAAAGAAAGATATGCTAGGATTATATGTTTGAATCATTGAAGGTGATCATTCCGATCTCAGAGAAGAATTAAATAATTTATACAAGAATAGGACTGTAGTTTGTTTGCTTAAAGGTAATATCATACTTTGGATTTTGTCAAAGAAATACAGATTCATGGGCAAAAATTATATCATGACAGATACAGAAACAGTCATCTGTGAAAATTTCAGTCCCATACGGTGCCCACTTTTTGAGAAAACAGTGAAAAACGGCCACAGTATTTCTGAAGTCTTTTCTCTTTTATTTTTGATCTTTTAAAAGATCAAAAAGATTTTCGGTCGTTGTTTCACTAATTTCTGGATTAATATATATATACACCGTTTCAGGCGGAAACATGTTAACGGTATGTTTGTTTCTACCACCACCATCTTCATACCCTGTAAGTTACAAGTAAATCTGTGAAGATTTCTGTTTCGGATTCTTACCAAAGTATGCTACTACCTTTTCAACTGCTACAGTGATCAGGGACCAATTTCACGGCCCTGCTTTGCACAAAATAATTGCTAACCATGACATTTCTGTCGCTGACCATGAAATCAAATGGAATTTGGTTTGTTTTATTGTGCAATACATTTTGTGTGCTAAGCAATTTATTATTGCTTAGCAGCTCTATGAAATTGCCTCCTGATGTTGGCTCCTCAATTTCATTGACTGATGTTGTCTACGATTGCTTTCTTATTTGGAAGGCTTAAACGGTGCCAACAATCTTGAGACTGCCCAAATAGACTCTGTGATTGCTACCACTGACGACCTCCGTTTGCCGCTGGGTAGGATCCTGTACTATGAGAAGGATGAAGAACAGAAGGTAAAATAGCTATGATGGGTGCACCCAAGTAAATAGTGCCAAAATCCATCCGCCGAGCTCATTAATAAAAGTTAAGCACTGAATATGATTATGAGAGAGTTCTGAGAGCTATGAAACTGAGGGATATTGAAGAAATATGGCACTGGACCTCCTGCCTGGACTCTGGACTTCCATTTGTGACAATTTTTGATGCAATTGGGTCTTTTTCAGCCGCTTTGCAGAGGGATGTTTTTTTGAAAATGGCTTCTTTGACTGGAGTGATCCTTACCTTGTTTTAGGGGTGGTCAGCTGAGAATCTCAAAAATTCAATGGTCAACCCACCATAAAATGAAAAGAAAACTGGAAGGTGACATAGTCATCATCATTTTTTCTGTGCAACTTGAACACCTGTGAGAGTTCTGAGTATTTTTAAATGATCATGGTTTTGAAGTATTAGGATGTATCACTAGTCTATGGGAGTTTATTTACTTGGGTGCAACATTTTGACTTACTTCGAGGCCCTTCGCCTCCAGAGGAGCATAGGTCATCGATGACCCTTCTTCAATTGACCAGACTCTAGGCGATCCTCCCTGCCTCTTTCCAGTTGCTTCCCTGTTTCTCTTCCACTCTGCCTCGGTGTCACGTCTCCAGCTGTTCCTAGGTCGGCCCCTCTTCTGCTTCCGTTGTGGATTCCACGCCAAGGCCTGCTGGGTGATGCTGTTCCTTGGTTTTCTTAGAGTGTGTGTCCTATCCAGCCCCACTTTCTTCTCAGGTTTTGTGAAGCGACCCGCATTTGCTATCCAGCCTCCCGCCATGTACTTAACTTACTTGGGCCCATCACCCTCAGAGGAGCATAGGGCCATCGGTGACCCTTCTCCAAATGACCCGACTCGGAGCGACCTTCCCTGCCTCTTTCCAGTTGCTTCCTTGTTTCTCTTCCACTCTGGCTCGGTGTTACGACTCCAGCTTCCCCTGTGGATTCCGCATCAGCTCCTTCCGGGTGATGATGCTCTTTGGTTTCCTTAGAGTGTGTCCTATCCAGTCCCACTTTTCTTCTCAGGTTTTGTGCAGTGACCGGTTGCCATAACTCCTCGATACTAAAATAGCTAATGGATGCTGTCCGAAGAGGGTGCATGGTTTGGGATTGCTGTCCTCCTCATAAAGTTGAGACACTTAAATTTCTTCCGAAGTATTCCGATGTCTCCACATAATATCTTTCTCCTATAACAACTCTCTTTACTATATTACGCCGTTCTTGGTCCATTTGAGGTTTTACTTTTACGGTATGTTAAAATGTTTCTGGCTTGCAGAAGATAATGCGTGCTGAGTACTACAAAGAGACGGCACCCAAGTACCTGCATGGGCTGGAAGATATGCTGAAGAAGAACGAAGGTGGTGATGGCTTCTTCGTCGGGAAAAAGGTATAAAGCTGCCCTCTTCCTCACAGCTCACGGTTCTTTCATACCCAATTTTTCAAGATCAGACGTACTTGAAGGTAGTATCATACTTTGGTTTTCATCAAAGAAATACAGATTCATTGGCAAAAATATCAAGACAGATACAGTAACAGTCATCTGTGAAAATGTCAGTCCCATACGGTGCCCACTTTTTGAGAAAACAGAGTGAAAAACAGCCACAGTATTTCTTAAGTCTTTTCTCTTTCATTTTTGATCTTTTAAAAGATCAAACAAGATTTTCGGTCGTTGTTTTACTCATTTCTGGATAAATACACCATTGCAGGCGGAATTTTTTTAAAGGTATGTTCCTACCACCATCATCTTCATACCCTGTAAGTTATACGTAAATATATGAACATTTATGTCTTGGTTTCTTACCAAAGTATGATACTACCTTTAAGATAAAAGTCCATGAGATTTTTTTTTTTTACTTTTCAGCATTAAATTAACATGTTTCACTTTTCTGGGTTCGGTTTTTTCAGGTCTCTCGCGCTGATATCGTCTTCTATACCTTCATGGAGTATTTTAACAACGACGAGGTCTTCAAGATGTTCCCCAAGCTCTATGCTCTGTTCGAGCGGGTTGCCAAGGTGCCCAATATCGCGGCCTGGCTGGCCAAGCGCCCAGTGACAGAGTGGTAAACGCAGAAAGAAAGCCACGAGCTAGCGCCCTCATTCGATGTGGATTCTGTTGGAAGTCTGTACCGAGTTCACATTCGGTTATTACCTACTTAGAAATATTAATTTGATGTCTACTTTTCCTATGAAAAAAAACCGTATAGATTGATGGGTGATCATCACTTTTGTGTCATGCACTGAGTAGCTGGTAGTGTTGTTTCGTTCATAGGGCATTTTACGAAACGGAGGCTCAGGCTCCAGCTCTGTCATCCATATACTGAAAAATAATAGGTTGTGGTTTTTCATTGAAGCTGAAGCTCTATTTTCCTTTTCAAACCAGAGAATCTACTTCCGAACCGCAGCCAAAAGCCTCTATTTTGATACCGGTTATTTCAGAATGGATTCACGAAATGAAGCCGGAGCCTGAGCCGGAGCCTGAGCCTCCGTTTCGTAAACGCCCATAATCAGTCTGTCACATGTACTTTCACACCATGTGCATGTGCAGCTGTGATGTTGACGACGCTAATTTGTTTTACATGTAGATTGTTTGCCTTCATAACTGTATTTCGATGAAATGACCATTCCTAGTATATACACAATGCTATGCCGTGTGGTACAATAATGTGTGTTAAGTAGTCAGTACATTTTGAATAATAATTGAACTAAGTTGGATCAAGACTAAATAAGCCAGTGCATGAATTAATATTGAAGGTGTTCGCTACTTCAGTTCTAAGATAGTTGAGGATTGTGTACTTAAATCAACTCAAAAGGATTGTAAAGTGAATGGTTTTCATTATGAATGAAATTTCAACTTGACACCGAAACTTGAACGAAACATGTTTGATTCAATCATAAAAATGTGAAGTTCTTGCCATGCCACTAACTTAAATTGATTGTAAAATATTCATTAATTGCTTTGTCTGACATGGCATATGTGGGTGATGACAGTTACCAGGGCGATAGTAATTCAAATTAATTTGTTTGAAATTAGATTGTCTTTATTTTTGCACAAAATTCGTTTATGAAGAAATAGTTCTGGTTATTCTTCAAAGCAATACGTCCATATATTAATGTCTGTACATGATTGTTTACCTCCGTGTGCCAGCTGGTAGAAATTATTGTGTGGATAATAATTAACAAAGTTAACTTATTATCCAAGTGTAAATCTTGTGTCGAACTTGTTTTATTGATTTGAGATGGTCGGTAAGCCCCCTCCCCCGCCCTCCTCCCCGCCCCCATAAAAGAGTGATCGTGTGCTCCACACTCCCATTATACGGAAATTAGTAAGCGATACTGATTTGCATACATTCTTAAAGGTAGTATCATACTTTGGTATTAGACACCAAAACAGAAATGTTCACAGATTTACGTATAACTCAGGGTATGAAGATGGTGGTGGTAGAAACATACCGTTAAAATTTTTCCGCCTGAAATGGTGTATTTATCCAGAGATTAGTAAAACAACAACCGAAAATCTTTTTGATCTTTTAAAAGATCAAAAATAAAAGAGAAAAGACTAAAGAAATACTGTGACCGTTTTTCACTGTTTTCTCAAAAAGTGGGCACCATAATATAGACTGAAATTTTCACAGATGACTGTTACTGTATCTTCCTTGACATGTTTGCCCATGAATCTGTATTTCTTTGACAAAAACCAAAGTATGATAGACCTTTAACTTACACTATATACAGAGGGCGCTGTTCACTTTAATCGCGTCTCCGTTGAAAAAAAATTAAACTACAAGAGGGCGCTGTTCAGTTTTTTTAAGATCGCGCGCTTGCAGAAACGAGATGATTATAGAGGGCGCTGTGTATTTTTTCGAGAAAAAAAAAATAAAATAACGAGAGCTCAGTCGCCTAACCTAAATCACAATAAAGAGGGCGCTCCTAAATTTTAGGCAAATATCCAATTGACATGGTACCATAACTCTATGCCTTACTAATTCCATTATATATTAGTGACGTCTAGGTGTAAGATTCGCTAGACTGTAAACAAGAACACTGGCGTGACACGTGTGTCTGATCGGACGTAAACATTGAACTTGAAGAACCGATCATGGAGATAATTCTTTACGCATAGACTGAGTGCCATGCTTGGAGGTGAGTGTATATTGTATGTAACAATTAGATGCCTTTTTCTTGGCAGTATAAGCTACGACGTCAGCAGGAAACATGCATGATAAGCAGACAACTAGTAAAACGTGACATACTACATAGTGAAGCATGTACGTTTGTTATTTTGTATTAGTCAGTTAGTCATGTCATTTGTGTATGTCTGTAAAATATGTGGGTGCCCGGCGTGGGCGCATATCTGGTGCCTTGTGGAGACCAAGCCTAGTACTAGTATCCTTGATGTACCGGCTTTTGAGGGTGTTTTTTAAAGACAAAAACTCGGGAAGAATTCCACTGAATGACGGCTATCACTTGTGCACAAACCTATGGGACTTACAGAGGGCGTTATGAGAAAAATGGCTGCCTCTGCATTAGAAGTGTATCATTGTAGGTAAAAAAAACAATGAAAATCTCACTTTTCAGATATGCTACCCCAGTGTACCCACCTGAGATTGAAGTTCATTATGACTTGCATCCAATAAAATATCTCTTGGAGGAAATAACCCTGTTTCCGTACTGGCCGTCAGTGGAATTCTTTCCAAAAACTCAAATACAGTCAGCTAGGTAAACTGTTTGGCATTTTAGTTTGGCTTGCGGTGCGGTGTAGAACATACCATGCACACAACTGATTGTGTGGTACAGCCTTGCACGTCGCTACAAGTGACGTATAGAAGGTCAACCTTCAAAAACCGGATGCCACGAAAAGGGGTACACTGACCGTAGTAATGAAGTTAGTGCTATAGGTTGCCTTTGTCTCCATATGGAATTCTTAGATGTACCATTATAGTTCTTTACAAGGTTTTTACAAAACTTATATGGAATGACCTCAAAAAGGAGGAATTTCCATCTACGCCTTGTCAAGGTATCCATATCCGTTACAAAAAGAGAAGTATTTTGTGTAATTTCAATCGGAACGTCTGCTGGAAATTTCAACCAAGGAAAGTCAATAGGTTTGTCCACACTGGTGGTTACAGCTGATAACTTTTGGGATGTGAAATGGGAGTTGGATTTAAAATCAGGTTTTTTGCTACTTTTTGTTTCCAGAACATTCCTGTATTCATTTGTGATTGTACTGAAAAATAAATAGGCTTATTCACTGTATATGTAGGAAATTACACGATCATCTTTAAGATGAAATGAATGATAATGTTCATAACATGGACGGACATTCTTGTATTGTACAAGTATTATTCTTGTTATAAATAACTAATGCAGACTTTATATTACTTGTGCAATGTAAACTTGTCATCACTAAAAATTAAAGCAACGTATTTGTTACTGTATGAAATTAGGGTGCGTCTTGAACAATGTTAGTAACATGGACGGACATTTTGTGACAAATGTCCGTCCATGTTATGAACATTAAATCTTGAAGATGTAGACCCTCCAGTTGCTAAAATACCTAGAGGTAATATGTATAATTGACCAGTGGCAATCTCTCAATGGATAGCTTTGCATTAGAAACAAAATGTGGGATAATTAATTCATTTCATTACAAATTTCCAACACTTTATGATGAAATGTCCGTCCATGTTACAAACATTACATCTTGAAGATAATCCCCTGTAATATCTTGAATACTAATAAATTTATCAAACTATTTGGCTGGCCAAGTTCTTACAAGAATATGGGATGTAGTGAAAGAGAAAACATGGCAAATTACTTGACGTATCAACTCCTGTGCTTGGTTCCCTTTAAATGTCACACTTTTCGTAACCATTAGTGTGGATTGACCCAATTCTGTGGGAGCGATTTCAATTCTGCTTTTTTAAGAGAGTTGATTTAGTACACGAGAACAGATACATGTCTCAAAATTTCGGGTGGGTTTGTATCAATTGGCATTTAAACCGTTGACTAATAACAAAAGGGACAAAAGAGCGTGATCCAAAATTAGGTAACACTCAAAAACACAAATTAAAATTCCTTCAACACCCTTAAAAATTTCTTCTTTTCACTAAGAAAGGATAATATTTCTCTAATCTAAAAGAAATTTCTTATATTATTTAATAAACCAAAATTGGAAATGTTTCCAAGTTTTAATAATAAAAAAAAATCCTTAGACTCAGGTGAAGGTAGTCATTTTTATTGATGTCCGTCCCTCATGCCTTAAAATCTTCTTAAAAAAAAATATATAGAGAAATTGAATATGGCATGTGGCCAACTTGCACTGGTGTCAGGGCTAAACATTCACATGTTTTTTACTGACAATAAGTATTCAAGAAATCTTTAGCGAAGCAATTAATGCATTGATGTCCGTCCCTTACGTGAGGGACGGATTTGGATCACATGGGAAAAGGTCCACGATTGGAAAGCATGTACAAAACCAACGAATTAAGCTGCTGACTTGAGTTCAAACAAAAGATGAATGAGCTGGGGTCCTTGGCTGCAGGCTTTTGGACAGGTTTTTTGGGGTATGTGTGTTCAACACACCTATCGGTACACAATCTCCCTGCATTGCCCTATACTGCTGCTCCTATCCACTCCTATCAGTACACAATCTCCCTGCATTGCCCAATACTGCTGCTCCCATCCACTCCTATCAGTACACAATCTCCCTGCATTGCCCTATACTGCTGCTCCCATCCACTCCTATCAGTACACAATCTCCCTGTATTGCCCAATACTGCTGCTCCTATCCACTCCTATCAGTACACAATCTCCCTGTATTGCCCAATACTGCTGCTCCCATCCACTCCTATCAGTACACAATCTCCCTGCATTGCCCTATACTGCTGCTCCTATCCACTCCTATCAGCACACAATCTCCCTGCATTGCCCAATACTGCTGCTCCTATCCACTCCTATCAGTACACAATCTCCCTGTATTGCCCTATACTGCTGCTCCTATCCACTCCTATCAGCACACAATCTCCCTGCATTGCCCAATACTGCTGCTCCTATCCACTCCTATCAGTACACAATCTCCCTGTATTGCCCTATACTGCTGCTCCCATCCACTCCTATCAGTACACAATCTCCCTGCATTGCCCTATACTGCTGCTCCTATCCACTCCTATCAGCACACAATCTCCCTGCATTGCCCAATACTGCTGCTCCTATCCACTCCTATCAGTACACAATCTCCCTGCATTGCCCTATACTGCTGCTCCCATCCACTCCTATCAGTACACAATCTCCCTGCATTGCCCAATACTGCTGCTCCCATCCACTCCTATCAGTACACAATCTCCCTGCATTGCCCTATACTGCTGCTCCTATCCACTCCTATCAGTACACAATCTCCCTGTATTGCCCAATACTGCTGCTCCTATCCACTCCTATCAGTACACAATCTCCCTGCATTGCCCTATACTGCTGCTCCTATCCACTCCTATCAGTACACAATCTCCCTGCATTGCCCAATACTGCTGCTCCCATCCACTCCTATCAGTACACAATCTCCCTGCATTGCCCTATACTGCTGCTCCTATCCACTCCTATCAGCACACAATCTCCCTGCATTGCCCAATACTGCTGCTCCTATCCACTCCTATCAGTACACAATCTCCCTGCATTGCCCTATACTGCTGCTCCCATCCACTCCTATCAGTACACAATCTCCCTGCATTGCCCAATACTGCTGCTCCTATCCACTCCTATCAGTACACAATCTCCCTGCATTGCCCTATACTGCTGCTCCTATCCACTCCTATCAGCACACAATCTCCCTGCATTGCCCAATACTGCTGCTCCTATCCACTCCTATCAGTACACAATCTCCCTGCATTGCCCTATACTGCTGCTCCCATCCACTCCTATCAGCACACAATCTCCCTGCATTGCCCAATACTGCTGCTCCTATCCACTCCTATCAGTACACAATCTCCCTGTATTGCCCTATACTGCTGCTCCCATCCACTCCTATCAGTACACAATCTCCCTGCATTGCCCTATACTGCTGCTCCTATCCACTCCTATCAGCACACAATCTCCCTGCATTGCCCAATACTGCTGCTCCTATCCACTCCTATCAGTACACAATCTCCCTGCATTGCCCTATACTGCTGCTCCCATCCACTCCTATCAGTACACAATCTCCCTGCATTGCCCAATACTGCTGCTCCCATCCACTCCTATCAGTACACAATCTCCCTGCATTGCCCTATACTGCTGCTCCTATCCACTCCTATCAGTACACAATCTCCCTGTATTGCCCAATACTGCTGCTCCTATCCACTCCTATCAGTACACAATCTCCCTGCATTGCCCTATACTGCTGCTCCTATCCACTCCTATCAGTACACAATCTCCCTGCATTGCCCAATACTGCTGCTCCCATCCACTCCTATCAGTACACAATCTCCCTGCATTGCCCTATACTGCTGCTCCTATCCACTCCTATCAGCACACAATCTCCCTGCATTGCCCAATACTGCTGCTCCTATCCACTCCTATCAGTACACAATCTCCCTGCATTGCCCTATACTGCTGCTCCCATCCACTCCTATCAGTACACAATCTCCCTGCATTGCCCAATACTGCTGCTCCTATCCACTCCTATCAGTACACAATCTCCCTGCATTGCCCTATACTGCTGCTCCTATCCACTCCTATCAGCACACAATCTCCCTGCATTGCCCAATACTGCTGCTCCTATCCACTCCTATCAGTACACAATCTCCCTGCATTGCCCTATACTGCTGCTCCCATCCACTCCTATCAGTACACAATCTCCCTGCATTGCCCAATACTGCTGCTCCCATCCACTCCTATCAGTACACAATCTCCCTGCATTGCCCTATACTGCTGCTCCTATCCACTCCTATCAGTACACAATCTCCCTGCATTGCCCTATACTGCTGCTCCTATCCACTCCTATCAGTACACAATCTCCCTGCATTGCCCTATACTGCTGCTCCCATCCACTCCTATCAGTACACAATCTCCCTGCATTGCCCTATACTGCTGCTCCTATCCACTCCTATCAGTACACAATCTCCCTGCATTGCCCAATACTGCTGCTCCCATCCACTCCTATCAGTACACAATCTCCCTGCATTGCCCTATACTGCTGCTCCTATCCACTCCTATCAGCACACAATCTCCCTGCATTGCCCAATACTGCTGCTCCTATCCACTCCTATCAGCACACAATCTCCCTGCATTGCCCTATACTGCTGCTCCTATCCACTCCTATCAGTACACAATCTCCCTGCATTGCCCTATACTGCTGCTCCTATCCACTCCTATCAGTACACAATCTCCCTGCATTGCCCTATACTGCTGCTCCCATCCACTCCTATCAGTACACAATCTCCCTGCATTGCCCTATACTGCTGCTCCTATCCACTCCTATCAGTACACAATCTCCCTGTATTGCCCAATACTGCTGCTCCTATCCACTCCTATCAGTACACAATCTCCCTGTATTGCCCAATACTGCTGCTCCTATCCACTCCTATCAGTACACAATCTCCCTGTATTGCCCAATACTGCTGCTCCTATCCACTCCTATCACAGTACACAATCTCCCTGCATTGCCCTATACTGCAGCTCCTATCCACTCCTATCAGTACACAATCTCCCTGTATTGCCCAATACTGCTGCTCCTATCCACTCCTATCACAGTACACAATCTCCCTGCATTGCCCTATACTGCTGCTCCTATCCACTCCTATCAGTACACAATCTCCCTGCATTGCCCTATACTGCTGCTCCTATCCACTCCTATCAGCACACAATCTCCTTGCATTGCCCTATACTGCTGCTCCCATCCACTCCTATCAGTACACAATCTCCCTGCATTGCCCTATACTGCTGCTCCCATCCACTCCTATCAGTACACAATCTCCCTGCATTGCCCTATACTGCTGCTCCTATCCACTCCTATCAGTACACAATCTCCCTGCATTGCCCTATACTGCTGCTCCTATCCACTCCTATCAGTACACAATCTCCCTGCATTGCCCTATACTGCTGCTCCCATCCACTCCTATCAGTACACAATCTCCCTGCATTGCCCTATACTGCTGCTCCCATCCACTCCTATCAGTACACAATCTCCCTGCATTGCCCTATACTGCTGCTCCTATCCACTCCTATCAGTACACAATCTCCCTGCATTGCCCAATACTGCTGCTCCTATCCACTCCTATCAGTACACAATCTCCCTGCATTGCCCTATACTGCTGCTCCTATCCACTCCTATCAGTACACAATCTCCCTGCATTGCCCTATACTGCTGCTCCTATCCACTCCTATCAGTACACAATCTCCCTGCATTGCCCTATACTGCTGCTCCCATCCACTCCTATCAGTACACAATCCCCCTGCATTGCCCTATACTGCTGCTCCTATCCACTCCTATCAGTACACAATCTCCCTGCATTGCCCTATACTGCTGCTCCTATCCACTCCTATCAGTACACAATCTCCCTGCATTGCCCTATACTGCTGCTCCTATCCACTCCTATCAGTACACAATCTCCCTGCATTGCCCTATACTGCTGCTCCCATCCACTCCTATCAGTACACAATCTCCCTGCATTGCCCTTTACTGCTGCTCCTATCCACTCCTATCAGCACACAACCTCCCTGCATTGCCCTATACTGCTGCTCCTATCCACTCCTATCAGTACACAATCTCCCTGCATTGCCCTATACTGCTGCTCCTATCCACTCCTATCAGTACACAATCTCCCTGCATTGCCCTATACTGCTGCTCCTATCCACTCCTATCAGTACACAATCTCCCTGCATTGCCCTATACTGCTGCTCCCATCCACTCCTATCAGCACACAATCTCCTTGCATTGCCCAATACTGCTGCTCCTATCCACTCCTATCAGTACACAATCTCCCTGCATTGCCCTATACTGCTGCTCCTATCCACTCCTATCAGTACACAATCTCCCTGCATTGCCCAATACTGCTGCTCCTATCCACTCCTATCAGTACACAATCTCCCTGCATTGCCCTATACTGCTGCTCCCATCCACTCCTATCAGTACACAATCTCCTTGCATTGCCCTATACTGCTGCTCCTATCCACTCCTATCAGTACACAATCTCCCTGCATTGCCCTATACTGCTGCTCCTATCCACTCCTATCAGTACATAATCTCCCTGCATTGCCCTATACTGCTGCTCCTATCCACTCCTATCAGTACACAATCTCCCTGCATTGCCCTATACTGCTGCTCCTATCCACTCCTATCAGTACACAATCTCCCTGCATTGCCCTATACTGCTGCTCCCATCCACTCCTATCAGTACACAATCTCCTTGCATTGCCCTATACTGCTGCTCCTATCCACTCCTATCAGTACACAATCTCCCTGCATTGCCCTATACTGCTGCTCCTATCCACTCCTATCAGTACACAATCTCCCTGCATTGCCCTATACTGCTGCTCCTATCCACTCCTATCAGTACACAATCTCCCTGCATTGCCCTATACTGCTGCTCCTATCCACTCCTATCAGTACACAATCTCCCTGCATTGCCCTATACTGCTGCTCCCATCCACTCCTATCAGCACACAATCTCCTTGCATTGCCCAATACTGCTGCTCCTATCCACTCCTATCAGTACACAATCTCCCTGCATTGCCCTATACTGCTGCTCCTATCCACTCCTATCAGTACACAATCTCCCTGCATTGCCCAATACTGCTGCTCCTATCCACTCCTATCAGTACACAATCTCCCTGCATTGCCCAATACTGCTGCTCCTATCCACTCCTATCAGTACACAATCTCCCTGCATTGCCCAATACTGCTGCTCCTATCCACTCCTATCAGTACACAATCTCCCTGCATTGCCCTATACTGCTGCTCCTATCCACTCCTATCAGTACACAATCTCCCTGCATTGCCCAATACTGCAGCTCCTATCCACTCCTATCAGTACACAATCTCCCTGCATTGCCCTATACTGCTGCTCCTATCCACTCCTATCAGTACACAATCTCCCTGCATTGCCCAATACTGCTGCTCCTATCCACTCCTATCAGTACACAATCTCCCTGTATTGCCCAATACTGCTGCTCCTATCCACTCCTATCAGCACACAATCTCCCTGCATTGCCCAATACTGCTGCTCCTATCCACTCCTATCAGTACACAATCTCCTTGCATTGCCCTATACTGCTGCTCCTATCCACTCCTATCAGTACACAATCTCCCTGCATTGCCCTATACTGCTGCTCCCATCCACTCCTATCAGTACACAATCTCCCTGCATTGCCCTATACTGCTGCTCCCATCCACTCCTATCAGTACACAATCTCCCTGCATTGCCCTATACTGCTGCTCCTATCCACTCCTATCAGTACACAATCTCCCTGCATTGCCCTATACTGCTGCTCCCATCCACTCCTATCAGTACACAATCTCCTTGCATTGCCCTATACTGCTGCTCCTATCCACTCCTATCAGTACACAATCTCCCTGCATTGCCCTATACTGCTGCTCCTATCCACTCCTATCAGTACACAATCTCCCTGCATTGCCCTATACTGCTGCTCCTATCCACTCCTATCACAGTACACAATCTCCCTGCATTGCCCTATACTGCTGCTCCTATCCACTCCTATCAGTACACAATCTCCCTGCATTGCCCTATACTGCTGCTCCTATCCACTCCTATCACAGTACACAATCTCCCTGCATTGCCCTATACTGCTGCTCCTATCCACTCCTATCAGTACACAATCTCCCTGCATTGCCCTATACTGCTGCTCCTATCCACTCCTATCAGTACACAATCTCCCTGCATTGCCCTATACTGCTGCTCCTATCCACTCCTATCAGTACACAATCTCCCTGCATTGCCCAATACTGCTGCTCCTATCCACTCCTATCAGTACACAATCTCCCTGCATTGCCCAATACTGCTGCTCCTATCCACTCCTATCAGTACACAGTCTCTCTGCATTGCCCAATACTGCTGCTCCTATCCACTCCTATCAGTACACAATCTCCCTGTATTGCCCTATACTGCTGCTCCTATCCACTCCTATCAGTACACAATCCCCCTGCATTGCCCTATACTGCTGCTCCTATCCACTCCTATCAGTACACAATCTCCCTGCATTGCCCAATACTGCTGCTCCTATCCACTCCTATCAGTACACAATCTCCCTGCATTGCCCAATACTGCTGCTCCTATCCACTCCTATCAGTACACAATCCCCCTACATTGCCCTATACTGCTGCTCCTATCCACTCCTATCAGTACACAATCTCCCTGCATTGCCCAATACTGCTGCTCCTATCCATCAGTACACAATCTCCCTGCATTGCCCAATACTGCTACTCGATCCTAGTGCAACTTCCCCAACACTCACTTTGTGACAGACTATAAAGTCTTCCACGAAGATGATTTTGCTCTATCTGTTTGATTTGATACTGATAGCACTTTCAGGTTTTGTTTTATGCATGTTGTACTCTTCATCTTGAACACAAACAAAAGATGTACATTGACCCTGATTGAGACAGCCACTCAGACATCTGGGTTGCGTTCGAGCGGTTACTCCCGGTAACACAAGTGTGATGCGCGCGCAATACTCTCCGGTGCAGGAGTATACTCCCCGACGCTGGAGAGTATACTCTCGCTGACCCGAGTGTCGTTCTCCGGCCGTTCGAGCGCTCAGGAGTATACTCGTGTTAACACGAGTAGCTCGCTCGAACGCAGCCCTGGAGCCAAAGTGCAGTTCTATCATCAATTGATTGGAGGCCCTACATGACTAAACATTGCTGTGTGTTGGGGGCATATTCCAAATTAGTTTAATATTAGCCACAATTCAGCAGGCCTTACAGAATACCAGATGGAGAATGGTGACTGCAATACTAATATTGTTTCTGGCTTTGCTCATTATGGGATGGGTGAGATAGTTTGAAGATGTTGATTATCAAGCTGTTATGATTTCATCACAATCTTCATCTCAGTGACTCATATTCTCCATGCTCTTGTTCTTTTCATCATGTAGGCTGTGGTTTCTGCAATCTGCATCCCTCCGGAACTCGACTTCTGAACTGCTGAACATCTGAACTCCGCTGCTGAAGAGAAGACTATCATGATTCTCCCTGCCAAGCCAAACTCCAAGCCAATCTGCCCAAGCTTCGATTGTGATGTAATGTACTCATTCCATTTATCATAGCTGTATGTACAGTAATCACAGAGCAGGAACTTCACAGAGGCAGTAGAGGAGATTGCCTTGGTGCTCCTAATTGTGCCTCTTCAAATTGCCCAGTAGATGCTTTGCCTTAATAGTTACAGAGGTGCTCTTTGCCGAGAGAATGTTGCTCTTTGAAAAGTGAACAACGACAAATTGACTGGAGCGGGATTCAAACCGGCGACCTCCTGAATACCGTACAGGTGCTCTACCAACTCAGGTTGCCGTTCTCAGGTTGCAGCATTGCTGCGTGTATCAATAAAATGATCCCTGGGATATGGCGGTGTGTGCGTGGTTTCATGGCTTCTGACTGCCAAACGAACAAAGATAATTGACTATTGGGGTCATCACCAACGTACTCGTAGGGCTGGATGGCTCAGTTGGTAGAGCGCCTGTATGGTATTCAGGTGGTCGCAGGTTTGAATCCAGCTCCAGTCAATTTTTCTGTGTTCACTTTTCAATGGCTTTAAATCTAGTCAGTTTCCCTTTTGGTTATATGATGATTAGAAAGTTGCTCTGTTAGTTTGAGAATGAAGTTCCTGCCCTGAATCATTAGTTACCGATATCCCAAATTCAGTGGTCAATCCATGTCCATGTGATGAGGAAGAAACTAATCTGAATAAGATAGTATCCATGTAATACTGAGGCTTACCATCCCTTAATTGCCAACTGCTCATGTCACAGCAAACTTAAGTTACATGTAGCTTGAATGTTGTCAAAGGTCCTCATGCAAAATAACGTGGCACTCTAAAAGAATGAGTGTGCATGTATTTTAGTTATTCAATGTATTTGGGAAAAGGTATATAGTGCTTCAAAGCATCCATGCAATGACATGTCAACCATTGGCTATAAACGCTGAGCTCTTTTCTGTCGGGATCATTCACTCGTTATTTGATGTCATGACAAGACATGAAAACCAAAGAGATGATTGTTGGATAGCCCAATGCATACTGATTTATCTTTCCTTCGTAACGGGACTTGGACTGGCCATTTGAATTACTACTAGTAATTAAGGCTGTATCCGGTTAACCGGTTAGCCGATTGTTCAAAAGGGTACCCGGGTACATTTCCACAGTTAGGTTAATCGAAAAGTAGCTTTTTAATGGCCTCTTCTTTTTTAAACATAGACACAGTTTCTAGAGTTCACAAAGAAAAAATGTCAATGATCTTTTGAAAATTGGACCAGCAGGCTTATGCAAAGCAAAGGCCAGACATTTTGCTTTGTCTACCACTGCCAAATGTTGTGACAAAAGAATGTTGTCAACCAAGTTCCTAAAAGACCCAAACTTACTATTTCTTTGTTTTCCTTAGTTTTCTTTGTTATAAGGGTAATCGTAACTGTAACCGAAAAACAGACAGGTAACCGGTTACAAAATTATTCGTAAACTTACAGCCCTACTAGTAATTGACTTAAGTTACATGTAGTTTGTTTGCCGACAGATTGCCAAGCTCTCTTTCGACACATCGTAGAGTTTAATTTTGTAGTGTAATTCATGATGATGTTTTACACTAAGTTCTGAATGATTTGTGACAGTTTTCAATCATGAAAAGAGCAAATTCCAGTTGTTCTTCAAACTGTAATGAAAGTAAATCTCTGGCTTCTCTGCACCTTAAAGAAGAAATGACGACTAAGTAAGAGTTGTGTTCCTAGTGTAAAAAGACACTATTACATTGTAGGTTGTCAACTGTATGAAATAATTTAGTAATTTGTGAAAGAACTTTAACATTAACGCTGTCATTTTGATTGACGAAATTCTCTTGAGATTTTGCAACGAGCGACTGATTTATCTCTGAACGACAACATTGTGAATTACGTCACATTATTTCTTAATAAGTTATCTTAGGTTGTCAACATTCTTCTTTTATGATGTCTTCATTTCTCTTAAATTCTCTGAGAATGTCTACTTTGAAACTGTGTAACATCGCTACGTGTAAATCTAGGAAAATAGGACATCTTAAATTTACAGTGAACATGTTTGCTCAATGTTTTATAGTGAAAATCCAGTTGTGAAGTCAAATTTGTATGACATGAAACATTTGAAGGACGTATTGAACCAGGTTTCATGTCATCATTGTGAGAAAAATGACCTCAGGATCTCAATTTAAATCTTCAGTCTTCAACTAAGTTAAATGGCTCTTCCAGGGCACCGTAGTTTAGAGTCTAGGTCACCTCATTTGCATAAGGTCAAACAAAGAAAATGGTCGTCTTCCAGTAACTTAAACTGCCTTTGCTGCTCAAAATAACCATTTTTACCCAGCCAGAAGCTTCGTATAGCATCTTTTAGCATCCTGAATCACTTATTTAGACAACAAACAAAACAATCACGTTATTTTAGGCTATTTTTGTTAGAATTAAAATAAAAAAATATTTATTTAGCTTGTAATTTTGTGTATACATTGATTTGCCCATTTAATAATTAGATTTTAGGTTTTTGTTTGTTCAATTTAATTGTTTCAAAGCATTTAGAGAGTGTATTTTGGCCTTATTGGTTGTAAAAGGCCATTTTATGAGAATTAAAAGCCTTTTTTCTTATAATTTCTTCAAAATGAGCGATTTTTAAGCATTAAAGGGGAATTAATTAACGAATTAATTCAAAATGTGCCATTTTTGATGTTTGTAGCTAAATTAAAGCCTTATAATGTATTTAATGCGCTTTTGTTCCAGTTTGAACCACAAAATGTGTACATTTTTAAGCAAAATTGTCTTAAAAAATTTTTGTGCAGCCAAAATGATGTATATGCATGGAAACGTGATTTAAATGCAGTGTAAGACCGCTAAATTGCGGTTTTGCACTGCAAAAAAAAAAAATTCAAAAAAAAAAAAAAAAAAAAAAAATTATTTCTGTTAAAATTCGTGACTTCCCCTTCCCCCATCTCTCCCCTATCCATCCCTCCTCCGTCTTGTCCTCTCCTCCGGCATGCCTCCCATTATCGTCAGTCCACTTTGCGTAGCCCTCTCATCTCCAGCTCCACGTCTTCCTGAAATACAAGCATACAACACAAATATTGGTTATTGGTTAGTTGACTTACCTTCTGGGTCCAACCCGCTGGGGATCGAACCTGGGCGCTCCTCAAGATGGTCATCTGGTCTCCACTGTAGGCGGCCTTATCCACTAGGCCACGGCGGTGACTACAACAACAAATGAAATTGGGACCTTCATGAATATTAGGACAATGGGTTTACTTTGAATACACGTGAAATAATATAATAAAGGGCGCCCTCTATTGACGTAAAGGGCGCCCTCTATTGACGCAAAGGGCGCCCTCTTGTGGTATGAAGGGCGCCCTCTTGTGGTCAAATCGAGAAATGTGTATTAAATTACGCCCTCATCGACGGGTCTTAGATTGTAGTTCATGGATCAAATATAATAAAACCATTGGCTCAAAATTTTCATTTTTCAGGGAAGACATTTCAGGTCCTTTTAATTTCTATATTTTGTTTATCTATTAATATTTAAAAAGACCAGATATAACAGAAACAAGAAAGAGAAGGCAAAAGATTTTGATTTCTTTTTTGGCTGATGAAATATATTTTATTGTCAAACTTTTTCCCACTGAGGCAATTACACTTTTATTATCATGCATAGAAAATAAATAAACTTAATTGTTTTGACAGTATTCATTATTATGAAGTTTAATACCATTTGACTCTTACGCAGGCACATTAGCATATGGCAATGGTAATACAGCTATAAATTTAATTGGAAAAGTTAGCCATCAAATAAACTTATTAAGACCCCTAATGTAAGCTGAAATACATATCTAATAGATTACATTAATCTAAGGGCATGCATATGGACGCATACCCTTAGCTAGAACTTGTCGCAAATTGCACCAATACATATGAGCTAGAACTTGTAGCAAATTTGAACAGAGTCACTTTTTTCTCAGCTTCATTTTAAAAAGGACTGGAAATGTTTCACATATTTCTTTTATAGCTTAGATTCACATCAGAAAAAAGGCTAAGGACTTCAGAGATTAAATAAAGTAACAAATCAATAAAATTACCATCAACTGAAATGAAAAAAGAAGTCAGAAAATTACTTATATTTTTCACAGAGCTAAAAAAAGTAAGAATTAGATAACTTATATGCTACTTGGCTGTTCCAATGTACTGAACTATAATCTTAAGTTTTGTGTGAGTGAATCCCAAATGACTTTGAGGTTGCCGAAGTAAGAATATAATGAAATATAACTCGGACTGATGACATTATTTTATGGGATTCTCATAATTACAGGATACATGAGCTTGTATGATAACTTTCATTTCTGGAGTACTTCATAATTTGCATACTAGGGCATAATTATACAACTCTTGGTATTTAACAGCCATCTACAAACATCTAGCAAACCCAGTTTATTGTTAGCATCATCACCTATTATCATACAAGGTATGTACACCTATGCTCTAGTGGAATTAATTAACCAGTGTTGGTGTACTCGTACTCGTAACAACTCGAGTACATCATGCAAGAACTACTCGGCCCGTATTTGATAAAAAGTACTCGAAAATAAAATGTACTTGGCCCGTACTCGATTCCATGTACTCGAATTTAGGGTTTACTCAACCATTTAGTGCAAATTTCATTTTCGTTAGAATTTCACGGTTGATAATGTTGCCGATTTCCGATAAATTATACAATTGGAGTATGAAGATCACCAGGAGTCTTGTATCAAATGGAGTAAGCAGCACGTACAGTGTCATTAATTTGTTTGAAAAACATTAATTTCTGAGAAGAGCGACACGACATCCAATTATAAACATCTTTGTGAAACAAACTGCATTATCTGTGCACATTGGTTCCATTCCTTGGTCTATGTTCCAATGCAGATGATGCTCTCAGTGTCAGCAAAGGCTGGCCTCCAACACTTCACCTTGTTGATGCTCAATCCTCATTGTGCAGTGACCAAGGACTGTATTCAAGACAGAGCAAAGACAAAGAGCAATCAGGACAAGTAATTCATCAGACAATGTACTCACATGACAGTCTAACAACTGAAACACACAGTGAAAGGTGGACAATAGAGGTACTGCACAGACACAACAAATAAAGCATGCATAGAAAGAACAATAGAGGTGAAGACATCATTAATTGCAGAACAAAGGCTTCCCAAGACCAGGGATCTAGGCTCAAGTGAACCCACTCAGTGACCCTCCAAAGTGCCCAGGAACTAGCCCATCATTTACCCCTCAACATGTTCCAGAGGGACCTCACCAACACTCAATGGCTTACTGAATTATCAATTCTAATTGAATAATCACACAATGTGGTACAATCATAGGCTGCCTCCGAATCTTTTGTCTAGAGCTAGGTCTAGGTCTTTGCTCCATTGAAAATGCACGGAGACACAAAGACAATAAACCTAGCCGTAGCTCTGGAAGCCCGTTTTGGACACGGCCTTATAAAAGTGTGTATAGATGGAACACTATCTCATGCAAGAAGATTCTACATGAGGAATATGGTTACATTCAATGTTTTCACAAAATGCTACTCTTGATGCAAAGGTACCTTTTCTTCCCATTTTCTCCAGCAATGGTTTTAAAAGGTTTTCATTTTCTCCAAATGCAATGAGCATTACAATACCTGTGATTGTAGGTATCTGGTCTAGCTGTGTGAATGACAACTACATCAGACTCTGCTTGGGAATGAAGGACGCCCTCTATAGTTGAGTTTGAGTCCAGGAATGATACACGCTGTCTCCTCACATCTGTCATAGAGAAATGTTCAAAGAAGAAAAACTCCATGAAACTGGCTGAACATTAAGGAAACTTCCAAGACTGACATAAGAATTCCATCTAAGTTCCTACTACTTTCTGAGATGTCCTGAGTCTGACTCCACTTCAAGTTAGTAGCAATGAAAAACCTCCAGAAATTGCAAGCAAATCACTTGACTCTGTTTCTGAGCAAAGGCAAGTCCTACGTCACAATCAAAATAAATGCTTGGTGGCATAGCAGGTATGGCATCTGCATTAGTAAGCGGGAGGTCATGGGTTCGAATCCCACCTGAGCCTCGAATCGCATGATTTTTTCATGTGTGCTCAAAAGGCACTTAGTGAAGTGCTTATCTGCGTGCTCAAGGGCAATAAATTGTTTGCATCTCTGAGAGACACATGTTATATCAAACAGCTACCAGATAGATGTTGCAATACTTGTGAGGACATCGTTTACTACTTTTATATATACACTATGTGGACCTGATAGTAAAGGATGTCCACACAGGGCACCTTCAGGGAACAATGTGTATGCACTGGAATCTAGATGTATCTTAGGGGGTTTACGAAACAGAGGCTCAGGCTCAGGCTTTGGCTCTGTAATCCATATGCCGAAAATATAGGTTCTGGTTTTTCATTGAAGCTGAAGCCGTTTTCCTTTTCAAACCAGAGACTTCCAAACAGCCCAAAGCCTCTACTTTGATGCCCATTATTTTAGAATAGATTTGCGAAATGGAGCCGGAGCTGGAGCCTGAGCCTGAGTTTCATAAACCCCCATAAACTATGGATGGAATATTTACCGTTTCACCTCAGCCTTGATGTTTGTCAACTCATCAGCCTCTGCCATGTGGATGAAGAGCGCCCTCTGTGGTTGAGATTATACTGGACTGCATTGCCCCATCACAGCTGTGAAGCAAAGATGTTCAAAGAAGGAATATTCCATTAAAATGGCTGAGAATGAAGCTAACATTGTTATTCTGATCAGGATGCCTACAAAGTTCCAATCTTCTTGTGGTGATGACTTGAGGCAACAGGGTTGCGAGTGGCAAAACGAAAAATTAAAAATCAAACAAATTCTGAAAACGCAAATGAAAAGCTGGAATTTATAAGTTCCCATACTTTTGTACAGAGCAGGTGAACAAAAAAGCTGAAATGTTGAGTTAAAATGATCTAAACCAATAAAATCTGAAGTCTGATATCCCTGATACAATCAATGACTGAGCGTCATCAGGATTTTGAAAGAGGTAACTCTTATATTGCATGTAAAGGATTATACAAAAGGAGTTCCAGCAAGCCTGAAATTTAACTGAGGCCACGGAGGCCATGGCCTTCGTTGCCCTGGTTCTTGGCCTTGGTGCCCCTTCAAATGTTTCCATAGACATTATGATTTTCCAATGGAAGTGCCCCTTGCAATGGAAAAGTGGCCTTGCCCCTTTCAGAACCAAATTCAAGGCCTGAAATGAAGGTTGCATCCATTTTTACTTCAGAATGCAAACTGACAATCCAAATGCAAAAATTAGCATTTATTTTCCCACAAACTTATCGTCAAATATTTATCATTCATAATGACAAGACCATTCTATAAAACAATCTTTTTCCAAAATGCAGCCATATTATTCCAAAGTCACAATATTACCTGCTGTATAATGGAAGGCATCTGCTAGTGTGAATGATACACTGACCAGCCTCTGCTTGTGAATGAATGGCGCCCTCTATAGTTGAGTTTCCACTGGACTCCAGAGTCAAGGAGTGATGCTTGCTGTCAGGTTTCATTGTCCCATCAATACCTGGAATATAAAGACATTCACAGAAGGTATGGTCTATTAACTTCAAAATGAATACAATAATGAGATACATTCATACAACATGAAGAAAACAAGTGAAGACTTTATAATGCAAATATGGTGGAATAGGGGCCAAGAGATTTTTAATAAGCATTCACAGCAATCAAGAGATAGAAGCAATTCATTATGGTGCACTTTCTTTAAAATCCAATAAGCAGGCATTGCAATAGTGACAAACATTTCATTGTACAAATACAAGCAAGCAATAAAACAGCATACAAAGTGAAAAATGTTCAATTACGATATTAAACAAAGACATAGTCAATTTCAAAAACACACACAGAAAGTTGAACAATAATGACAAAATATATGATAATGGTAAACAATCTGAAACCATAGCAAATAATAAAAAGAAATTCAACCGATGACTTGCTTGGTGTCAGTAAAGGCTGGATTCCAACTTCATATTGAAGTGGAATCATAAAAGTGTGGTGCTGCAGGGATGCCTATAAGGACAAAGCAATCATAGACATTAGGACGTTTAATCATCAGCATGGCTAATTCAATCAAAGTTCAAAGGACACAAATTGACATTTCTAGGGAAAAAGTGAAATACAAACAATAAAAATAACGTCATGAAGATAAGGATTTGTCAAGAATGAAATCACATCATACAAAGAACAGAGGAAGTGAAGATTTTAAGATAAAAAGACTGGGAGAAAACTTGCAAAGCAGTCAGTGATGAGTTAAATTCACCAATCATAGAAATAGGGACAAGCAATTCATTCAAAAATACAAGCAACAACTTTGAGGCAGGCCATATTAAACACAAATTGGGCATATAATCATCAAAATAACATGTTGATTAGAAAGCAGTCATAGCAATAGTGACAAATATTTCATTTGGAACATCAACAAGTGTAAAACAGTATAAGAATTGAATAGCTGCCAATCAAGATAACACAAAGACATGTTCAATTTAAAAAAACACACAAAAAGAACAACAATGACAGATACATGCTAATTAGAAAATCTAAAACTATAGCAAATAACGAAATGAAATTCAACAGCTAACTTACTTGGTGTCAGCAAAGGTAGGCACAGGCTTCACATTTTAATGTTGAATCATCATTGTGTGGTAGTCCAGTCCAGGGATAGCTGTAAGACAAAGCAATTATAGAAATATTGAGATTAATTCATCAACAAGGCCAATTCCATTAAAGTTCAAAGGACACAATTGACATTTTTAGGGGAATAAAAGTGAAAACAACAATGAAGATAACACCATAAATATATAAAGTTTTATCAAGAATGAAATTTCAAGTAGAATGAATAAAGGATGTGAAGATTTTAATATGAGAAAAAAGGCCAAACCAAGAATAGTCAAACACAGCAATCATAGTTAAATGGCAAGCAATCCATTAAAAAATGCAAGTGAAAACTTAAAGACATATTAAATGTAGCATAAATTGGGTATGTTAATAATCAACATAATATTTCAATACTCAATTATCTCAATTACAGCAATAATGAACAAACCAATGCATTCAAATATGTAAAGAATAACTTTAAAACTGGCCAAAAGAAACACATATAATTATTTGGAATGTTAATCAAGATAACATTTCAATATTAAAGCAACTATGCAAAGTATAAACAGTATAAAAAAAGTGAAGAGTTGCCAATGAAGATAACATAAAGACATGCTCAAGTTAAAAACACACACAATAAAACACCAAGTGAAGAAGACACGATGATTACAAAAACTGAAACAAAAATGTATTTAAATGAAATTCAACAGATAACTTACTTGGTGTCAGCAAAGAATGGCTTGACATTTTCATGTTGAATTTCTGTTGTGCCAGTTGTTCAGGTATGCCTATAAGACAAAGTACACACAAAAGTTAATTCAGAAACTTTACAAATTCAATCTGTTTAAAGGCCAAAAATTGACATTTTGTTTGGAAAAAATTGAAAATAGCAATAAAGATAACATCTTGAACATACAGATTTGTCTAGAATGAAGTCTAATGCAGAAAGAATAATGGAAGTGAAGATTTTAGATTAAGATAAAAAGACCGTGAAGAAATGTCAAGGCAAAGTTTTCCACACATCAACCACAGCAATAGTTAAGCCATTCATTCAAAAATGCAAGCAACAACGTTATAGGACATGTCAAATTAAACACATGTTGGGAAGGTTGTTAATCAAGATAGTATTTCAATAAGCAAGAACAATATGACAGTGATGAATAAATGAAATATACATAATATTGAAAAAAGGGGAGGAGGATGGAGGTGGGTGAAAGATGGAAGGGGTGGGAGGAGGAAGAGGGTTTGAAAGGAAGGCAGGGCCAGGGGAGTGGCGGGTGGGGTGGGTGTGGAGGGTGGGGGTAGTGTGGAGGTTGGGGGAGGTGATATGAATGGAAGGAAGAAAACAAGGACAATTACAGCAAGTTGACAAAATTTCATTGTAAAACGCAAGCAACAACTTTAAGGCATCTTAAATTCAATTGAACACATATTGAGATATGTTGATAATCAAGATAACATTTCGATAAGGAATATCAGAAGTGACAAACATTTTATTCTAAAATGCAAACAAGAAGACAACACTAAGACACAATTTAAAAACAAGTACCATACAAAAAGTGACAAAGACATGATCATTACAAAATCTAGAATCACAAATAGGCCAAATAAAAAGAAATTCAACCAATGACTTACTTGGTGTCGGCAAAGGCTGGCTCTCAAGTTGACATTTTGACGTTGAAATTAATTATTGTTGTGCAGTGGTTCGAGGGATACCTGTAAGAGAAAGTACACACAGAAATTAGCGCTAGAAATTCATCATTATGCAAATTCCATCAAAGTTTAAAGGCCAACAATTGACATTCGTAGGAAAAAAGTGGAAATAACAATACAAATATCAGGAACGTAAAGATATATTAAGTATTAAAATCCAAATTTGGAACTAAGAACAGAAGAAATGAAGACTTTCGGAGAGAAACAGGCCAAGCAAAGGTTATCCAGTAACAAATGTAGCAGTTAATAAATAATACATGTAAATGCAAGCAATAACTTGAAGACATGTCAAATTTAACACAAATCGGGCATAGGATGACATTTTCAATAAGCATTCATAGCAATAATTAAAATGACAAAAATGCAATTCTAAAAAATGTAAACAATAACTTTCATTCATATCAAATGAAATAAATGATAGATAGGTGGAGTCATAGGAATAAAAATGTGGTAAGTAAAAGAAAAACATCCTTAAATTCTACACAACTCGAGGTCAAAATTGACTTGTAAACTAGTAGTAGGCCTACTACTACTATAGTATTTAAAGTAGTAGTACTACTACAAGTAGGCTATTGAACATGTACAGTAAATACACTGCTGTAGCACTCGTGTAACAACAACGTACTTCTTGTTTAAGTTATTTACCATGTTTACTGGCTCGAAATGCCCCGAATAGGTCTAAAGTGACATTTGTGACTTTGTTTGTCCTAAAAAGACCAGCTTACCGATATTTAGACGGTTTATGTGTACACACAAACATAATTTGCTTACCTGTTTGACACGAACTTGCTCTAAAACACGCAGTCAGTCTAGTCAAAACAAGTCAATCTGGTTACCTGACACAACCAAATGTGTTTATCATTAGATTCGTGTTGAGTCATCAAATTCTTCAACGAAGGGGACCAGACTAAATTCAGCAAAAAGGTTTTTTGTGTGTTTGTTCTGCCGTCTTTTTTTTATTTCAAATGAGATAAGTGTGAACGTTGGTGGCGCCACACTATCTCGTGGTACGAAAAATGATGAATCTAGCAATTATTAGTAATACAGGGAATAAACGACCAAGATATTTACCATAAGGCTGAAAATTGCCTTTTTGTGTTGCCCTCAGCGAGCGACCGTAAAATGCCAAAACTTTGGATCGGGATTTTGTTTTTCTCCGAGTCCTTAAGTATAAAAACTCACAATTTTTGACAGAAAAATGTTAGATTTAGCAGTAAAAAAAGCATGTCTACCCAAAACGACCCACCAGTTCTGTTCCATTCTTTTTCGGTGACTTCACATTGGACTTTATTTAATAAAGGGGGATAATATCTGCATGTTTTCTTCAGAATAAATTCGTCGTCAAACATAATTATTACCAGCCCAATGAATGCTGATAGTGTTTTCTTGTCTATATACACAGCAGGAGTGACATCAAAGTTATATAAGCTACACGGAAATAATATTTATATATTATATAGGCCTACCGTGCCAGCAAAGGGCCGTGTCTCGTAACAGTAGGCATGCATACATAATCTCTATATGTTTTGTACGACTGCAAAACCTGCATTATTTTTATTACTCAACCTTGGACTATTATCATAAGCACGGTGTGTATTACGCCATACACGATTGTATACGGTATACGCGTGCGCCATTCTGTGTCAAAGCAGCTTGGGCAATAATAGGACTGGTGCATTTTCATATCATGCATATTATATTTTATAGGACTGTGTCATTGTGTAGCTCGCAGCGGTAATGCCATCGCAAAAACGGGGTCTCAACAATGACATCAATATGACATATTATTTGAATGTTTATTACGTGACCTCTATCTTCATTAATTATATCATTTTACCTGTCATTTTCTTCTTCTTTTTTTTGCGAAAATATTGTAATTATCTTATGTTGTCTAAAGCCATGAGAATGAATTCCCGTATAATCAAAACGATCTAATAAAAATATGAGTAAACGGATCCGAGGCCAATTTCATAAAGCTGCTTAGCACACAAATTCGCTAAGCATGACATTTCTGTCTTCGTGAAAACAGGATTAACAACAAAAATGTTCATGTGTTGTGTATCACCAGCATTGACTGTTCTTCGCTGACCATGAATATCAAATGGAATTTTCAATGGTGGTTTGTTTGATTGGGCAAGCTATTTTTATGCTAAGCTTTTTTTGTGTGCTAAGCAGCTCTATGAAATTGGCCCCTGGCTTCTCCGCGGCAGTGATGCAGTGGGAGATGGATGAGCCTCTAGCCATTGCGCAAGCGTATTCATGATGTCTGACCGTCGTGCTCTACTCCTAACGATGTGCATCGAGGAGCCCTAATGGCAGTCACCCCGGACATATAGAATAAGATAACCAAATTTATGACTTCTTGCTATTTTAGACAGACTTGCCAGTCTGTGGTTTGCACAGTGATATACGGTCGGAGGTATACACTGACTTTACAGCTGCTCATTCGTACACAGCTTGCATGCAGCGTACGGCCGGTGACAGGGCAGTTCAGCTAGACGCACTACAAAGAGCAAGCAGCAGGCAGTGATCCCGAAGATACACGGCGCAGCAACAAAGACTAGCAGCGGTCAATATTTTCCGATTCGTAGAAAGGTAGGCTGGGTCATTAATTTGTTTATGTCCATTATTTTATTCAAATGCTGTCGATGATATCACAATCGGCCATATTTTATGCTACATATTACTCAGACGGCCTGTTTCGCAGAGCATTATGATAATATACAGCATGAAGTGCATATATAAATTTATGGAACACACTCATGTCGCATTAACGTACAATGCAATTCTTAATGCACATCTGATTTTCTTTGTTACATAATAGCACAATTTGATAGCAGACGAATTCTAAAAACCCGCCCTTTTATTTCCCAAGATGTCATTGCCGTGATTGCTTGATATACCATTTTCGTATAGCAAGTTCGTAGTATGGCTAATATTGTAAGCACACTGAAGCCAATGAAGCAATTATACTATACTAGTTCAACAATATTTGTCGCCATATTTACCTCGCCATGTAACAATGGAAACAAAAAGCTAATTGTGCTGCTCAAGGAGTTTGAAGCCCACAAGATTGTCATGACGGTCTGAGCACTAATTCCTGCATCCCTCATTGCATGATATAGAATGAATTTGGACAAGTTATTTTTTAATTTGCTTGTTGTTTGTTTGTTTGTTTGTTTGTTTGTTTTTCTTTGATCGAGGAACAGTATTGAAGCATCATGTCAACAGAGGGCGGTAGACAGCCTACTGATGCTGCATCATCAACGCCTCTCGATCCATCTGAATACTTCGTAATGGGTACTATTCACAGTATCCAAGGTAAAAGATTCACCGACCACGAATGAATAAATTATCTGGAACTGTACACATCATACCAAATTAATTGTGGTCCACGGTTATCATTTAATAATGTTTTGACTGATTTCGGGGCGATTTGTGTTAATTTGTTTTACTACGTTTTTACCGAAAAACAATATCTTGATTCCCTTCACCCGACTGAATCCTGACTGCATATGTTCATTTCACTATTACATGTAAGACATGCGGTCCACTAATATAATATGCATGACCACCATCACTGATTATTATAATCAAAACAATAATTACAATGAAGCATCAGCATTAACGCTCATCACAAAGTGAGATTTATCAGGTCCCTACTTTGTTATCATGGAAACACAAATCTCAAAAAGCCGTCCGATAAAAATCACGCCGCGCTTCGGATTGCCCTTTTTATAGAGCGGGCTGGCACCTGTGTCTCAGCAATACGCGACGGCGCATCTTATTAATAAAACGATAAAGGCACACTGAATGAATAAAGCATATAACCTAATGCTATAAAAGGTCTCTGAATTATGTATGTACCAAACCATTATCCTATACATAAAATAATTTAAAGGTTTACTGTAATCAAAAATCATATGAAATGAAATACATCTGTATATAAAACTCAACCTGTCTATCATTGTTTGTGCTAGAAAAATATTATATATAGAAAAAGGAGGTATTTTAGACCCATAATTTAGCACCCCACTTTTCGCAACGAAAAACCTTGCTTACGTCACATGCAGAACGCCACCCAGTATACTGTGGTGCGATCCTATATGCTATAGGTGACGTCACACGCTATTGTTGTGAGGATCGGTTCCAAGGGGACCTTTTGGGGGGGGGGGGGGGGCGGGGCATACATGTACTGATTTTGTAACTCTTTGGCCAAAATTAAGCCCTTACAAAAAATATAAATTAATATCATATTGTCGTTAATTTCGTATAAAGCAATAATTTTAAAGTGCTTTCAACCCTTTCCCAAATTTGATTACAGTAAATCTTTAATGACCATATACAATAAACAGCACTGTGGCCATCAATTCTATGACTGTACTGATGTATGTATTATTGTTATCGTACACAGGTATCGTAGGGGTGATGCTGAACGCCTACATATTATTTGGCTTCTTGGCCAACCGTCATCCACTCTGTAAGGCTCGATCTCTCTTGGGAATATCACTGAGCATCGGGGACTTGGGTAAGTCAGACTCGACGTCAATAACAAGCCCAGACGAATATTATTAACGGGTGGCAATGGGTAACAGCGAGATCTGCCAGTTACAGTTATAATGTTCATGACGCGGCCATTTTGTTACCTTCCTTGTATACCCTTCGGAAAAGTTAACACAAATTTTGAAATAAAGGTGGGTTCCAGACTATTTTGAATCCAAGCCTCGGTTTGATTGCACTGCTTCGTGTGCATGATGGATGTACCGCAACCAAGGCTTATTGAAGATTTTTACGGGGGAAATGCTAATGGAGGTCCTAATGAGAGAAAAACGATATCTAAAAACAATTTGAGTGATACCTTAAACGACTGTTTGATTGTATACTTTCCCATAAGACAACACCAGCTCCGACTGTGTAACCAGGAGGTCAAATCACGTCATTAAAACGACCTCTATAGTCGACAACAGTAAGCCAACCGTCGTGGTTTGCTAAAATTGGCACCAGGTCGGCTTTTTAATAAGTTGTTAATTCCATCTCGATCTGCAATACACACAGGAATCGCGTTGATGTGTCCCTTCACGGCCGTCGCATGTTTCAGGGAGACGTGGGTGTACGGAAGTGGTGGCTGCCAGTTATACGCATGCGTCGGGATGCTCTTCGGCGCTGTCAGCATTACGTCATTGGTGTCGCTGGCCGTTGACAAGTGCTGTTCTATTTCCAGAGGCTCTGGATTAGGTATCACAATCAATGATTATCAATTGCTTTCCGTATTGTTTGTCTTTTATAATGTTATCACTTAAGTGTTTAATGGGAACTTAAAAGGTAAAACAAAACCGCATTCATTAATTTGTCTGTATTTTGCCGTGCACGTTTACCAATCAGTTGGTGCCTGTGGCAAAATACAATAGAAACCAAACAGAATCTTTACCTCTGCAAGAAATTGAAATTCTGCTTGACGTGTCTGATAGCCTTCTCATAATGTCCGCCATTTTTGTTTAACTAAGATGCCGCTGCTAAACCGTATTCGATCGTGACAATGGCCATCTGGATAAACGCCACCATCTGGGCAGTGACTCCACTGAATATCATCGGATGGGGGCGCTATTCCCTGGAGCTGTCTGGAATTGCTTGCTTGCTGGACTTCGCCTGCCACGACGTGACCTGCATTACGTACCTAGCCGCCATGATGGGCGTGGTCTACGTGCTGCCAGTGGGCGTGGTGCTGAAGTGCTTGATGCAGCTCTGGGCGGAGGAGGAGGGCAACGATAAGAAGCAAGCCGAAAAGAAAAACGCCCTGAAGGTTAGACACTTATAGAGGGCGCTGTTTTAGAAACCTTTCGAGTCACGGAGCCAATCCTGCTATTCGACATTTTGAAAAATCCTAGAATTTCAAGTTTCGCCTTAGAGAGATGTAAAAGAAGCAGTAAAAAAATCGTTAAATTGAAATGAATGGAATTAATTAAGCTTTTATTTGATATATTTCTTTACAGGTTTGTATGTTGGTTTTGCTATCTCTTGCGGTATACTGGGGACCCTATGGCATCGTGGCTCTGTGGGCCGCAGCAGACGACATGAAGAACGTACCAATCCGATTGGTCGCCGTTGCCTCCATCACGGCCAAGATGTGTCCAATAGGAAACGCCGTCCTACAAAAGCTGACCAATCAGGTCGCACCGCATGCAGCCGACAAGCAGAAGTAACTGCAGTGCGGCTGCTGTAACTAAGACCGTGTCCCAAATCTCTGGCTGCGACCGCAAATAACACACAAGTCTATAGAAAAGGCTGCAGTCACTGGCTAGTGGCTGTCATAGGTACACGCGTAAATTGCAGCCGCAGCCAGATAATTAGGACACGGCCTAAGTGTGGCAAGTTCTCGGTAATATCCTGCGCGGGAATTCGATTAACATCAATGACTCTGTGTATATCTTCCGGATCTATGTCGATGTCACTTGCAAAGACCCAACTTCCGTACATGAATAGAACAATAGCGTTAACTTGGCTGTCGGATTATGACGCACTTTATAAAGGTACAAGTATATTATTTGCATGATAAGCGTACTATTCACGTATGTTGTTTATTGTCGGATTGATGATTGAGCGTATTGACTCACTTTCGTAATGTCAACATCATTATTAAAAGTCATAATCTTATTAATGAATTTTACGCCAAGAAGTAAAAGCACCATAGGCTATGTGTATGTCTGGCCATTTGCTAACCTTTCGTAGTCTGCTGCTGAATATGTTTCAAGTCTTAAACACAATGTTTTGAAATCCGTCACAACTTTGTCTTGCACCAGTATATAATTATACCATTAGTTTCTCAGCCTTTGCACCGCAATGTGAGTTTAGACACACACCGGCCAATATTTATTTCGTGTTTCTTTTAAAGGTACTATCATACTTTGGTAGCATACCGAAACAGAAATCTTCACAGATTTACCTATAACTTACAGGGTATAAAGATGGTGATGGTGGAAACATACCGTCAAATGTTTTCTGCCTGAAATGCTGTATAGTATCCCGAAAAGAGTAAAACCAATTAAAAACAATCTTCGAAAGAAAAAAAACATAAAAACGGTGAAAAGATTGAAAAATATCTTGGGACGTTTTTCACAGTTTTCTAAAAAAACAAAAAGGCCACTATTGGACTGGAAATTTCACAGGTGACTGTTACTGCATCTTCCTTGATATTTTTGGCCATTAATCTGCATTTCTTTGACAAAAACCAAAGTATGACATTACCTTTAATGCGATAAGAGGCAGTACATAATATGCCATGTTGAATTTTCTTGCATGAAACCAAATAAATGTCCTATCTGTCTCACAACATTGTGTGGCAGTCATTTTATCCAAAATGAACTTTCACGTGAGTCTATCTTGTGCGTCGGCTAAAGAAGAATGAATAATCAACCGTTGACTGCAAAGAGCGCCATCTAGCGACAAAGAGAAACGACACAAACGAAATCAGGGAAAAAAGGAACAAAGATAACAAGTTCGTAATAAACAATATTATATCGTATTCATGTTTTTAAAACACCTATACACATTTTAAAATGATCGACTCTTTACAAGTTTTTCTCATTATTTTTGTCCCCAAAACATTACATTAAATGCAAGGTGATTACATGAGTAATCTCAAGCTGGCCGAATTGTTGCCCCCTTTTCTTGAAAGAATTCAAAAACAGCTCTCTATTAAAATAAAAATAACATTAAAATACTTGCAAAATGATGAATAATAATGAACACAATAATGCCCCTTTGCCACTCAAAGTCCGGCAACTTGGAATTTCATGAAAATAAACGTCATATTATTATAAGGGAGAAATAAAAAATACATTAGCTTTTCAATTTTGAAAAATACAGAACGTGTAAATGAAAATTAATCTTTAAAAAGAAAAACCTTTTTTTCTTCAAAATATGAAACCAACACAGAAAAACCTTACAAAGAAAAACCCAAACCAGTGCAAATGTCCCGGATGTCCTTCAGCCCTCGTGATTTACACAATATGGAGTTAAATAATTTATACATCACTTTTACAAGCTTCTTTGCCGGCCAAACACAGTCATTCATGTGTTATCTGTCAACTGGGTCCAATTTCATAGAGCTAAAGCTTAAGCACCAACATTTGCTTAAGCACCAAAAACCTTGGTAAATAAAATTAAACATGCCAGCTAAAACACCCTGTGAATGTTATGCTCAGCAAACAATGGCCGAATACAAGTCAAAAGCAGGAAACATCACATGCAAATTTGGTGTGTACTCCTGTTTGATCAAGGAAGACGACTTTTCATGCTTAAGCAAATTTCGTGCTTAAGCAGCTCTATGAAATTGGCCCTTCATCAATACGTCAATCCAGAATCAGGCTCTTAGGGTTATTACTTTCGCAATGCTTGAAAAAAAAAATCAACAAGCGCCAGCAAGCGACGAGGGAAAGATAATGTAAAAGTATCCAATTTTTTTTTCTTCGGCTAATCATAATCCCCCAAAATACAAAAAAAAATATGAATTTAAAGGACATCCTTTCACAAAGAAAAGGGTGTACAATGTATGACTTTATAGTGATGTGTTTTAAACAAATCTAGTGAATATCAATATAGAGGAATTTACATAATAATCTTGTAAATATTATCTTGATATATATATATTAATATTACATGTATATAATAATAATATATATATATATATACTGTGACTACTACGGCAGTGATCGTAGCTTATAATGATAAAGCATGGATTTCTAATCATATCAAGTTCAGTCCACCCCCCTTGACGTATACAACTCTTGATAAGTCCTTCGCATCATGAAACGATTATATACAACCAGTCAAGACCACACAAGCCGGCCCTTCGTTTCCAAAAAAAAAATGTTCAATATACTGTACATGTACAATTAATATAAATACATCGTTCGGAATAAGTGCGTGACTTCTTCTTTATCTCGTTATCCCCCTTCTCCTTCTTCTTTCAAAACAGTCTCAGAAGTATAGTACATGTACAGTGCAAGAATACAAGTATTTTGTGTTGTTGGTTTAACACTGAACTGACGGTGAGTAATATTATTCGTCGGTATTTGATAATCATACGACCGCCGTTCTAAAAACTCCGCATCCCGACGCTGAGGGCGCACTCGTGGACGTCTGACGAATGTGCGAAGCAAGTCCCTGGGAACTGTCACTCTGCAAACATGAAACCGAACACTGATGTCTAAGTTGGTATCAAGGATTGCTGCTCGCGTATGTTTCCAGAGGAGCTATCGTAACTATTGGCAGTACAAGCGTGTTATTTCCACTGATGCATAATCAGCCATGTTTGGTCCAAACACTTGACAACTGTCCATAATAATTATACTACAGCTCTGGTCCAATCAAGTACAGGGCGCCCTCTTGTGGAACAACATAGCACCAGTCTTTACTCGTTCACTGTCCACTTTATTCATCCATCATACACGGCACACTGTCTTATAAACCGACATGACAATGGGGTCATTTGTCAACGTCTTACCGCTGCCAGTCGGTTACAAGTTTGGGTGTTTCGTTTGACCACATGGTATAAGTACTATAAAGAGGGGCAGTCGCAAAATGTCTCCTCGTTCATACAACTACGCAAAGCCTTTCATTTCAATGTCTCATCCAAAGTAGACTTTGCTGTAGGAATCAGCAGATTTTCTTCGTCGTGACCCTTGCACTCCTGTATGCCAGAGTCTGCTTACCGAAGCTACTCACGTACACGTCAAAGACGTACGAGACACCAGGCACCAGCCCGGTCACCGTCTCCATCAGGACGTCACGCTCCGTGTCCGGCCCGCTGATGGACCGACAGATGACCTTCTCAGTTCTCTTCCTCATGTCCGGCTCCAGACACTGCGTGTTCCTGCCGTCTCTGGAGTTTTTCTTGCCTCGCTTCTTCTGCTTGTCCACCCGTTTGTACAGGCAGTACTGGGAGACCTCCTTGGTACTGAGCCAGGCCAGCGTGACCGAATCGCACTGCCGGAGGTTCTCGAATACTTTGATACGTTTGTCGGCCGGCAAATGCGGGAATGGGTACTTGTTGGGCCTCGTCGTGGCGAAGATCCGGAAGTGCGTGGAGCCTCTCCGTAAGCTCTTGACCTTGACCTGGATGTCGCCTGTTATCTCCCGGATCCGGAAGTCCTTGAGATCCCGGATGTTGGAGCTTCGTATTTTGGTGCCATCCCGCCACACCTCTGCCGTGATAGACTCAATGCAGGGCTGGACGGTCACCAGTACGTCCCTGACCGTATCACCCACGCTGAAGTTGAAGGTCTTGACGGGGGAGGACTTACGGACTGAAGAGGTTCGGAGGTTGCCATCTTTCAAGGTGATGTACTTCCGTGTCTCGGGGCCTGGACGTGTGATGATAGACGTCCCTACGTATGCCACACTCCTGTTATTCGTCTCATCCACGGCGAACAGGTCGAAGTAATATCGCTTAGCCGGTTCCAGGTTGGTGAAGGTGTGCAGGGTCTTCTTGCCCACGCATTCCACCACGATGTCCTCCTCGGTACTGTCCCGGCCTTTGTCGCCTTTCTTGCGCTTCCGTTCCTCCTTATGCTGCCGTCTCTCGGCCCGTTCGCTCTCGAAGCCGAAGCCGCTGTTTGGCGGTCGGGGCGGCGGCTGGTCCCCGTACAGGCAGGACTGCACGCTGCACCAGGTGTGGTAATTCTGCCGGGGGTTCAGGGCTACGCAGTACACGATGGGCTCGCGGTAGATCACATCGGACGGGCTGGGCTTCCAGGCCAGGGACACTTTGTTCTTCCTAAACGAAGTTACGTCGAGTCGGGGATCAGTCGGTAGTTCCGGATACAAGTGATCCGAATCCGGTGTGGTGGTGGCGTATATCCGGACGCTGGTGCTCTTCTCCGGACTCCGGATCTCCAGCGTGTATATACCGGCCGGAGAGTTGTAAGTGACGTAGGTGCTGACGTCATACCCGACGTACGTCTTCACAACCGTACCGCCCTTGGAATTAGGGTGGCGCCGCGGACGTTGCTCGCTCAACTGATCGTCACCTTCAAAAGCAAACAGAAAACAGAAGGAAACGTCAGGGTACCAATCCGTATAGCATTTTTTGACGCTGTAAGTTAGGCAGTGTCCAAATTTTCTGACAGCGACCGCAAATAACACTCAAGTCTATGGAAACGGCTGCAGTCACTGGCTAGTGGCTGCCATAGGTACATGCGTATTTACTCGGCTTCGGCTCCGGCTTACAACTCGGGCTTCATTTCGTACATTCAAAGTAACAGGTATAGAGGCTTTTGGCTATGGCTTTGAAGTAAGTACTCCGTTTTGGACACGACAATTAAGCTTAAAAGCTTCATTGCAAAGCCACAGCCTGTAGTTGCCAATATTTCGAAAAGATTTCAAGATGATAGTGTCAGGTCTCTTACTTGATCCACTGCCGTCCTCCGGTAGATCCATCAAGGACAGGGTCCAGTCTAACTGGGCAGCACAGGGTGTGACTGTAATTGCTACAGGGGCACTGTCCTCTTCAACCACGAAGTAAAAACTGCAGAACAAACAAAGAAATCAAAGCAAGACAAAACAATAACTACCAAATTGCAAAAAGAAAAACAGAAAGAATCATACTTATGAAAGATATTTCTCTTAAGCGTCAGAAGGGAGTGGGTGAAACCTCGGTCTTATTAACTTGACTTAGGACACTCTCTTTTGAGGGAAGGAGGATCTTCGTTTGGGGTATAGAGCATGCTGGTATCATTAACAGAATAACCGTGAATTTAAGCCAAGTATCGACTGAACAGGGGCGAACTTGTGGAGCTGCTAAGCACAAAAAATGCTTAGCACAAAATGTCTTGCTCAATCAAACAAACCACCATTAAAAATTCATATTCATGGTCAGCGAACAACAGCAAAAGAAAAATCACAAGTGATACACAACACATGCAAATTTGTTTGTTTTTATTAAGACAGAAATATCATGGTTAGCAAATTATTTTTGCTAAGCAGGGCCGTGGAATTTGCCACTGGCCTAACCATTGCATGCTTAACTTCAGTTTGTGACGGTAACGACGGATTGAAAATGGATTGTTTCTTTTAAAAAACCACATCATTTTACCTTTCCGTGAAAACATTATGTGGACGTCAGTGAGTCCACACAGTGTCTCGGGAAAGCTGCATTATGGGGACATGTTGTGTATGGAAGTCCTCACAGTGTATTTTAGCAAGGACCATGCCACACGAGACATTATTCACTACAACTTTAATTTAGTGTCAACAAAGTGCACTGCTTGGAAAACGGAAAACGTGGGTTTGGGGGTTGGGCCAAACCGATGTGTTTGTGCCAATGTGTTATTACCTGTCCACACAACAAAATTATGTGGAAATTAAAAAGGGTGAATGTTATTTCCTTTTGAAAACTGTCTGGCAGTAATAACTTGCTAATTGTAAACCCGGAGTGGTGTATAAACATATGTCTGAGGTTGACACGCGCGCAACCAAACGACATTACGCAATGACTGTATGATACCATAGGAGGGATGTCATCAGTTCTCATCATTTTTGCTCGTTATGTCATCTCCGCGGCGTCCTCCGCAGCCAGCCATGGTTGCAAGCCCCCGGTACGTGACGCCAGCGTTTCTGCCGAGGCCCCGGCGGACAAATTCGGACAAATTGCCCCCGTCAAATTGGCATATAGTACCTGATGGATCGGGACCGGATCGCCAGAGAAAGTGCAAGGGAGGCGGAGCGACCCTACCCCCGTGGCGCGCAAATAGTTTGCGTGATTATTTTCGAGTAGCTCGCAGCGGGGCGGTGAGGCTGATGGCTAGGGCTGAAACCATCTTCTCTCTGAGCGCGCAGTCTCTTCAAAATAATCGTATCGCATCGTCTTTAACTGCAGTTGTTCAGTTGGTCACTCGCTTCAATTTCAAGCATGGAGGAAGGACCAAAAAAGCCACAGACCAGTTTGTTGTTGTTTTTTACGACTGAAAAAGCGCACCATAATATTATTATTAACAACGCAAAACACTACCGTTTGGTATCAAAATATTATTCACAATCCACCATCTATCAAGTTTCAAATGCGAATGAAGATAAATAAGTGAAGAAGGACTTTTTGAACAAGTGCCAAATTTTGGACGATTTTGGGGAACTTGGGCTTTGCGAAATCTCGGCTTGCACTCTGTCATCTATGAAAACTGATTGATGCAGGCTGTGGCGTTTTCCTCCAAGCTGATTGAAACAGAATTCCCTCATGATTCAGGGCAGAGAAGTAGTACTCTGAAGACCGATATCGAAGTCAAAAGCCTTTATTTCGATACTGATGTCTCTTAGAGATGATAAAGGGAACCAAGGCCAGTAGCTGGTGCCCACGCCGAGGTTGACGAGACGACCAGGCCAGGCTAGGAGTCGGAAGCTTCCCCGCCAAAACAAACTCAGTAATGATTACCTATCTTTCTCTCAAAGATGTTTCTTCGTAATTTTGATTTCGAACACATGCACGAACTTCGCCTGAACCTGCCCCAGAGCCGTAAACAGAGGGCGAGGAGTTTCCGTATGAAGGGTTGTTCTATACTGGTTAGAGCCAAGATGTCATAACTACGTCCGCACGCGCAATGCACAATTATTAGGTTCCCAAAACTGTATAACTGTCCAAGAAACAAACTGCGTTGACGCCAAGAGGGCGCCCTGTTGCGATTTAGAATTTGAACATTTATTGTAAAGGCTCGTTTTGGCCTAAATAGCAAGTTATAGCCTAATTAACAACCCTGGTTAATTTTAAAGTCACGTCAAAATGCACGAGGAAAAGCGAGAATTAACGAGAGCCTGCGATTCTAAGATATATTAGATATTTGAAGATGTCTACTCGGGTACGTGTACAGCACGGCTAAGGCTGATATTTGAGCATCAGTATTGAAAATAGTTCCCCAGCACGTTAAAACATGGGATGGAGCAAATAGTCAGGTTGCTTAGCGTCATATTGTGAGTTTACCGTTACTGGGCGGATAAAAGCACCATTTTTGGCACAGGGGTCCCTTAGGGCCTACTAATTAATATTAGAATAGGAGCCCTCCGGAATTTGTTTTTTTTAATTATGTAAAACACAAAATTTCCAAACACCCCCCAAAATGGGCGGGGCTTATTGTGAATTTACCGTTACTTGGTGGGTAAAAGCACCATTTTTGGCACAGGGGTCCCTTAGGGCCTACTAATTAATATTAGAATAGGAGCCCTCAGAATTTGTTTTTTTTAATTACGTAAAACACCAAATTTCTAAACACCCCCCAAAATGGGCGGGGCTTATTGTGAGTTTACCGTTACTTGGTGGGTAAAAGCACCATTTTTGGCACGGGGTACCCCTTAGGGCCTACTAAATAATGTTAGCATAGGAACACTCCAGAATTTGTTTTCTTAATCATGTAAAACAGCCAAAACAATTCCAAACACCCCCCCAAAATGGGCGGGGCTTGTTGGAGATAGCCCATTCCGACACTGCATTAATTACACGTTGGGCGAGGTCTATTGAAAATTAAATTGAAAATGCATGGAACAAAGGTAATGCTCGTGATCGTGGTTCCCCTAGGCTTACACAGACGACGTTGATGTGGTAAAATGTGGTAATGGATGCCACAACTTGCCCTGATGCTACATACAAATTATACAGCTTTGGCTGGTGGCCAATTGAACCTTTCAATCTTGGAAGTCAACAAGGCAGATCTTCCTTGTTGATTGGGTCACGGAGGAAATCCATCCAATTGCCTGGTAGTTTGGTCTCGCCTGACACTTTTCTGTGTATACCCTTGCCTCTTTTTTTCCCTGGGTAGACTCCTTCAAACTGTCTGGAATGTAAGTATCCCACCTCCACATCCCACCTCGCTGCATCCCGCAGCTGCTTCTCCAGGTAAGGGATGGAAGGTGCCGACATTGGTAGTGGGCAGGAGTGTACGATGACAGCGCCATCTAGGATTTTGCAGTTATACATGTAGGTTGGAGGTGGCTCTACTTCACCATGGCTGCTTAAGACATTGGTCAGACTTAGCAGTTGGCAAATGAAGCTTGTCAAAATCCAAGAGGGCAGGAGGTAAGGACTGCATCTATCATTCGTCTGATGGTATCGGAGAGCTTGACAACCTGTCTCTTGAAGGTCTCCTGTGTTGAGAGACCCTGCTCGTAGTGTTGGAAGTGTTCTGGGTTATCTGTTTCATAATCGGGAAGATATTCTTTTCCTGCTCATGAGCCTGATCAAATGGTATCGCCGATAATTCCTTTGTGGTCTTGGATATGAGAACACTTCTCAAGTGAGAACACTTCTCAAACTCATCCTTGAAAGTGTCGGGCAAGGACTTCATATTGTGCACTGGCATCCACGGTGAACCACCGTGAGTAGTTAACATGACCTCTACATATATACATAAGACTTCTACATACAGAGCGAAATTCTTCTCTCTGTGAGCCCTGATGAAGATGAGTATGAGGGTTTCATATCTCATGATCAGGTCCCAGTACATGAAAATAGGACTCTTCTTCTTCATGTCATTTCTCCAAGCTGTGGCAGAATCTTCATCTTTGGGGTCTTCGCTGAGCATGAAAGCTTCCCTCTAGAGATTGTGCAGGGTCTTGCAAGAGAGTGACTTGATGGGCATACCTTGTTCGCGTTAGGTATGCTGCCTTCAGATATAAGTAATAGCAGTGCCAGAAGATGCTACCTCTGCTTCTGTGAGGGCTGTGGTCCAGCCAGAACCTTCCAAGATATCCCCAAGTGTATATCAGAGTGCCATTTCGGAGTGCAGACCACCTAGCATAACCACATGCTCTTTCTCATCATGCATGTCTGGCCATTTCCATTGCACAAACTTTGCCAAGGAAAACAGAGGCTGGTCAAATGTAGTGACTGGGATTTACCCTGAATTCAACAGCAATTGTCGATTTCATTCCAATCCTATCCCTAGTCATAACGCCGGTCCCAGCCAAGACAACCAGACAAGATTTATCCACATGTTTCCATCGAATAGATGGCACCTAACACGTAACAAAGTGTTAAAAATGGCCTATTTCCAACAAGCCCCGCCCATTTTGGGGGGTGTTTGGAATTGTTTTGGCTGTTTTACATGATTAAGAAAACAAATTCTGGAGTGTTCCTATGCTAACATTATTTAGTAGGCCCTAAGGGGTACCCCGTGCCAAAAATGGTGCTTTTACCCACCAGGTAACGGTAAAATCACAATAAGCCCCGCCCATTTTGGGGCGTGTTTGGAAATTTGGTGTTTTACATAATTAAAAAAAAAAATTCCGGAGGGCTCCTATTCTAATATTAATTAGTAGGTCCTAAGGGACCCCTGTGCCAAAAATGGTGCTTTTACCCACCAGGTAACGGTAAAATCACAATAAGCCCCGCCCATTTTGGGGCGTGTTTGGAAATTTGGTGTTTTACATAATTAAAAAAAAAATTCCGGAGGGCTCCTATTCTAATATTAATTAGTAGGTCCTAAGGGACCCCTGTGCCAAAAATGGTGCTTTTATCCGCCCAGTAACGGTAATTTCACTAAGCAACCTGACTAAAAACAAAACAGAACCCGTCGACGGTTAAAATAATATAAAACCGAATGATTTTCTTGACTTTTCTGCCGACCCAACCCAAGAGGTCTCCCGACCTTTCACTGATGGAAGGTAACATAAACATGAAATGGCCGTCGGGCATGTCTCGGAAGCATTTTTTTGGAAGACGAACCCCGGGTTGCGGATAAATAAACCGAGCGTGCACACGCGGGACTTGCCATCCGTGTGACCCCGACCTCTACACGGTTGAACCCCCGGGGAACTAAAGGGTGGAAAAAACACACTGGTATTGAAGGACCGTGGCACATTACACTTGTATTGTTTTCAACACACACCGCAGGCATGACGACTGGAGATATCAAAGTCAAGTCGGCTTGCCCTCCCTATAGCCTTGGTCATGGATTCAGTTTTCGTCCATTTTTCTAATTTTATTGCCTTGATCTCAGGTTCAGGGTTCATGTTTATTTCTCCATTCTCCATATTTCCATTCTCCATAAACAGCAATGCGACTAGCCAAAAAGCAGGGTCCTTCAAGTTTGACTATTTCAACAATTATATAAAGTGAGAAACACTGTGGGAATAAGATAATCAGGTTTCCACTGTCATTTTTAAACTTGAAAATGATCCATGGCACATGTTGGCTGTGCATTTGTAAATTCCCACCCGACCGCCTAAACTTATAGCTGACAAACTTTAAACAACAGATTGGTAGGAAAAATACTCCCAGCATGCTCTGATTGACCTTTGACCTCGACAGTTCGTTGTAAGTGTTCCCCTGCCGAATAACATAATTCTGGATGATATTAACCATCATGGTTGAACTTAGCTGTGGGATCACGGTATAACTTCCACCGTATGACCTGTCGATACTGGAAACAGGTAACCGGGTCATGGCTAATTTCGCCCGCCTGACAAGCAGGCCGATAGGTATCACCTTCCCCGACCATTCAGGCCAATCGACGGAGGGGAAACTTCTTCAAATCACGGTAGTACGGTACACACAACAAATCCTCGTCTATTTTAGGTAAACGTATGATGCACTTCTGGTTTTACTGGATTAACAGTCTGTTTCGATCGATCAGCCCCTCTCTCTGTCGGCTGGTATTCGGCAAAGAAGGTCAAGGCGGGGTTAGAAATAATATTTTCATTGGTCCCGCGGGGGCATATTTCGAATATCGGTGAGCCCAGCTACTGTACAGCCGCCCGACCTGCCGTATTTGTTTTACCCATCGCCCAAACGAAAGGCGCTCCCGTCACCGATATACACTGACCTCCTGGGTCAGTCTCGTTTCGAAAGGACAAACGTTTCAGAAAGGGTTACCCCGAACATGACCCGTGAGTGGACGTCGCGATTTTTAAGGTGAAATACACGGGAAATTGTACGGTTTGGGAAAGACTTTAAGGGGCTGGTGTGAAAAAATCAAAGTGTGAGGAATAAGTGTAAGTGAAATTGTCCAGTCTTCGTCATTTAAGAAGATATTGAAATTTAAAGTTTGTGACAATTCTGCTCTTTGGATCTCGCGCTTTTAAGTCATGCGTTGAAGTAGGACTGTGAATGGCGACTAGAAAGAGAGACGTCTACAGCCCAATCCACAGGCTCAAGCTCAGGCTCAGGCTCCAGCTCTGACATCCATGTGCTGAAAATATAGGTTGTGGTTTTTCATTGAAGCTGAAACTGCTGTTTCCCTTTTCAAACCAGAGAATCTACCGCAGCCAAAAGCCTCTATTTTGGTACCCGTTATTGTAGAATGGATTCATGAAATGGAGCTGGAGCCTGAGCCTCCATTTCGTAAACGCCCCAAGCCTCGATTTGATCTCATCGCTTCGAAAGCAGGATGGATGCACCGTGAATAAGGCATAAAGAGTACAATTTCGTTTAAATTCTATGACAAAAATGTTTTACTCAATGTAAAACGGATTAAAAACACCAACCAATGGCACTTACAATTTGTGTGTACCCTTAAAGACGTAGCCTTTCGTCTCGGCGCCATCTGGAAGTACCTTGGTGTCCACCACAGACTCTGGATTGGCCATTTGAAGCATGAATATTTCCTCGTCTCGGGTGGGCAGCTGCTGGCCTAACGCCAGCCTGGAGAGGGAGACTAGCAGCAACGGCAGGAGGAGCGCCATCCTGACGGTAGAGGGCGCAATGTGAGACAGCATCGTCGTTTTGTGTATGTGCTTACGCTGAGAACAATGCAACCTGTATGAAAAAAAAAACAAATACAAACAACACATTAGCACTGTGTTAATCTCGACACATGCGCAGATTAGGATCAATTAGTGGTCTTATAAACAGGAAATAATGTTGGATTTTCACGGTGTACAAAAGTTTTCGAAGATAGACCGTTTTCAGCACCCAAAAGAGTCCATGATCGGGAACCGTTCATACACAAGTAGGTACATGTAGACCCTTTTCAGTTTAAACCAAAAGATAGACCACTTTTGATACTGTGTCTGAACGCTCCATCTATTTTGCAAAACTGTCCCACAATGCATTCATCATAATGCCTTCACTGCACACTTCCGGCCTCAACGAGACTGGGTTGACAGCCAAAGAAATGCCCACACAGGTTGCAATATGGAGGTAAAACGCTCGAAGCACTCATACTGTCCCGCTGGATAGAGCTCAGCACGTGCCGCCAATATTCATCACTAATAATGAAAACGACGCCACAAATGGCTCCACCAGATCTAACTACCGGTAATACAACAATAATGAACGTCAAGCGAAGTGACCGATATAGGCTTTATATTCACGGTACGTGGTGTCTCCATCCTACATTCGAAGAAGTGCAATCAAACCGAGGCTTGGATTCCAAAGTAGTCTGGTACCCGTTTCCTAGTGTTATCTATTCCAACGGGTATACAAGGAGGGTGACTATACAGTGTAGTATAGTGCCAGTCCACGACACAGTGTCACTCATATCCTTCCGTGGATTAAGGAACTCGATCCGTGCTTCGACAAAGTAGGGGTCGATTTCATGAAGCCCTATGATCGATCGTAACTCGAGTTATGAAGGATAACCCATCGTATGGCTGTAATGCATCATAACTCCTACGATGGTTAGTAAGTTACGAAGAGTTTGGTGAAATCTATCCCTGGTCTTCTATACGGATCCAGGGGTCGATTTCACCAAACTGATCGTATACCCAATACTATCATTCGTAGGACTTATGATGCAATGCAGCCAAATGATGGGTTATCCTTCGTAACTCGAGTTGCGATCGATCGTATAGGGCTTCATGAAATCGACCCCTTGTGCCTCCGTATACCAGTGACAGCCACACGTGAATAATATATCTTGCAGTCACAGATAAACCAGTGATTTATATCATTAACAGGGTAAGAGTAACAAATTATTAAATAGCACTGACAAAAAAAAAGGACCCAGTCAGCTCGTTTATTACCTCCAACTCCAAGCGAATCAGAGAACATGAAGAGATAATAGCTTAGCCTTGAAGGCCCCCAATTTCACCATGGAATCATTCAATCAGGTACAGACTATTCTATAATCATATCAGGCACAAATTCATTTTCAAATTCACCGAGTATACATGGAACCGCAGCCTCGGTTCCTAGTAAGACGGATGCACATCCGGGATTTTGACTGTTTATTGCCGTCCCGCCCCTATATAGCCTGGCAACCGCCCAATTATCATGCTTCACCTTGACTTTGCCATTTCAAAACACCACGAGAAGTCAGGGCACACGACCTAGTTAATATTGACTGTGGGTCGGCCTTCACCGAATACAAATTAAAGCGGTCTTGACCCCAGGCAATCAAATACAAAATGTATATCATGATGAATTTTCAACTGGGAAGTCAATGAAATAATAATCGACAACCACGCATAATTAATGCAATTATAGATTTGACAGAGATTCTCATTCCTCTGCAGGAAGCTTGAAATTTGATTGACGAAAATTGAAGGACAAAAACTAATTCGTACTTTACTACGTATAATTCTTCATGTAGACAAAATGGCACAATATAGCGAAAGAATGACATCAAAGCTTAAGAGGAAATTATGTTTAAGAAACTCGAGCTATGACCTCTGACAATGCAATACGAATTTAAGATTGACGGCGGCCCGTACGGGCTTGTCGACCGACAGACAACCAAACAAGACGACAAACGCACCCACCGGATCACCCATCACAAGACATAGCCACCGGGTGACACAAAATGATGACATTTGGAAAACGAGGGCCTTCTCTAAAGATCCTGCTATAGGATCGAAACGCGTCAGGCCCTCCTATAACTCCAAGCATTTTTGAAAACAAGATGAACATCATGACCGCTCTATGTTCCGAGAAAAACAAAATACATGCATACTGATGGTGTACCGTACCTTAAACAACGACAAACTACTCCTATAGCGATCGTCCCAAACAGCTCGATGACGAAGAGGTTCCCCCGTGGAGATTTGAGTTTTGCGAATCCAGTCAATATCGCATCGGATTACAGACCTCAGACTAATAAAGAATCCACGATCTCAGAAAGGACGTCTGACACGGGGCCACAAGAGCACTCTGACTGATGCAAGGATGTCCCCGCAGAGTCAGGTGAAACTCTATATCCCATGGGGGCAAGCCACTTTTTTTTTTTTACTTCCGAAACTCACGAGGCGCAGCAGAATCAATGAAATCAGACAAGACGCCCCTACAAAACAAATCAAAGCAATTAAACAACTCACTCTGTTCAATTCGAAGAAAATGTTCAGTAGAATATTGTTTCCCATTAATATCCTGGGTGAAGTCGGTTCAAGGTTCCGGAAGAGAGCGAGAGAGAGAAAAAAAAATAACCTCGAAGATAATTAGAAACAGGACTAGCTGGAGCCCGACGAGACTGTAATATCGGCTTCAAGAGACCAAGATGAAGAGCTTCTTAACGTGGCCGACGTAATATTCCGAGGCGACGGCACTGAAGATGAACATGGTAGTAGTACGGCGCACCCATGGACAGGCAGCGGAGCGCGATTCCCAAAACGCCGGGGCAAACTTGACGAGAAACGGACGGCGAAGATGTCTCGTTCACGGTCCAGCAAGCAAGACCAGCATCATGAGATTCGTATGGCAAGGCTTCAAAGAGCGACGTCCGTTCACGCGAGCCGGTGGCTATTTTACAGTCCACTGGTGTTTCCTAGACCGGGCACGTGTAGAAGTCGCGAGCCGAACCAGACTTCCGGAGATCAGGCCGTGCATCCCGGTATACCGTCCCGGGGAACATCCGGGCAACGAGTCGCGACGTCGACGTCCCAAGCTGGCCGTACCACCAGGACTGGGCACCAGTCCATGACATTGAGCTGAGAGCTGACACGAAGGGCGGTGGCATAGCAATTCAGGTCCGTTCGGTCAGCGGTTTTTGTTGTGGCATAGACTCAGCGGCTACTGCACGCGCTACAAACCGGGTCCTGGTTCGCGCTAATGCCCTCTGGTAAATCACGTCATTTAAGCGATTCTGACATGTCCTGCTGGGCTGTCCATGTGTGTCCCTGGCCGTGGCCCAGTAGGGGACCCAGTTGACTGAAGTTCGTCAAAATGCTCAGACACACGTCAGAATTGCACAATTTGTCCGGTCCATAATGTCCGATTAAAGATAAGTTCATCTGCTACCCAAAAAGGACACTTTGGTCAATCATTTCGACAAAATCATTTTGTGAATGACAAGACAAGTTGTCTTATGCGACATAATTACGACGCTTTAAACAGCAAACTTTGAGATGGAATCCTATTCCTGCGTCCAGATTCTTCCCAATTATCTGGCCTAATTCTCTGGACAAACGAACTGAAAGAACACGACGTCCCTTTAACAAACAGCGTCAGGAAAGGCATTAGTGCACTATCTTCTGAGCACCGTATCCCAAACCCCAGTTATAAAAAGAAAGACAAAAGTTGGCACCGTTTTTTTGGTGGCGTGTTGAGCGGATGGACCCGCCGGGTCGATGGCGCTCTTGCCCGGGCCGGACCGGGCCGTCGCCGTGTGGGACCGGGACCCACCCGGGCAGACAAATACCGCCAGCGATGGGTGACCGACGCCCCTCATACCAGCCCAGCCCGTGTGGCTACTGACTCCATTGCATGGAGCTTCGAAATTCACACACCGTAATTCTGCAAACGATCGCGTCTAGCGAGTTATTTTTTTCTCCCACTCATGCGCAACAGATGAATGCAACATGTGAATTTCGCAATTTCTATTCATTTGCCAAACGATATAATAAAAAATTATTATTCCATGTTAAAATCAGGCCATTACATTAAAAGAAAAAAAACTAGGTCACAATATTGTTCAGTTTCTAACGGCAAATCACCAATACAAAAAAAAGCAAAAAAAAACTACCGAAGTGGACTTCATTTTTACATCTCCTAAAAATGAAAAGTACAAATTCGACAAAGACTGGATCTTCTAGTGCCAATAAACAAATTCCCCCAAAAGTACATGTAATATTATACGACCCAACGAACCTGAAAATATGTTTGGCACAAGTGTTGAACGGCACTAACATCAGATATTGCCCCTCCAAAAAAACAAATGCAAAACGCAGGCACAAATATTCGACGGAAATAAGATATAGGCCTAGGCTGGGGAGACGAGACCACAGTTATTAAACTGGTCGTAATTTATGGGCCGCTCTCTTCACAAAAAAACACCACTTCAACAATAATTCTTCGAGCAGTATTCGGTTACGCTCTCCATCGAGCACTCGGCCAACAAATAACCGCGCAAGGGAAATATAAACCCACACACGTGGGAATAGGCTAAACCATGCAAGTTCATGAAAACAGAAATTGGCCCAAACAAAAATCGCTGATTTTTTTTTTTTTTATCATTATGATTTTTTTTTCACTTTCAAGTCTACCATTAGGAGGAGAGACCAAGTGGCATTCCGACGCGTGATTAGTTCGTCTGCGAGGTAAATTGACGGTAACATTACTGGCGTACTGGACAATTACACGGTGCGGAAGAGCCGGCGATCGATCAAGCCCAGCCGCGCTGTAGAAACATTACGAGGGTTTCTTGTTTACCAAGGATACGACTCAACGTGCCATACGGAACCTCTTCGCCAGGGGGAAAACCACGGAAATTCCCACGGCCTTTTTGCAATCTTTACAGACTGGTGATACGTTTCTTCAAAATGTCCTTTTCTTTTGAAAATTAGAAATTTTCAGATTTCAACCGTGTAATGAGGAAAATGCGAAAAACAACTGCTTAAAAACGGCTGTTCGCTCAATGGGGCACTTTTCAGATGCTCTGGCGACCCTGACACATACGATACTTTTTGGAACAGTTTGATTTTTTCAAAGGCCAAACTCCCAAGTTTCTACCACAATAATCTTCCTTATTATACTGAAGAGGTTTTACGTAAACTTGTGTACGGAGCTCCACGAGTGCCATTCCACTAACTGAAAGAAGGAAGTCGACTTGTCCTGATAAGTTACCTTCTAAAGACGACTTAATGAAACTGAGGTTATTTATCAGGATTAGACGACTTTTAGATACACTTTCTTGACTTGGCCAGATAAAATCAGGATATCAAAGTCGAATTCTCGTTTTCGCTAAAAGTCATCTTGTTGAGATAATTATTGAGATGACTTTTGCCACTCCAAAAGTGGAATGGCACTCGTGGAGCTCCGTACTTGTGAACAGTACAATATGTTGTCTCTTAAAAATATTAGGCCTATATACGCGATTTGATGATAAACATGAAAATGACAGTACTTTGCGAATGGGACTTGGCAGTAGAGGCATATGTGTCAGATGCTTGCGACAGATAGTGTGCTTGCTGCGTGTAATTCTAGGTCCCAAGGTTGATGGGCCAGACGAGTGGAGCAACTTTGCACGAATCGGGACCACATCACTGCAAAAGGAGGTTCGGATATAATACCCCTAATTAATTATGTGTCATAGTATACTTATACAGGCTGTGGAAGACATTATATACGGAAGTTACCACCCCTATTTGACTTTGGGCACAAGGTTGTGGGTGGGTGGGTGAGGGCGGGGGGGGGGGGGGGGGGGGGGGCAGACGGCACTAGGTTTGACTTCATGGGTCCAAAGTCTGCCATTGAACACTGGATAGATGGGAAGTATGGAGGTAGAACCACGGACCATCTCGATGACAGCCGACCGATGGATTTTGTTTCCAAAAGCTAAGAGCAAGCTGTCCCACAATGCATTGCTCATAATATCTTCACTGCACACTTCCGGTCTGTCCGCTATGTAAAGGGTTCGCGATAAAGGGGGAGTGGCACATCAATGACGCGCCACGCCCACCACGGATGAAACAACTACTCAGACTCAAAACAATTATTGGGTCTGAAGTAGAAGGGCCTTTGCCGGAGTACGGTACCAATATCACAATCTAGTATAATTATACGCAATCTTGCTCCGGATGGTTTCCTAGCCTTCGACCAACGAAAATGTGATCGGGTAAGAGGAGAATTAACCCCCGTGATTGCTGTTGATTTTAGCGGGAGCCCCACGGGGATATTGGTTATGGATTATCGCATGGACAGCAAATGCATGCTGACTGGAAAGATTACAATGATAAGGATATATACGTCCATCAGAAAATGATGGCACGCGCCTAAATAGCTTGTACGATGAAACCATAACACGAGGGTCGAATGCTAGATGCATAAGCCTTTACACGTCAGTCAAGATGAGGTGAACGGAAAAATAGGTTCACAGATTTCAAACTCTATTAGATTACAACATGCCATTTGTCACGGTCAAGTGCTATTAATGTAAGTTGAAAGAGACTATACGTATCCTGTCCTAGTTCGAGTCCCATTTTAGGCAGTACGTGGACCGAACCCTATAATTATCAGATCAAACGTGGTTTCCTTAGATAAATCTTTTCAGGGGGTTTTCATCCGGTGTTAACTTTGGCTGCAATGATATACAGATGATGAGATGCAGTTGGTTCATAGCAGCACATGGTTGGGCCTAATAGCTTGGGAGCTGCCATAAGTATCCATAGTCTGTGCATTTTAAGTGACTGAAAATGTCTTCTGATGATGAATAGGGCAGGCTAGCCGAAACGTTGAGACCTAGGCAGGAGAGCGACGAAATAAGAAGTGCGAAAGTACGAACATGACTGAGCACGATTGGCTTTCGAACTGTTGGTAATTGTTTTCAGGGGTGGATTCTGCGAAGCCCTACGATCGATAGTAACTGGAGTTACGAAGGGTAACCCATCGTAGGGGTGCTATCCTACATTGGACTGGAATGCATCGATAAGTCCTACGATTGATAGTAAGTTACGATAAGTTTGGTGAAATCGACCCCAGTTGGTATAACCATGGAGCTACCTCAATGCCCTCTTCTTAAGTTCAGTCAGCCATAACGGATGCAAATGGGGACACCCCTAACTTGTTTCCAGTTGTAGAAGACGTCCCCAATGATGCATCTCTTGATGCCATCTTCTGGTTTGAAGTTGAAATGAAATAGAACTCTTCATCTGCCAAATTTACCCCCAGAAGTTTGCTGGAATATGCAGCTCGGTAATACTTGGCTGGTTGCAAGGCACAAAAACAAAGAAACGCAATTGAATGAGAGGGGATACGTTTATAGCAATTTCAATTAAAGAAGAAAAGGATGGTTAGTGTCAAAATGTAGGACACAAGTTTGTACAAATCATCAAAACGAATTGTACAATATTAAAAAGCCTTGAGCTTTCTACAACTTGAATCAAGCCATAGGACTGGTACCGCGCCTCAGCCCTACACACAATAATGCGGGAATACCCCACGACTATACAGACCATGCTATAATAATCCTACACAAAACAAACTCAAATGCACAACTACATGCCTACCTCAAATTGGTCGAGCGGGATTTGAAATCCAGCCACATCAAAAAATTGTAGGCCCCCTATTTTCACCAACGAATTGTTCCGTAGAAGCCCGGGCCAAAACTCAGGAAGTTGCCCATTCCTCGAGGACCCTAGGAAGACTTTGCAGACCACAATCCCGAAAAAAAAAACGTAGGGGGAACTTGTGCTTGTGGTACCGTGAATATTATGTTCCAGCAGTTCTCCTATTTGAGACAACGCTGTCTCCTGGCTAGCATCTCCTTACACTGTAGAAGTACAGGGAATACGCGATAGATGTGTGCGCGTTATGTTTTCATTGGGCTGTGTTGGTTGCAGAGAAGGTAAGATTGGCCGACCTAGTATTAGTACACTCCTCAACCAGCCCATCTTGCATCAACAAACAAACATCGAACCGAGGCAAGGGGCTGGGCCGCGGGAGCGAGCCGTCTAAGGGCCCGATACGGTATAGACTGCATCGTCAAACGACGCTCCTTGTAAATTATTGAGTTCGGGGTCAAGAAATCGCGGTACCCGCCCCAGCTCTAAAAACGGATTTATACCCGAAATCTATTCATGGAGTAAGGAATGAGCATTGAAATGTTATAATCTGAACTGAGTCTCATTGTAATAAAGGTGATTTACTTTGCTGTGAAATTTATCAGGGGTAAGATACTCTGTTATTTGCTTCATCTTCTTTTCTAAACAAAAACCCTTTTCGCGAACTAAAATTTGCAATGAGTTTTTTAGGCCTAATTCTGCCTGCATATTCTTGATTTCAATTTTCGTTACAATACTCGGGCACAAAAGCTTCCAACTTTAAAATGATCTGGTGCCCGTCGTCCAGTCCGGTGAGAATTAACGTTGGGCAAATGCATGAAATATCAGATACGTCGGTGTACCAGAAGTGAGTTCAAGTTTTTAAAGGTCACTGTAAAATATTACGCATCTTATAGAGGTATGGCCAAATGACGGCCTATCATAGCATAACGGGCAAAACGGAAAGATACCGTGTAAAAATCTTAGAAATACAGTGCAACTTCTTCAATAAGAGGTCCTTGGAAACAAGTTGTATTATCAAAACGAGGAATACAAACTATAAACAACAATTAAACAAATTATTGTTAAATTCAGCGCGCTGTAATAAACGAAGTTCCATCATAATATACCGGTACCAGGCGATGTTCTATTCGAGTATAGTAGTGGTCAAACGGTAATTAAGCAAGGAACTTATGAACCCAATAAAGATGACGTCAGTATTGCCCTTGCGGCTGATGTCGATCCGCTGCGTCGTGGTTTGATGGCCGACTGTACCAGAAATATAATCGATACTTTCATAAAGCTCGTAAAGGTCGATACATCACTAACGACCCAGAAATAGACACTAAGCACCGACCAAGGCCAGAGCCAGAAGGATGGCGGACTGTGCATGGGTAGGTAGGGGAGGAGACCCGTATAGGTGCACCGGCAAGATAAGAAACCAATCAAATTAGGTAGATTTGGCCCCCAACACCGCGGGTCGGGGTCTACTTATACTAGAGCTAGACATCGGTAGCCGGGTCCTCCATCAATTTACTTTGTTTCCTTCCACCTGTCCAAGTCTAATCAATTTGTTGAAGTGCTGTGCTGTTTGTTTGTACGGAGCGCGGTGATTATAAGAGGGGTGAAGTTTCAACTTGGATTTGAGCAAACATGCCGGCGATAATTAATCTTTTTCAGGCAAGCACCCCACGTCAGAACGTGGACTGATGTGTCTGTAGGAAGCTTGCCGCTCAACCTGCTATTTTAAGAAGGCATCTTGATCCTGAGAGTCCGACGTATACCTAGTATAGCCCACCGTGGCGTAATTTGAACCATTGCAAGATTTAAAGGTAGTATCATACTTTGGTAAGAACCAAAACAGAAATGTTCACAGATTTACGTATAACTTTCAGGGTATGTAGAAACCTACCGTTAAAATTGTTCCGCCTGAAATGGTGTATTTATCCAGAAATTAGAAAAACAACGACCGAAAATCTGTTTGATCTTTTAAAAGATCATAAAATAAAAGAGAAAAGACTTAAGAAATATTGTGGCCGTTTTTCACGATTTTCTCAAAAAGTGGGCAACGTATGGGACTGAAATTTTCACAGATGACTGTTTCTGTATCTTCCTTGACATTTTTGCCCATGAATCTGTACTTCTTTGGAAAAACCAAAGTATGATACTACCTTTAACAATCCAACTCCAAGTCTTCATTAAATTATAGTTATACACTTTTATACTGGACTTGGGGTAGATTTTACCCAATTCATCGTAACCTACTATCAATCGTAGGACTTATGATGTATTGCAGCTCCTACGTAGGATACGATGGGCTAACTCGAGTTACGATCGATCTTAGGGCTTCGTGAAATCGAATCGACCCAGGCCACCGGCGTGGTGTCACTGCAAAATGAACTCAGAATACATAACCTGCAGTTCCAACTGAAACTGGTATTAACAAATCATTACGCCCTCTTTCAGTACAAGGGGAAGAGGTTTATCAATGGAATAGCTCAATAGCTGAGGTCTAATACAGGTGTATAAGGCGCTCCATAGACAATGCGTCCTGTAGTCTAAGATAGGGATAATGGCCTAACGCTCTCTGTAATAACTAATACTCCCTTCCTCCATCATGGTTCTATATACACGATTTACACTCGTCCTGTATTTTTTATCTGTGCTCGCACGGTATAGGTAATGCTATGGCATTTGAACGTTCTTATCTGGGATTCTACGCATTTACGAAAACACACTCAGCCGTTTAAGTATCTGATACGCATCGGTTGTCTGCGTCAGAGATGTGTGACGTCACATTAAAGGGGCTGTCTTTTTTGCTCCGTCTCTTAATTTGTGTCTGTTCACGGCCCCACCCCCACCCATCACTCCCCACCCCAAATAAACCCCACCGAAATCGGACCAGCGTTTACTGAGAAAATAAACTCTGTCGAAAGTGCCGTGACGGCCGGCCATGTCCTATACCGTAGTCTGGCGCGTGACAAGTATTATATTTTCACTGTGGCAATCGACTTTTGGGGAGAAAAGGGTAAAATGTGAATGACTATCATAGGCCTACCATGGTGCGCCTGTAGTTCTCTGACATCATTATTATCCTTGAGAATAATCAGTCAAGAGTTTTCTTTCCTCCTATAGCCTGCCTCTGACAGCGAACTGTTTATTGTGTTAACACGTATGTTTCTTTTTTCTATCGGGGACCAGTGTAACTACGGTGCTGAGGCGTGAAATTGCCTAAGGGTATATGTCACTTTACATGTACATTCTACATGCCGCAGTTTTGAAATATTCCCATGTGATATCTTATACAGTCTCAACTGAATCAACACGGAAGTGGAGTCAACTCAGTCTGCAGGCATTTGTTTTTCACATATAGAGGGCGCCCTTTGAGTGGCGACGCCATCTTTGAGCAAAGAATAACATAAAGTAATTATGTGGCAATTGTCTAAATATCAAACCAACGCATCACAATGTGGCTGCACATATTCTGATTAATTGCTAAGTTTTTGAATCAATTAGGTAAATAAGAGGACACATTCATGGGATTGTTTCTTACTTGTACCATAAGATGGCGTATGTGACATCGCCCTCACTTGACAAAAACGTATTATTTGTTTCCTGATGATGACTATGGGTGCATTCGTTTAGCTTCCCCGGGTCGAAACCAGTCAACCTCGTCCCCATTCTCGCTTGTTTTGTGCAGTATAGCACGACCATTCCCAGTAAGGGCTGACCCGTGTGAGCTAAACGAACGCACCTTAAAGAGCAGGCTAGTCGAAACGTTGAGACCTAACCAGAAGTGCAACGAAATAAGAAGTGCGAAAGTACGAACGAATAAATTGTCACCCAACCGAGGATGGGACCTTAGGGAGACTTTCCCATAGGGTCTTGCACAAACTTTACATACCTATTTCTAAACATCCTCCAAACCAATGAACTTGAAATTGACACATGTTCATATTGAGAGCATTCTCTGTCTTCTATTAAAATATGGACGGCAAAAATATGTCTTTAAAAGGTAGCTGGTACCTTAGGGAGACATCGAAAAGTCTCCCTAAGTCCCGATGTCTCCCTAATGTCCACATTTAGATGCTAACGTGTCTCCCTAATACCCCATTTGTAATTATATGGTAATGCACAAGAACGTCTATAATTTTATATGCAAGATGCACTCTCACTTGACGACAAAATTAGGTTTATGTAAAATTATACTACAATGTATACCAGCAGTGCCCTTGACATTATTGGCGCAGTTTACTGAGCTCGTCTGTATGTTACTAGGTGACAAGATGGATGCACCATGAATGTCTGAGTCTGAGACGGGATAGCTTCTATATCCTACAACACTGGCTTTCAAACCGATGAAGAGACAAATGTAAGGCCGTGTCCCAATTCTCTGGCTGCGGCTGCAAAATATGCATGTACCTATGGCAGCCACTAGCCAGTGACTGCAGCCGTTTCCATAGACGTGTGTGTTATTATGTGGTCGCAGCCAGAGAATTGGGACACGGCCTATCATACACGTCTCGACCTGTTCAAAATTGGATCTGTTTTATGTCCGATTTTTGGGCAACATCACGTAACTTACAAAAATAACACTGCACAATGGCAGTAATGCAGTTATCTATGTTAATTTCCGAGCGCACGGTCCGAATTGTCTATAACATCCATAAATTATGCAATGTGCGGGAACAAGAAAGCTTCTGTCACGTGACCCTTGGGAAGGTTGTCCTAATACTTCCCCCCCTCAACTGTCTTCCACCCATTACGTGCTTGATCATGACAAACAACATCTCTGATTGGACACGACATGCAAAGCAGGATCCATAAGGATAACCCAATAATAGGAAGCCCGCTTATCCACACGCTGAATTAAACAAACCGGGGGTCAAAAGGGTCATTCGGTTACAGATAAAATAAAAAGGGGGACAACGAACTAATGGGGGAAAAAGCTTCTCCTGCGTTTCATCTTTCAACATAATGTAAGGACGAAATTGCGCCATTACCTGTCTAGTCTAGTCTCCTGACGTCGCCTTCGATAATGAGCTGCGTGCATCGGGCCTAATTTTATGCGCAGCCTTCCTAGTATCCGGATTCCGGAGACCGGATGTGGCAGAAATTATAAACGCGATATACGGATCATAACAATCAAATGCCATTAGAGTCAAGCCAGATATAATTCACCGTATATACGGATAATAATATTATAAACGGTTACATTACATAGCCGGCCATATCACACGGTTCTAACTAATCCATCTAGGTTATCTATAGGGACATTGGGCTAAATCATAAAGTAATGATAAGTAGGCCTATAGTGTAATTTCATTTTTTGCCTTTTCTGTCAAATTCGAGATTTTAAGTAGGAAGGCCCACCAAGGGGCAAATTCAAAACTGGGAGGGGACACGTAAGTGCCCCTTTCCTGAAACCCACTGACACATCAAACATGGTTGAGAGGAACATGTAATGTAAGGAGTTTAAAGGTACTATCATACTTTGGAAGCATACCGAAACAGAAATCTTCACAGATTTATCTCCAACTTACAGGGTATAAAGATGATGATGGTAGAAACATACCGTGAAAATATTTCGCCCTGAAATGCTGTATTTATCCAGAAAAGAGTAAAACCAGTGACCAAAATTATTTTTGACCTTTTAAAGATCAAAAATAAAACAGAAAAGACTATTTTCTCTAAAAGTGGGTACAGTATGGGACTGAAATTTTCACAGATGACTGTGACTGTATCTGTCTTGATATTTTTGCACATGAATTTGTATTTCTTTCACAAAAACCAAAGTATGATATTACGTTTAATACATCCACTGGACAAGCACTCTGTTGTTCATACATAATGTATAATTATTAATAATAATAACGCATATTAGTTATTGCAATGAGCGGAACAATGATTGTGACTGTCAGACAAAATTGATCAATTTCAGCGTTGTTTAACCGATGTGGAACGTTAGACCTAACCACTGGAAACACAACACATTTAAATCGAGGGAAATACACACACAGAACGCAAAATGACATCCAAAACAAATATTCCACATCGGCGAAATAGCGTATTAATTTAATAACGAAGGCAAGGTCAGCCCATGAGCATTTAGATGGGGTTAGTCTACGGTCACTGCTGGGAGATGGGAGGAAAGGCTTTAAAGGTACGCGCAACTTTTACCTGCCATTAACTGCACCATACGGCCAGGTGCTCGTGTATTGCTGAATTACTTTGCACGTATTTTGGACTCCGACCAAAATTCGTGCTTATTTTGTTTGGAGGAGCGCCAATATTTTTGCCAAAATACTTAGTGGAAAACGTCACACGGCTCATGGATTGACCTTCAACACACGTCTAGAAGCATAATTCACGTGACTTGTTTTTCCTTTTCGGGGAAATGACATTTTCATAATGTCTGCCAGCTCACCTTTTTTTATAAATTAAAGGAGCAGCTCTTATTTTAGCGTCTCGTCGCTAACATTAGATCTTAATTCCCCTGTCGCACATGCGCAGATATGAGTGCGGGTAGTTGTCATGACAACGAGATCATCCCGGTTATAATTCATGTTTTATACGTGTACGAAAATGCCCAATTAAACAAAGAATTTGTCTCGATTTTGTGATTTTTTTTTATCAAGACGCCTATCCTGCAAATTTCTCAATGCTCACTATAAAGCAACGTTATGTCAGTACCCAAACATCATTCTAACACATGGAAAAATAACATCTTTTTGGAAACATTTTTGGTCGATCCAACATTGGCCAAAATATTCCAATAGTTGAAAAACGAGCTTGCAATACCGGTTATCCAAAGCAGAGCTCACATATTGGGCTCACAAGGAAGGATATCCCAATGTATACACGCGTATTTGTAATGCACAAAATGCATCAATTTTACACATCAAAGAAATGGTTCATGTTTTCTGCACTTACCGCGTTGAGAGAATGTGTAGAACTGTGTGTTTTCTTGCTGCGTGGTTCTCGACGGATCGGTGCCCTGCTAACAAGATTCACGATGATCCATAGACACGTGTGAAACAAAACCACAAAGTCAAAACTTGTTTTATATAAATCCTGGAGAGAGCAAGTGCAGGTCCTGGTCGTCAAGCGTTTACACTCCAGATAATGTGTGGCGTGCAGACCTCCACGCACATCAGCTGGTGATGCTGGCCGACTAGAAGCTAGCTGTACGCAATGGCGGTCGGTCTATGGTCTGACACTGCCTAAGGGTTTGGCCTGTGTGTAGTTTCAGACGGACTTGAAGCGTTATGAGGGCGGGATGAGGGAAGCAAGGACCACTTGATACTCCTGCAATGAGAGAAGAATTGAGAGGTGATGAGGGCTGTGCATCATCTGCCTGGTAGTCGTTAATTACGGTGAGGCTTGGGCTACGCAGAGGTTTTCAGTTGCATGGATCATTCGCAAGGGCAGAGGCGGCAGGATTCTTCATAATTTTCCCCCGTCGTTCGTCGTCTCTTCGGCTTCTATCTTATAGTCTCCTCGCGTCGTCGCCTTTCCTTTTTCTAGGGGGACCCTCGATGCTTGAGGAAGGGAACTTTTAAGTATCAACACGACTGTTATACTTATAATACACGCAGGGTACGAGCGAGCGAGCGAGCCAGGCACGCACGATTGTAGCTGCGGCGGCGACGCGAGCGGATCACCGCCGCCGGAGACGGCTGTGATGACCGTGCCGTGCCCCCGTGCCGCCCCCGTCTTCACCCACCCACTGCTCCACTACCTCTCGTCGAGACTAATGGAGACTTAATGAAATTTCTCCAGTCGCCAAAAGAAGAAGAAGAAGAAGAAGAAGAAAGAAAAAGAAAAAAAAAAGAAAAAACCGAGACAGCTGCCCACGACAAAATGATAATGTGTTACAATACAAGCCGCGCAGTACAGTTCAGGTGCTTCATTATGCCTAATATTATAACTCTGTACCACGAACGAGAATTATGCCCATACTTATGTACGCGTAGGACGATTTGGCCATAAACCTGAAACTGACACAAATAGCTTTCCAAGGGGTATAGGGGAGTTAGTACATCGTATACATATATCCCAGGGGCGCGCCATTGAACGGAGTTTCACATCCCCTGGCCCCCCAAAAAATCCGCGGTTCTTTTTCCCTCCAATTTATTTTATACTGACAATAAACAGGATCCGAACTTGTGTGATGAATTAATGAACGAAGTATTTCATCAGAGAGGGTTAAATAGTCTGTGAGTAATACTAATAGAGAATTTGTGGAGCTCATACAGTGTAAGGGATAATCGCATCCGATCAGATATATTACTCACTTGACGGGGCAGGGGGAGGGGGTAGGGAGGGGGGGGGGGGGGTGGTGGCAATGAGAAGGGGGGCAAACGGTTGTAAAGTGCAAGCCAAGAGGTCATGGAGTCTCTTGCTTCGACTGATGTAAAGAGACGCTACGCAAAACAGGACGTTACTAATTCTTAGTGTTATTGCAGTTTGCCAAGGAGGGTAAATGAAGAAAATGTGGCGAGTTTTTTTTTTTTTACTTTCCAAAGGGAAACCCAGGAGGCGAATAAAAAATAATGTCAGGGTATGGTCTTAGCCGAATCGGGCCAAAAAATGGAAATTTATATGTAAAATAATATATAATAAAATACATATGACTTGAAGTTTATAAGAAGGTCCTGACATTTCGATCCGTTAGCGCGGGATCTTTCTCTCAAAGGCTAAAATATTATGATATTGCGTGCGTTTTTAATTTCTCCCTCCCGGTCGTGGAACAGAAAGCATTTTTTACAAACTGCAGTATACTTGTATCACGTAATATTTGGATTGTTATGAATGACATTTTCGACTTTATAATTTCTCATTGACATCAAACGTTTCTGTAAACAATCATTAAATAACCACAAGGGAAACTGACTGAAATTAAAGTAAGGTGAACAAAGATCTCATCTATTTCTGTAAACAGTGTAGAAATGAAAAACAAAACAAAACTCAATTACAACAAACTATCGCAAAAATAATCAAGTATTTCAGTATGCACCATCAGTTTCCCTCTTTTTTTAGGGGGGGGGGATGATAAAATTCTACTTATGAGACCATGGAGCTAGGGTGAGACATAGGCCCAAATGATAAACGCAAAATGTTTTTGGTTTTCAATTTATATCCCGAAAGTTAATACATTTTAATTAACTATTTATGTCTCAACGGTTGTGTTATTTTTGCGGATAGATAATTGACATTAATCATAAAATGTTCAATTTGTTTTCAAATAATAATTCACATGTTTTTTTTCTATGTCGGCCATATTGGTCTGGTTTACATCATCCAGTGGCGTTGCTGTAAAGACTGACATGAATTACTAGTGGCTGTAACCAGATCCCACAAATATCTGCCGCCATAATTTCATCGTTTACGACTGATCACATTTCGGAGCATAATGGCGGTCTCGTAGGAGGCCCGCGAAATCGAATTCAGAGCCAGCAAATTAAATTAGGGACCGCAACTAGCCAAAGGGAAAAAAATATACAACATCACACACTATACACAAAAAGGGAAAAGACACACACAAATAAAAACAAAATCCAGTTTCGCACTGCGCATGCGGGGCAAACTGCCATCAGGCGAAACCACGCGAGATTCCTCGAGAGTTCAGCATGGGCCAGTATAAAGCCTGACTTCATTGGTGACGTCACGACTTCATCATGTGACGTGGATTCGTCCCTTGAAACATATTGTTGGCACGTTGCCAAGGCCGGTGGCGTGTTTTGTTTTGTTTTATAGTGACACAATGTAGGCTACTACATACGCTTTGTAACGAATGGGAGACTTTTGAGAACCGGTCTTCAAGTCAATAGCGCACGCGCACGTACAACAGCGCAGGCGCAAAACAACGTGCGCATGCTTACAATTGCGTGCCCATGCGCTGTTGACTCCCGTTACTCATTTAAAACGGCATTCGGATACAGCATTGCCATCCATTTCATTCAGGACACAAATCCCTAAAGTTAATGACTGACATAATTGATGACTGCAATTTCAAATATAAAAGAAAATGGCTGCTCCACCGCTCTTAGCAAAAAAAACACTATTAGCCTATACCATCAGAACGACTGTACACGCAAAATGATATTCTCAAGCTCTGGTATCTGGACGTACATTCTCACGAACGTCTGGCCTCTCCTCGGTTGCCTGACTAAAAATCGTCATTACAATTTTTGGCGGGAAAATAAACGCCTGCGCCGAAGATAGATGCGCTGCACGGGTCTAGCTTATAGTTGTGTATGAAAAAGTGCAACGCCTGGTTGCTGAGCTGAGCTAGAGACGAAATGGCGGAGTTGGGGCATCCCTCCTGGGATCATAAATCAATTCAACAAGCAGGACGATGGAGACAAGCTCGGCCCAAGCTCCATCTCGTCCCTAGTGTATTACACACAGCCTCATCATCGCAGCGCATATTAAGGCCACAAGAAAATGAAAACGCATCCAGAACGCTTGAAGCGCCCCCAGTGGCAGAAATATGGCACACGAACGACTCTCAAAAGTCTCAATAGGGCAATATGTATTGGTGAGCCCAACTGATTAAGGTAATGTATAATACGTGATTGGTAAAGGTCGCATAACAGCACTCTTATTTTGTCTAATCCAGCATGTACATTAAAATGATAAACCTGTGAAAAGTTGAGCTCAATCAGACATCTGAGTCATGAAAAAATAGCGAAAACCAGACTCAATTTTTCTTATAAAGCATAAGAATGGTTTTGATCTTACCCCGAGATCAAAACTGTTTTCGGTCTTTGTTTGACTAATTTCAGGATAAATAAACCATTTCAGGCGGAAGAATTTTAACGGTATGTTTCTACCGGCACCATCTTCATATCCTGAAAGTTATACGTAAATCTGTGAACATTTCTGTTTGGGTATATGCTATATAAATTCTGTGCTGTACCTTTAAACAGCAAACAAAATGGGTTCAAAACATCTTTCTTCAGTCGCCGTTGGAGTAGTACAGTATACGGTCGCCCTATACCTTCCCCCTACCCCCAATCTGTCAACACTCGGGCAGGTTGTACACCGCTGCCCGATCAAAGCACGGAGTCCGACCATCTCTATCCTCCCTCGAAGGGGAGGGGGGGCCTTCTCGGCTGAATCAGGTGATGAAAATGCCACATTTGTGGTTGCCGTAGCAACGGTCATTGGCGCACCTCGTCCCGGGGTGAGCTCAGGTCACGAGCTACTGTCAGTCGTCTGGATTTTTATAGTCGCCGTCTGATTTCATGAGGAGAAGGTGCTGGATTTATCTTAAAGCCACCGACTTATTCAAGAGCGGGGTCTTTATCTATATCTCTTGCTTCTGAATTCGACGGAAAATACACGAACACCTGACTCCGAAATCCATACCTGGGGTTTTGATTCAACATTCTCTAATACAATTTGTGAATTTTTTGTGAGCGTTTGCAATTTTTGAGTTCGTGAAAATCCTTTCTTTGTAAAATGCAAAGCTCACCCATGGGCTTAAAGTTGTATTTTTACCGGGGATAGGCCTATAACCGTTTATCCATGTATGAACAGCACACAAATTATTTTTTGCAACAATATGGTCAATGTTTAAACGTTTATCTTACAAACCCGTATGTAAAAACCTACTTATACATTAGAAGCTATTTGCAAGATTTGCTATTTTTGGTGTCGGAAAAACAAAATAGTGACACAAATATAGTGACAACGACATCAACATAAGAAGACATACATTTGAAGTTTCTAACTTAGTAATTTTATATCACTCCATGGGGACAGTGCTATGTGCATTAATTGCATTGGTAAACTGTGTGTGAGCGAAATATCTAAAGAAAATGAATTCAAACTTCGGACACAAGTTGAAGGTCCAATTTGGTATTATGCACGAAAGGTGTGGAACTTGCCGAGCCACTCATAGCTCTACTGGTCCTGCAAGGGTGCAATCAAAGCCTGAACCTATACACGAACAATTTCATTTCCTAATCATGGATTAATCTTGATAACTTCATTGGAGAATCGCAAGAAAAAGACTTGAAGGTGAAAAGACATTCTACAGTGTTTCTTCAAACCGCTTTCAAAAAGCTATTTCGACTGTTTCTTCTGGCGAAGCACCAAGAAAACATGTTTTTTGCACGACCCTTGGTTTCCAAGCCCGCAGTAGAACTTGGGTAACCTCGGCACAAGCTGGTGACGCGAACTGACGCTTGTAGATCATGTCTTAAACATTGAATGCATCTCCAAAATAAGTGCAGGCGAACTCTTGAGACTTTTGAAGATGCGACAACCTGATTTTGGGACGACCGTATACCTTTGAGGTTCAATAGGGAGGTAGCAGGCTACTAGCCTACCTACAGTGGCGGCGTCAGGACCTTAAATGGCCTTTTCCTCTAAAGCCGGCCCGTGCCCGAGAAGGAAAAACAGGAAAAATAATTAAATGGAATATCATTGACACTGACGTCGTTCAATTTGGAAAAGAAAACCTACAACACTTGTAAAAAATAACTGTCACAACACAATCCAAAGTAAGAAGTGACACGTGGCTAATTTACTGGGGGCGTTTTTTTTTTGGTGAATGGCTCTTGGCCATCGGTGCCTAATTTGGGACTTTCAGTGACGTCGCGTCGTTTTCAATTTTCAGAGAAAAGGTGGGATAAACCGTATCTCTAGACAAACAGGTAGAATGATGTCGGATTGCATATTGGTAGGAATATGTCACCACAAGAAAAATGATTAACACAAAACGACACAGAGGCTCACGGTGTTGCAAATGGCCAGTAAGAGCAGGCGGACCTTCCTTTGAAAACAAGTCAGGACCTGATTGGCTGATACGATTTTGCCTAGTCTCCGACTCAGCCTGAAGGAGGTTTGTATCCGAACCTCCAAATGCATGCTGTTTTATGTGACCTCCGAGAAAGTTGACAATCTCTTATCTGAGTCAACGAGGAGAATCATCCAATCCACCGTCTGGAAACCGTGGCAAAGAAGCCCCTTATGGACGACATCGGGGGACTCGAACCCCCAAGTCGAAGCCAAGTCGAGTCCAAACGGAGCTTATTTACGAGAAACCCTGATGGTCTCACGGGCACGAATCCGTGGCCGTGGGCTCGGCCCGTAAGCCCCGCGGGCATCATCACCGATGACGGTGCAAGTTTGCCCCCAAAAATGTAAACGGAAAAGTGTGGTTGGCAAGCAAGGCCGTTCATAAATCACACGTGGATTGTTTCCACGAACAGGCCTGATTGAGTAAGGACGAGACACTCACCAAGCTGTGTACTATACCCAGCCCTCTTCTTGACAAAAATGCCACCAACATTTGGAAGTTCAACAAACTCTGCCCCGTTTCACCTCCGCGATGGACAAAACAGACATGCCTCAACTAGGACACAGTTCGAGCATGGAGCTAGGAACTGAAGAGGTTGGAGGCAAGTATCCCCACCTCAAAGTTCAGGAAACATTCAATCGACATTTTCATTTCTACTGGTAATGAGCTGGAGTTCCTACACCTATAGCATCAGCGTAAAAACGTATCAACCAATCGGATTGAAGCAATTTAAAAACAGTTTTGATGACGTATAGTCAGGTGATAGTTAGTTCAGTCGTGAGGCCGAGGCTCCAACATCCAAATTAACAGCGCCCTCTAACGGCGTCATTTCTACATACAAAGAAATGTCAAATTGCTTATTTATGTGACGTCACCATGCATGAGTCGTTTGTATGTGTATGGTATGTGATCTCCACCTACGATACCCAATCCTAAAATGAAATCAATTAATCCTATTTTTTTCACAAAACAACAACAACAACAGCAGCAGCAGCAGCAGCAGCAGCAGCAAAACCACGGACAGACAGCCAGTGCGTGTCTGAGACGGACAAGCGAACGACTCCAGACGCAGGCTCATATCCCGCCATCTGATATTACGGAGCAGCTTGCTCTCAATGCTGTATTGATAATAACTGCACGTCATGACTCATTTACCTCTCCTCTCCATCAACATGTTTTACTGGTCGCTGACAAGAGGGGTTGGCCTACCTTTCGTATCCATCCAATAATGGGAGGGGGGTCCTCAAAACAGAGAGGGGAGGGGGGGGGGGGGGGTGGGAGAAGACGGGTAACAAACAGGAAGATAAAGCAAATCGTTCGTCAATCAGACCTAGCATTAAGCCGGGAATTATCACATAGGATGACGGGCCGAGGGTACAACATCCGCCCGCTGTTTCCCTCGCGCGCTTGGGGGAGCAGACGGGAACCCCAAGCCCCCTGGCCACCCCCATCAGCCTTCCCCGGTGCTGCTAGTGTTATTCGTTAAGCCTTAAGAAGCCCGACGCCACGTCTCACATTATCTTAACCTTGCAGTTCATCATTCCGATGTGATTCACAAGAAAAAAAATAAGCAAATTGGTTTCCAAAGTGAAACGGATGACGTAGTTATAGGCAATGGAATTCGCTGCACTTTGTAGTTATTTTTATACTCGTAATGTTTTTCGTGCAATTATGGGGTCGTGTAGTTTAAAAAGTGCATTTTTGTACCGAGCCAAGTCTTTGGTCTGTTAGATAAAGTACACGACAAGGAAGCTCGCTGTACAGGCCTTTGGGAACTGACTAAAGCATTCCATCCTTCGTTGGCCTGGACCCACACGCAAAGATATCTTTCCCCCGGTATACATTCATCAACGAACTGCAATTCATACCTTATACATTCGTGTTACATTATTTTACACGATTGCCTTTGAAAACAAGAGAGGGGGTATTGATATTTCCGCTCCGACACATGAGGGCGCTGTGAAAGTCGGGACTAAGGCCGTGCCCCAATTATCTGGCTGCGGCTGCAAATTACGCATGTCACTATGGCAGCCACTAGCCAGTGACTGCAGCCATTTCCATAGACTTGTGTGTTATTTGCGGTCACAGCCAGAGAATTTGGACACGGTCTAACTTTTTGCACTGTGACCCCGTGACCTGGCTTCACCTGAACAAAAGTTGCAAACAACTTCGTAACTGCTGAAAAAAGTGGCAAAACAACAAGGCCTACTTCATTTGGTGTGGCATAATATTGGAAGATTCTTCCTGCAGTAGTTTCTCTGAAGCCCTATAGGCCTACAGGATCGTAACAGTTGTCTTCCTTTATCTCTTATGTAGCTTTACTAGTAAAGCATTGCACTATTTACGGGCATGTCATGGTCTATGCTATAGTCTGGATGCCACATTTTACAACTTCAAGTGCTCGTCTACAAGTACAAGTACAAGTTCACTGTGATGAATAACAACAGCAATCGAGACCACGTGTGGAACTCGTAGTAGTGAGTGCGGCGGTTTAGTCATCACCGATGCCGATTTGGCTCCCGGGGATGAGCGGGTGCCAAGACGGAGGGGGGTACCGTACCAGGGGGATTACCAGCGGCACTAGGGGGAATGGTATGCACGGTGCGACGGCCCCGCCAATTTGTCACTCATCGGCAAGCGAGGTGCGTCTCCCTTTTAGCACACCACGCCACGGCCCGAGTTCCTTCCAGGACACAAACGTTCCATTTGGAAATTACAATTTGTCAGAGGCTTGGGGTAGAGGGGGGAGGGGGGGGGGGGGTATTACACAAAATGTCTGTCTTAACTTAAGTGGTTGAAGTTGAAAAAACACATGAATGTACGTGGTATTTGTACATTTTGTAAACGTCCAAAGTTTCCTTGATTTTTTTTCCTGAGGTGAGTTTCCCAGTGGTGTATCAATTGTGTTTGTGCTGATATGTTCTTATTTCTGTAAAGTCAACAATTAATTTCGAAATTCCTGTTAATTAACAACACATCGTCTTAAATCTTAATCACATGCATACAACGGCGGGATGTATGCTTTGTGTGTTAAATGAAGCCTCGTGGATGTAAAACTGCCCGAGGTTAATGACCCAAATTGCCCCAAAGTTCCTCAAAAGTTCAAGACAGACTCCGTACGAGGTCAACGCGCTACCTGGGTGTCACGCCTGGAAACGCCTCAAGAAGCCCGGCTGTCGGCCCGGGGCTAATAGGGTCATTGGCGGCATCACGTACGTCGCGCGTCGCGGCTAGGACTTGAGTAGGAACTCCTGCTGCATATGGAGTTGGTCTGGCTTTGTTTTCTTCTCGCTTGAAGTGCAATTGAGAAGTATGACTAGTTCAAGACATGGAGGAATCCTTCCTTCCTCCGCGATCAAGACAAAGAACGTTAACTTATGCTTCCAAGAGGTACTTTTTGAAGTGTAAGAGCCGGTGTCACCAAGTCCCTTCATAGCGAAACTGCAGAGCAGCATTTCCAACAATGATTTAATGCGCGCCAGCGCAGGGCAAACAACCGACAGTACCACAAGCTTACATCATTAGCAAATGCCAACCATGTCTCCAGAATCTTAGAAAATGCAGCCACTATCTCCACAAGCGGATCCTCCACCGATCCCGTAACGGTAACGACCTAAACTAAAGGTGCCCGCAAACCACACAGCCAAGTCAATCGCACCGAATGTTTCCTTTAAGAAAAAAAAACCCGACAAATTACGGCAACCGCAAAAAAGAGAACACATACCATGATTATAGTATATATGAGGCAGGTTTTGTCACACACAAAAAACCACACACACCGAGCTGAATCAATCACTCAAGCCCATGCTACAGCTGAACTCCCTGACCCAGGCCAGCCAACCAACGAATCCAAAAAAATGTGTACCAAGCTGGAGATTAAAACAAGAGTTTACGGCTACACATGCAACGTGCAAGCGGCTCCATCGTATCAATATTCAGGGTGGAAGTGTGTACACCGATCCGGTGACTTTCCTACTTGGCAGGTGCCTAGTTCCAAGCTCTATGCTCCCCTCAGCCCCCGTATCACAGCCATCGATATTTGACATTCAAGGACCCCCCCCCCCCTTCCACCTTCACCTTCTTCCGGGGTCACCGTGTACTTTTTTTCACCATCACACAGTAGACTTGTGTCAGTCTTTTGTTTTGCCCCATTAAAGCTAATGTAGACCTATTTTGGGGGGAATTTGGAAACGAACTCCAACAACTATGTCGATTTTGATCACTATAAGTATAAGAAGCAGAGCGAAAAGCCATTTGGGAACTTCACTGTGGTTATTTTTTTATCACAAGGGTTATCACGGTTTCATTAAACAGCTGGAAGGACTGGAGCAAGTTGACGTCCAGCCTCCTGATATGCCAGAATTTGACATTGACTTTGACACAAATAAAAGGCCGTGCATATGATCACTGTAGCAAGGCGTGTAATCCAATACCATACACGTGTTATATACACTGAGAGTACTATACTTTACGTTCTACTCACATGGTACAAATGAGAACAACACGCAGTTCAAATTCAGCTACATTTAAGTTTGAAATCGCTAATTTTACGGGTTAAGAAAAGTTAAAATCTTACAATTGATACTTCGGCCCGTCAACAAAACGGTTCAAAGACGGTACAATTTTACGCAAAAGGCATTTTTTAACCAGACTGCTTGTACCTTCAATTTTTCAACATCGGAAATAAAAGAAAAAAAGCTGGACTGTGTACCACGTGATGTGACGTCAGAGGCCAAGAGCATGAGAACCGGGTCAAGGGTCATGTTCCAATTTTACGTAATATCTTGTTTCAGTCTGGGCCCAATTTCATAGAGCTGCTTAAGCACCAAAAGTTACTTAAGCACCAAAAACCTTGGTAAATACAACCAGTATGCCAGCCAAAAACTCCGTATGAATGTTATGCTCAGCAAACAATGGCCGAACACAAGTCAAAAGCAGTAAACATCACATAAAAATTATTTGGTTGGTAACCCTGTTTGATCAATGAAGACTTTTCCTGCGTAAGCAATAAGCAATAATTTGTGCTTAAGCAGCTCTATGAAGTTGGCTCCATGTCATTTTCTTCATACCGTAGTTTGGTATTCGTTTTACCCCTTAATAAACTAAGCCATTTTCTAAGGCCGAGTAATACAAGTCTACTGTATATAATAGGCCCTATATTTTATAGACTGTTGTAAATATTATTGTCATCGGTTGCACGAATATGTGTATCACATTTTCTTTTAGTTGGCAGGAGTATAAAGTTTCATCATCTGTCAAACTACTCGTTCAAGGAGCATGCATATGTCTGTCAGGGTGTGTGCTATTGTTTATGTCCCTACTGTGTAATATTATGATATTATAGTTCAGAGTGTACAACTGCACATGTATGTATACGCACATGGTGCCTACATGCAAGCTGCATAGGCCTTAACCTTTTGGATAATAAAATGATGGTTTATAAATATACTGAAATCTGCCGCATTTACAAAAAAAAATAGTCCGAAAAAAAAATGATAAAAGCATGTATGCTACCTCCATGATAAAATGAAGTAGCATGCAAGCAAATGCACGATTGTGTTTTCATCAATAGTCGTAGAATATCTTGCATTTAAGCATGGAGGCATGGTCCTTTTTATACCTCCATGATTTAACCATGGAGGAAGGAAAACGCATGTCCAACTATTATTATATACGAACGCATGCATATTCAAACGACAGTGCGTGGTATAGCATGCATTATACAGTGCCACGAATTAAGACCGGCCTGTATTAATGAATACAAAATATTATATGATACAAAATGTCATTAACTTACACCGCTGTCAGCGAGCTTCAGAAGCCTGGGATTGTAGGCACTAATAGCGACTCCAAAGTTGTAAATCCAATCGTAAGCCAATGGCTTAGAGGTCCACTATGCATAGGGGATGGGAATGCAGATCCTACGCGGTCAGGCCACAGTGCTGTAATGTAGCATCGAGTGGTGATGGCCTATGACTACGCTGCACTTAGGCTCGACTTGAAGTTGACTTGACACAGTGGTCACTTGGGGCTTGCTGAAGATACCGTGATGTGAATCATAACGCTGACGTATAGTGAGTAGGCTTACTAAACTCGTAGAGGTCTTCGTGTCGCATCAAGCCTTATATTAAAAGATTCAGGCCAACAAGAAGGGCTGAGGCACACGGTGTTGGAGTTGACGTGTGGTCCGGCGAGGGTCATTCACTTTGCTGAACCAACCGGCCGGGTACACGGTGCTCTGAACCCGGGGGCTAGGCTGGCTTTTCCTTGCATAAAGTACGGGCTCTATCTCGCATCAGCGGGGCCGTCCACGTCGCGTTCAGGAAATAGGATCGGAAGTGGGGTTTTACAAGACGAGGCCGAAGCAAGAGGGGGAATTCCTCCCTTTAACCGAGTATGGAGGGGGGGACCTAGGGGGGACCAGTTGGGGGATTAGTCCAATCATGTCACTGGGATGAGCTGTTCCCCACACTTGCATTAACCAATTACTTCACTAGGCGGTCGCAAAAAAAAAGTATAGAAGACCGAGTGTTCAACGCTGGTGGCCTGGTGCGTTGAACCGACACCGTTATAGCAGGGCAAACTAGATCAATAATGACCAAAAGAAAGAAACAAACTTCTGAAGAATCAGATCAGAAAGAATCAACACGCATTCAAGACTGGAGTCTTAATTACTTGCAAGAAATTACAATATTGATCACAAATTCCAACCGAAAATTTGAACAAGTTAAACTGAAGGACAGGTAAAGTTGGACAAACATGAAAATGAAATCTTTCTTCTTGTTATCATTACCATTATAGTTACCAATTGGGTATTACTAGGGAGACGTGGTTGCAAGGATCGGACTCACCAGCCACCTTTGAGCCCACGGAAGATGGGAGCCAGGCTGAAAAACAAACCCAGCCAACCAAGATCAGGGAGACACGTTAGCGTCTGAAAGGGAACATTTGGGAGACATCGGGAATTCGAGAAACATTTTGATGTCTCCCTAAGGTATCAGCTACCTTTTAAGGACATTTCCTACCCATATTTTAATAGAAGAGAGAAAATGCTGAGCATAATGTCAATTTCAAGTTCATTGGTTTGGAGGATGTTTAGGAATAGGCAAGTAACGTTTTGTGCAAGACCCTATGAGAGAGTCTCTTTAAGTACCCATCCTCGGTTATTATCATTATACTTACAGTGATAATTTTCTTATTACAACAACTGCTGTGTCCGCTCCCCCTATAAAACGGAATTATTTTAATTTGACAAGGACAGGTATGCATGGCTAAGGCTGCAGCTATAGAAGCAGTGTATACTTTAATCTCCACAACTTTGGAACGAGGAAATTAAACAAGGTGCAAGAGCTTACCGTTTACGTCTGCAAGGAATAAGGCTAGTTCGGCAAACAGGATAACACGTGCAAAGACTGGTATTGATGGCACAAATTAAGAGTCGCTGAACTACAGTATAGGCCTATGACCACAAAATAAAAAAGCCACCGGTCACAAACCAGTATAGTAAAGCATTTACAGACATTCAGATGCAAGAAGTGCAGGTAAACAAAAAAATAAAACGCGTCCTACAACTAAAAACACGCGCGAAAAATTGCCGGGCCGTCAACTTCAGGACGAAATTCACCCTTCCAGCTCCCCGAAGATATTGAAGGAATAAAGAGGGGGAAATGATTAGAAAGAAGTCAAGTCCAATCAAGTCATTCTCTTCTGTAATGACTCGCTCGCGCCAAGCTTGGAGTGCCTGTTGAGAAGGCGACAACTTCATTAGCCCAGATTCTTTTCTTTTTCTTTTTGGAGAGAGAGAAAAAAAAGGAAAGAGTAGAAAACGCCAAGGGGGACATCATGTATTTGATATTTTTTTCCCTCTCTTCTTAAGTTATGTCTTTCGTCAGTGGCTTTTGGGGACATTTTCTTTTTTTCTTCACCATCATGCAGCTCACTATATTGACTTGATAGATGACATGTAGATATCCTGAAGGAACTTTGATTATTGGCAGCAATTATTATTCAGGGGATGTACGGTATTATACAATTCCCTAGGATTGCAACAGCAACAGAACAAAAGCTAGAGCCCCTAAGAAAGAAACGCCATCACTAAAGAAAGTTGTGCTCAAAATTCAAAGGCTGTTTTGCCATCACTTAAGGGATTTTCACATCACACGACGCTAAAAAAAAAACCTCTCAACCATTGAGAAATTCTCTCTGGACCTCGGTCAAAATCTCTGCAAGGATTCACCAGGGACGTCGGTCACTCTCAAGCATTGGTGTCCTTTTACACAATTTCACTTTTGTAAGAAAACGTTTAAACTCATAATTATCATTAAGCTGATTTGTTAATCGCGCGAGCTGGTATTGGTAAACACGACCGTTAATTTTGTGCATTTTGTGTATAGCATGCTCAATGCAAATTTTGTTTCAACAGATGAGTGCGTGTAATTACGCGCAACAGAAATGACCTCCGCAGTTCCAATGCATAATTCTAAACCAGTTTCCTATTGCGCCTTCTGTTTGAAACATTACACAACCAAGTTCACGCAGTCAAAATCTTGAGGTTAAAAAAACAAAGTTGGACATCCCCGCTTCAAGTCCAATCCTATGGCCGGGACTAGGGCCTTTGATATGCCATACAGAATCCAGCTGCCTGGTTGACTCATGAACTGCAGCCAGGCCATGCACCGGTGATGCGATGTACTGTACACATACGGGTACGTACACTCATCCTGTTTCCACTTTCCAGTAAGGAAACTTGGAGGGCCGTGATATAGTCGAGTATACAGAACATGCTTATCTACATCTCCGCACAACATCCACGGCAATCCGGACATAATTACTATGAGTATGAGAAAGAGCATGGGCAATAAAAGTACAGCGACCCCTGCCAGCTGAGCTAGGCCCCTGTATATTATGTATCTATCAGCTGCATGCACGCATGCAGACAGATTTGAAACGAACATTTCGTACGGAGGAGCCATCTTGGTGCTATGCGCAACGCTGATTAGATCAGACAGCAAAAGAACGTCTGTCCAAAAGATTACCAATGTGTCATTAAAGGGATCTGCTCATGCAATATAGGAACATCATTACTCAAAATGCACATGACACAATCACAGATGTTTTTACAGGGCCATGAATTTTACCAACTTGCACAGCTGCAGCTCATACAGCGAGTCTTCACAAGGCTTTGGTTTGTATGCAAATTAGAATTTCCATATTCATGAGCAAAACTGTGACGTCATCGAAGCGGCAAACAGTAAATATAAAACCCCAGTGATTTAAAGGTAGTATCATACTTTGGTAAGAGACCAAAACATAAATGTTCACAGATTTACGTATAACTTTCAGGGTATGATGCTAGTAGAAACCTACCGTTAAAATTTTTCCGCCTGAAATGGTGTATTTGTCCAGAAATTAGTAAAAACAACGACCGAAAATCGTTTTGATCTTTTAAAAGATCAAAAATAAAAGAGAAAAGACTTCAGAAATACTGTGGCTGTTTTTCACTGTTTTCTCAAAAAGTGGGCACCGTATGGGACTGAAATTTTCACAGATGACTGTTACTGTATCTGTCTTGATATTTTTGCCCATGAATCTGTATTTCTTTGATAAAAACCAAAGTATGATACTACCTTTAAAGGGATACACCAACACCGCATGTCTGCATTGCATCAGTTTCAATATTTCAATCATTCATCACCTTCTGAAAAATTTGCTCCGTCATCGAAGGTTGCAGACCCCCTCCTCCTATCCTAGACCCGGAAGTGCATAATCCTTTTCCATTTATCAAGTTGTGAGCATAATTTCAAATCTATGATGAGTTAATGGGTCTTATTCCGGTTCGGATCACGTGACCTTATATATATGTTATCTATGTTTCTTCTCTTTTCATTAATTCGGTATGTTTATCTTCCTATCATTGCACGTCCAATTCGTCTATGTTGTGGCGTTGGTGTCACCTTTTGCTTGTTTGTTTGTTGGGTGTTTGTTTGTTTGTCTGTCTGTTCCTTTGTTTGATTATTTGATTGTTTGTCAAATAACCTATACAAATGCGTTTAAAGTGACGCTGCAACGGCAGTCTTTTCAAACCATATTTGCTGTACAAATGGTCTGTCACATAATACTTACACACACAAAATGTAAAGTATATGTACGTCTAAATATTGTGCTATGTACAATGTTTTGTGTCTTGCTCGCGTTTTTCTTTTTTCTTTTTTTAATGAAAACTTTTACAGCTTTCCCCTTGCGATTCGGTGTTCTACGCTTAATTCGTTTTCGCCTTCAATTTCGGCAAAAGACGTTTCTGACAGAAATCTGCCTTTAAGATGAATTACACAACGTCTTGCCTAACTTGTGGCTAGACTCCCCCCTCCCCCTAAACAGAAAACCGTATCGAAGTAAGTGATCCGGAGATCCGAAAAAAATCCCCAAATCCGCCGGTAAATCCCAATTAATACCGTCCGGGTGTCTGATCATCGGGTATCATTAAGGGGGAAACAATTAATCAAATCCAGTCGGGGAATTCAACGACTTTTCCCCCCTTTACCTAACCCCGACTCACACGGTGCCCGGTGTCGGGCAAGGTACTATTATAGACCGGCCGCTGTCCGAAGTTAACTCCCTGTGAAAGTTTGAGCGTGCTTTTGGTAATAGTCTGGGCTTTTGAGTCAGTGGACAAATAGCGAGGTGGGCCCGACATAGGTGGTATGCCGTCGGTGGGCTTGGGCCGGAGGAACCGGTGTAATAGCCGGCCTCCCCGCGCCTTGTTACCCCCTCCTCTCATCAAAGCTGATGCCGAGCCGAGAGAATGTCGGTGTGAAATGTAATGTCAACACGAGAAAGCGGCGAACGGGGTCCTGCCAAAAGCGAGCCGTTGAAAAGGCGACTCACCCCGGGATTTACTACCGGGGCAAGGCGAGTACTATTCTCCCACTGGCCATCGGGGAGGGGGAATCTCCACTGCAGTACCCTGGCCACCCCGGCCCACCGGAGGATGTGCCTGATGGTCGGGGTGACTGCCCCGAGAGCGAAGACATGCAACAGGGGCAAAAAATAGGACAGCAAGAACCGATCTCAAACAAGCTAAAAGGCTGCCAGCAAAAATAGCCACGTAAGGTACTATAGCCCTACAAGTCTGCCATTTTATAAGTTGATTTAAACAATGAAATAATTTATTCCCGATTTGACAGATTGCGGTGGTTTTTTTTTTCAGCGGTTGACAAAGAACAAAAGAAAATTGTCAGTGGATAAATATGTCTACGTGGTCAATCATTGGCCAAAGACTGGACAATTTCATCCATCGAACAAACTCACCAAACTTGGACAACTGACCAAATGCTGTTTAGAGCTAGTATGCTAACAAGCCTATGCCGCTCTATAATACGTGTCTACAATATAGAATCAAATCCAGTCCTATTTTTGTGTACAAGTACACTGATATAGGACGTTTTCTTCGAGGCTATTCAAGAAAAATCATCTGGGAAAAACCGCAAGAACCTATAAGCCAACTGCAAGTGCAAGCCCGCATTAGCCACGGTGAAACCACGAAACGAATACCCCTCCCAGCACTCATGCACGTTCCTTGAGAAAAGACTAACCCCCCAGTATATGTAATTGTAATGAATATCGATCCGTCCTAGCCGCCGACTTGTCACGCGGTTTTTCAACGGGTTATTTTTGGTATAACAGTGGGGACATAATATTGAACCTATGTGGGGGTAAACAGGCTTTATACACGACCAGCAAGACTCGATAGAGATTAGTGTTAATGCGCTGTTTATCCGTGCATGTTTTGTAAAAAGGTACAGTTCCCAAAATGAGATGCGATCAAAAGAACGGTGCCACATTATCCAAGCTCTCATGTTTTCGTTGATCACCTCATGGAAGAAGGAAAAGACATTCCTTCCTCCATGATCACCTTAAAGCAGAGTGTACACTGTCAACATTTTCGGTAACATTTTCGATAACATATTGCCCAGTTTAGGGCAACACACCTGGGCAACACGACTTTGGGCCCTGTGTATACACTAGCAACATTTAACCAACATGTTACCGAGATGTTGCTGCGACATGTGTACACTGACAACATCTTCAGCAACAACGTACCTGGACAACATCGTTACCGAAAGTGTTGTCAGTGTATACACCCTGCTTAAGGGACTTATCATGCACAACCTGTTAAGATATAAAACAGGGATTCAGGTTGAAATATCTTTAAATTTCGTTAAGAAAACATGTGAACTTCAAGGTTTCGTCGAGTCGAACTTAACCTATAAACCAGGTTCTAGATCGGCTTTCAAATCGGCCGTGGGCGGATGAAACCAGACATTCATGTTCAACATACGGACTGATTTACCAAACAACATTCATGATCATACACAAGATAATGAACAATTGCTCGCTATCTTCAGCGTTTTCAAAACATAAGGTTTTGAAATTTATAAACGTATAGAGGTAAGTGGATCAAGCTCCTGACATATTGCTGGGCCTGCAGTAACGATTATTGATTCTTGCTATGACCTTCAACACGGAAAAGGTGCTGCAAAACAAAGTGTGATAATCTGTTTCCCGCCAAAATACCGTACTGATGTTATTCAATAACAATGTTTGGCTAATATCGTTTGGTTTGGAGCACACATTATAGATAGTGCAGGTGTATATAGTGTCTCCGTGATAAGGCAAATATCGAAGCACCCTGATTGGTTCAAAAATTGGAAAATTCTCTCTCAAAAAAAAGAAAACTTTTAAAGGTACAATTATCAAAAATTTCAAATAGAAATGAACATTTGATGTGCTTGTATTTCACTGATTCGAGATTATCTGACGATTTACACTAAGCAAGTTGCCAAGTTCTGTTTGTCAAAATTAATCGGTTTATGATTGTGTCATGATTGTAGTACCAGGGCAGTAGGACACTTCTGGACGTAGAGGGCGACATAACCACCCCCATCGATGAGCCAAAGTGGGCGGTCCGTAACAGAACGATGATCATTGGTTACTCATAGGCTGTTTAAAAATGCATGACACGGACAAATAGCATAAAGACCACCTGATGATCAATGACGTACGTTTGGATGAGGTTTGTGTATAGTGTACAGGAACTGGACAAACACAATTGACAATATGGCGTAATGACAGAAAGTCCAGACGAAGAAATCGGGGTAATTTTCATTAATCTTTGTTGCAATCGATGTAATAGGTTTATGAAACGGATTCAAACACGCAGAAAAAGCACGACCCTCTTATCACGCAGTTACAAGGAAATAGCAACGTAGCATGTCGCGAAGACTTCACGACGATAAAAAAAAATAACTGATGTCAGTTCTGAATGACAAACTTTTCGCGGTTGAACCAGAATATCATTCCATTTAGAAACCCACTTACAATACAAATTGATTCAGAAATTCCGTTTGGAGAAAAGAACGGGTCAGAACAGAACACAACCCGCTTGGAGTTTGAGAATCTTTAGATATAGGAAAATGTTCTTATCATTGAAGAAACTTCACCACTATAATTAAGCCATAACTACAGTGCTTCATAAATGCCATTGTCAAACCATATAAAAAGTGAGTCAAAAAGAACTTGACCGGGAGTGGGGATGTTTTTCAAAAGAAACAAATGACACTTAAAGGTTCAGCGAAGAACATTTTTAACAAGCATTCTCTCCTGCTTATTAGAAAAAAATGAAACAAATTGATCATTCCTAAGAGGAGTTATGTCTATTTTAATAAAGGTAACTCATTTTGCAAGCTGTCCATAGAATGTTAATGCTTGACTGAATCTAAACATCTAAACGGATATTAAGAGTCATTTTAGGTACGTATACACAACTAAAAATGCCTAAGTTTACACTGGTTTAGTCAAATATTACATACACAGCTTGCAAAATGAGTATCTTCATTAAAATAGACATAACTCCTCTTAGGAATGATCAATTAGTTTCATTAATTTGTCTAATACACCGGAAAGAGTGCTTGTTAAATAACATTGTTTACTAAACGTTTGAGTGCCATTTGTTTCTTTTGACAAACATGACCAATCCCGGTCAAAGAGAGGTCAAACTCGGGTTATGTGCATGCAAGCAGTCTCAAGGCGCTTACACACATTCACCTGTGTATATCATAACAACGCTGATCCGGTGAAAACAAAAATCGAGAAGGATAATTATACCAGTCCAGGGATACCCCAGGTTGGTAAGCCGTATAAAACCCATTACCTATTCCTGCACGTAACGTACCTCCCCCTCGCCCATGATTGGAGGGTCTCGTTCCCTCGTATACCTCGAGATTATATCGGAGGGACACACTGCTCTGGTTCGCGGACTCATTTTACCGAATTACGGCCAATTACTGGCTATTTAGGGACCTCGTTTTCCTCTAGTGTTACCCTAAATGTCCGTACTGGATCTCTTCATTTGCTTGTTAATTTCCCCCCGTTCGGGCTTCCCTAGCTATAGACGGGTATAACGCGAGTTATATATCCGCAGTATCAGAAGATGCATGGTCAATGTTTAGCGCATTGCCGCTCTGAACAGAACAGATAGAGATTATTTTTTTCATTATCATCTTCTTCTTAAAGGTAATAATTATCATACTTTGGTTTTTGTCAAAGAAATACAGATTCATCGGCAAAAATATCAATGAAGATACAGTAACCAGTCATCTGTGAAAATTTCCAGTCCCATACGGTGACCAGTCTTTGAGAATAACAGTGAAAAACGGCCACAGTATTTCTTAAGTCTGTTCACCGTCACGGTTATTTTTTATCTTTTAAAGATAAAAATAAATAGGCCTACAGCATTTACAGGCAGAAACATTTTAACGGTATGTTTCTATCATCACCATATGGTGTGTAAGTTACAGGTAAATCTGTGAAGATTTCTGTTTCGGTATATGCTACCAAAGTATAATACCTTTCATCAGTTTTTTTCTATGGATAACATAATAGAGCGCCTATAAACCGCGCATGCGCACTTAAGACTAATAATAGGTCAACAATATCATTACCTTTAGGTTCCTCTTCAAATAGATTTAAAAAAAAAACATTGAAATTTGAAATGTCTAAGGGAAATATGCAGCCGTGACCCCATCCGTATTCACGACCACTGAGACCTCGAGTGAGGTATATGTGAATTATGAATATGAACCGTATCCCTTCAAGTAATGCAATGGGGAGATATATCATGGACCTCGACCCTCAGACTATAAATTGAGTCGGTTGCCATGGAGGGCTTCATTTGCATAATAATGAAGACATCACAGGTCACGTGACGAGGCTAGAGGATCGAGGCCGGACCCCATGAGTTTTGACATTTTTGGTCCCCGTTTAACCTGTAATAATTCCTTGCACCTGTCGCAGCGCTGCAGTCCATGTACATGTGCATGGACAGTACATACGTGCACATTTTGCACGTATTCTTCTCCAAAATTATAATAAAATCATGATCCAGGCCAGGGCTAGGGCACTCTATATAGGAGTGACATGGAGGTTATATGCAGGGTAACCATATTATTGTGCTTCTCTGCTTAGCAGGAGAAAATAACGCTTAAGCATACAAGTTATAATTCACGAGTTTTCCTTGTGAAGTTATTACATGCATCGTTGCGTCACGGATTTTTAAACAATCGGTGTTTGTGAGTTAAGTAGACTCGAGCTTTCTGCGCTGACCGTTAAGCAAATTTAAGTTTAAGCAAGAAACCACGAAATAAGCTAAGCATTAAAGACAAGCACTAAGCATTAAACGGCTGCTCACTCAAGCGAGACATAAAAGGCATCAATCATCTCTACACAGCCTAGTAGAAACCTTTGTCTTATATATCTGACCTATATTGTTTGAGTTCAATCAATCAACTCATTTAAATCAACTGTACCAAATTGTTCTATATTTATTTATCGAATTAACGGTGTGCATAAATTTTTCCCCCTTCCTTTTATAAATAAAGTTTCACTTTGAAAAAAAAATTATGTTTGTTGTTTGTTTAGTTTTGACTATGACCTATTTTAGGTACCGTACTGATAACGTACCATGGTGTTCAAAATGATACACTGAACAAGATACCTGGCAATCCGCGATATGCACAGGTTTCCACGGATAATCCATTACAGCCCATAAATATACCGGACTTGCACACAATGTCCCCCCGGTTGGGAGCTATGGCGGGAAACGCTTGACACTTAAAGGCTGGAGTGGAAATTATCGCCGGAAAAGTGAAACATCTGTCCACCTATGGGGACAACGAGAAAAGAAAACAGCGGGGGCTGAGGGAGAGGATGACGGGGCTGGGCCGGCTCAGCTTCCCCTGGCTCCCGGTGCCGAGCTGATGCCCGAACGGCCTGGCCTGTTCGCTCTTCAAGTCACTGATCAGAAGTTCAACTGACTCCCAGGAATGATTACGGCCAAATAAATCATACTCAACTCATTCCCGACTCCGTGTCCCACTGCGGGGGATGGTTGAGTAGCACAAGCCTCCTAATTTGGACTCGGTTGACTTACATAAAATCGATGGTAGTGAACCGAATCGAAAGCCCGGAGTCGAAGCCAAGAGAACGAGCCTCCGTAACCAGCGCTGGGACTCCGCATCCGAATAACCGTTAGTTGAACGGTCGGTTATTCGAATAAGCGGTACTTTCACACAACAATGTTGCCATAAGGGGTTTACGAAACGGTGGGTCAGGCTCGGGCTCAGGCTCCAGCTCTGTCATCCATATACTGAAAATATAGGTTGTGGTGTTTCTTTGAAGCTCAGTTTTCCTTTTCAAACTATATAGAGAATCTACTTCAGAACCGCAGCCAAAAGCCTCTATTTTGATACCGTTATTTCAGAATGGATTCACGAAATGGAGCATAAGCCTGAAACGGAGCCTGAGCCTTCGTTTCGTAAACGCCTTTAGTTTAAAGGAAACATAACACGCACACAATAACAAATTTCGCGCGTAAACCCTATACGATCGTCCCAGCGTCACAAGTGAGAAAGCATCTGTTCGGCCCACAGTCGCACATTACACACACACAAAACATGCACATAAAAGTACAAGTGCATTTTCGCATTCTTGAAACAACGACATCTTGGATCATTCCCGGGGCACGACAGGGTCAAACAAGTGTATTGGCCGGACACAATTTGTATATACACCGAGAAAATACGTGTTGCTGTAGGTAGTTTTCTTTGAGGGGGGTTGGCAGTTGTTGGAAAGTTGACAGAGTGCCTTACAAAACAAATGCGCGGTGAGCACACGGGAAAAAATGGTAAATAGTTGTTGTATATTAGAAAATGCGCGCCCGTTTTTGCATATTCTGTTGTGGTAGAGCAAGTTGGGGCTGTTTTCCCTCTTACAGGTTAAGTAGAGTGTTCACTCAACAATTTTGGGCAACACGACGTTAAAGCCCTTTCACAGGAAACTTTCACAGCCAGTTATATAAAAGAAAACATTATTACCAAAAATAATACATGTAGGCCGACTTTTCAATTGAAATGGTTCGGTTGTATACACTTGAGACCTTGGCCGATAATGCACTGGGGGGGGGGGGAGATTTCTTTCTCCCATGCATTTCTCGTCGTCCTTCAAGTTCAACCGACAATCTCTCCATCAGTAGCAATTTGGACTTCCCCTCTTACATCGGAAGGCGGTGGCCTCCTTGGAATCAAAGAGCCATGTACTTTTGGGAAGTTGGTCACCCAAGCCATCTGCACTTTGCTTGAGAGTTACACAGGCCTAGGCCTAACCCGTTGAGGCTATAAAGTCGGACTTCTTCGTCTGTCGAGACGCTCGAAGAGGGAAACAACTCAGGCGGTTTCTGACTCAGAGAATCCCCCAAGGCTATGACGAGTATAGTAGTAGAAAGTACTCCAGTCGGCCATCACGGACTTGTTGGTTTCCTTTCCAGAGAATTAGAGACAGGGAGAGCCGTGACATTGACAAACGCACCCGGTATGTTTTCGGTGATTTCCAGTAACAGCCCCAATTCGGCTGATGGAACTTCATCATGACCACACTTCGTGTTTGTTACACGATGGAGGAAGTAAGGACTACCAATGACTTTGAGTGTTTACTCGGCCCGATTCGGTACATATAACCACGAGAAAGCCTTCCTCCATAATGTAACGCCGTCATCAAACAAAGGAGCTTGCAGATGGTGACGTTACACGGACTTTTCTATCATCGGTGGTCAAACAAAGAAATAACAGCATCATTGCACAAAAACAAATCTTCGGATGGCTTTTTTTGTTTTCAAATGCACACGAAGAAATTCGAATATGGGTTCCAGAATCAAAGAAACTTAAGGAAGAGCACGCGATGTATACCCGAGATCGTTTGTGTGTAGACATTACGGAGTTATTTTCACACACGGACCACGAAGGGTATAAAACAACCCCCCCAAACCCGTAAAAAAGGGTTTGGGTATATCAGGAAATCAGGATGTTCCACGAGCTAGCTTAATTGTACAACTTCCGATGCGATAGGGGAATTTGGGTAGATGTGTAGTGACATTCGAGGTCAGGCCTATAAAGTATGTGATGGCCTGTTCAGTTCTTGGGTGCCGAATCAGCGGATGAAGTGTGACTTTACAGTTAAAGGGGGGACGCTCAAAGTATAGGCCTAAAGTGATTACAACTTAATGGGTTGAAGAAAGCATCCAATCCACTCGTTAAGTTTTTAAAATGCATAGGCTAGCCTAACCCTATCTGTGGAAATGCATAATCCTAACCCTATCTGTGAAAATGCATTTCCTGAACCTATTTGTGAAAATCCTGACCCTATTTGTGAAAATGCATATTCTGACCCTATTTGTGAAAATGCATATCCCGACCCTATCTGTGGAAATGCATATCCCGACCCTATCTGTGGAAATGCATATACCCTGACCCTATTTGTGAAAATGCATATTCTGACCCTATTTGTGAAAATGCATATTCTGACCCTAAAAAATTTGTGAAAAAGCATATCCTAACCCTATTTGTGAAAATGCATATCCTAACCCTATTTGTGAAAATGCATATCCTAACCCTATTTGTGAAAATGCATATCCTAACCCTATTTGTGAAAATGCATATTCTGACCCTATTTGTGAAAATGCATATCCTAACCCTATTTGTGGAAATGCATATTCTGACCCTATCTGTGGAAATGCATATTCTGACCCTATTTGTGAAAATGCATATCCTAACCCTATTTGTGAACATGCATATTCTGACCCTATTTGTGAAAATGCATATTCTGACCCTATTTGTGGAAATGCATATTCTGACCCTATTTGTGAAAATGCATATCCTAACCCTATTTGTGGAAATGCATATCCTAACCCTATTTGTGAAAATGCATATCCTGACCCTATCTGTGGAAATGCATAGCCTAACCCTATCTGTGAAATGTCATAAAATTAAATGGTTTCTGTTTTTTGTACGGTAACTTGTGCAAGTTCCTGCCTTAGGCCTAATGATACTTTGAAGTAAAATCAACCGACTATGTTTGTGTAGATAGGAAGATGCAGTATTCTCAGTGATGGTAGCATTTCAGAGGCACAGAAATTATAAATAAGGGTCCGCTCTGGACGAGAATTCATCGTCTTTTTTTTCACTAGAAGCCAAAAAGATGAAGCTGTTAACATTCAGTCAGAGATGCATGTGCACGAGAAGGTAATGTGACGATTTACTGTCACGGTCTGTGTGACCTTGGCGTCTGTGCCATCTAGATTAGGCCCTACTATACATAACACCCATCCCATGACATCTGCACTGAAGGAACCTGCGACCTGGGTATGGGGACACCGACCGGCGGGAGACACCCAGCCCCATCCAACGGCCTTCTATCCCATCGCCCTCTGTCTCTGAGCACGCGGTATAAAAGCCATCTTCCCCTAGACCTAGTCTGATCTACAAGTCGCTGATGAAACAAACAGATGTCGATTACGACTCGGGCAATAATCGATGACTTCCTGCCGGCTAGGGAGGTGACAAAAGGTGGCTATACCTGAAAATGGTTTGTTAGACTAGTATAAAACGAAAGAGAAAGAAGAGTGTGTGTGTGGGAAGAGGAAAAACAGGAACAAAGATTTCCGTGCCATAAGCGATTCAGTATTCTATACAATTCGTCCTCGAGTGTGTGGAAATTAAAGGAAGACCATCAATAACTCGACAAGCATATAAGCCTACATCCAGTGGAACTTGAACTTGCACTGGTGACTGTATTTCACGTACAGCTCCTAATTAAGCCGAACTATACTACCAGGACAACTCGAGTGTCATGATTATAAAAATACCACGCACCGACGCACGGTATAATTAACACAGACAGTAATGGCTATTAATGTGCTCTTAATTATCGTGATCAAACAATGGAATTATATACATTTAAAACAATAGGTGACAAATAATTATTTGCTCGGCTCTGGAATAGCCAGCCCCGACATAATATAGGGCCTATGATGTTCATGATGTTTGAAGTCATAAACATTGTTCTGTTTTTATATGATTGTTTCACAACACGTATTATATGCTAAGTATCTTGTTCAATGTTTTTCTATCGCTTTGTTACTGTACAGAAAAGACTTTAACAGATGAATAGGCCCCTAATTATTATGTTATAATAGACATGACCTCAGACGATTACGATTACTCGATCCCAGGTTATTAAACTTGGAATCGAACTCGAAGGAATCGATTTCGACACCTGGCGACTGCAAGGTGTATGTACACTCCCTCCGACCAATAACGGAGCTAGGAGGTCAGTGATGAGTAATCGATAACTCAAAATCGAAACACTGGAATCGATTCGACAAACTGTGCGTGGGACTCGGCCGGAAGTTCAGATCCGTCAACACGATTTTAGATTTTAAAACAATGGGTCCAGGGGGTGAAGGAAATATTTTTCGACACGCTGACGCACTTCAAATGTTTTGTTTTACAACAACCGTATATTTATTTTGCCTGAAGATGGCATTACAGATAAAACGATTCGACACTAGTCAAGTTCCCCGGAGCCTACCTTGACATTCCAGTGTTACTTAAAAATTCAAGTAATACGGCAGACAATTTTACTAGTCAAGACATGGAGGTCCACCATGCTCAAGATAACTTGGACACCGTCACAAATCATGCCGAACCAGTTGGAGTGGCCCACACCAAACTAATAAACCCTTTCCTTGAAAACAAAGGCCTAACTCATACTCGAACATAAATTGCCGTAGCCTACATTTTTGTGACGTTCTTTGGATATAAATACGAATAACACTTTAATATCAAACTACTAAAACAAATTCAAAGCCTGCAATTACAAACAAGCAATATGTCTACAGGTTCCACTCGTACATTATTCAGATGCTGACCTAGATCACTAGGGGAACGATACATTAAAGGTATAACACATGATTGGTAAAGAGTTTACATAACAGCACCCACACTTTGTCAGATCAAACATGTACACGAAATAATAAACCTGTGAAAATTTGAGCTCAATCGGACATACTGTCACGACCCAATTTTTCTTATAAAACATTTTTTCTTATTAAAGTTATACGTAAATCTGAGAAAATTTCCGTTTTTGTGGTTTACAAACCTGTACTGTACCTTTAACTCACAACCACAAGAGCTAGGAACAGACAGAGCCCCCATATGCGGTTCAGAAGGAGTTTAGACACCAGTCGGCGAGCCGTTTAAACCGTGCATTATGATGATGTTGTAGGCCCTATATGCTAAACTCATCGTGCAGCGTAAATCACTGAGCCAATCCTGGCCCACCTGACCTGAGCCAAGAAGACTGTAAATCATCAAGATGTTTAACAAAAATAACACAAGTAAAACTGCGACTGGCCTCCAAATTCGTGCAATCTTCTACTGGTAGTAAGACAGCCAAATTGTACACCTATGGCTGCTTCGGCTGGGTTCAACATTACCAATACCTTCCATCAGAATTACATCAACTTTATACAGGGTTTGTGGCGACCTTGGTTTTGTTTATCGTTGTTGTTTAGTTGGCTTATTGTTTGTTTTGCTTAAGTTATTTATTTATTTATTTCTGGTATTAAATGAAACCAAGGATTCCTCAAAAGTGCCCTGGGCACTGTAGCTCGAAAGCCTGATTATACTGGTCTCAGAGTACGTATGCACTTGCGTTGACTCCTATCCAGTAGCTAACCCCCAAATGAAGCAAACAGTAGTACACAGAGTATAGTTCCAGGAATCTGTTTAATTCACGAACTTCCATGAACTGATGTATGCCTTGTGTGTGGGTAAAACTGTCAACAAAGAACAAATACAATCTCTTGGCTTTAGTAAACAATGTAAACAACTCTACAAGCCTTACATCAAAATGTCACGTTTTCAAATAACATGCCAAAAAACACACTCTTATAATCAAATGTCTCAAGGCAAAGAGAAATAACCATATGTGAATACATAAAGATAATATACCATTAACCCACTAATCCACAATAAAGACCCAAAGTTTGATCTATGAATGCTACACATTACATCGAAAGTGATACATTCAGTCACCCACATGAACATGAAAATAATACATGTGTTTATAGACTTACAGACTTGTGGGCTTCCAGGCTTCCACTATTAAACACAATCAGAAACTCAAGTAAAGACCTGTCTCGGGTGCTCTAGAAATTGTCAAACACCGGGCTCACCTATAGCAATGTTTCTCTGAAATAGAATGACATATGGCAACTAAGTTTCACAATACGATAATCCGACTCTGGAAATATTCATGATACAGTACAGTACAGTGAATAACGTGTAACGTAAAGGTTGACATAATCGCATACAATGATACAAAAGACAGATAAAATAAACCTCCAAATCACAAAGAGATTAAACCTTCAAAATCAAGTTATATATAATAGCACAATAATGGAGCTAAACTTACATAAAACATACAGTAGATGCAACCTTCAGGTAACAGTCTTTAAAGGCACCGTTCTAAGGTAATTTGTCGGACACAAAATTAATAAACCCAAATTGGTTGGAGACAGTGAACATAAGTCGGACAGTACATGACGTCACATAGTCAACAAAGTTACAGACGCATGCGCAACGCGCGCTGCTTACATATGGCACGCCTGTAAAAACCACCACACTTATGGAGTGCATAAAAAGCAAAATTAAAACTTGCGAACAGCACACTCCCCCCCGACGTCTATAGACGTCAGAAAAATCTGAATGATGACTTGGACCACATTATCTGCTTAATCCGCTTCAATTAACAAAACTAACTCATGTACAGGTCTGCAGTAAGTTTTGCCTGTTGATGGCAAACGAACATGCACCTCTCGAACCAACCCGTCATCTCCAGGACTAACACTGTCAACAATCCCCAATGGCCACCGGTTCCTACTGACGTCTTTGTCTCTCAACAGTACAATGTCCCCAACAACAATGTTCCTTTCCGGGTTGATCCATTTACGCCTCTGCTGAAGACTCTGGAGGTAGCGGAGTCTCCACTGTTTCCAGAACCTGTCAGCGAGAATCTGTACCATCTTCCATTGAGCCGTGTACATGTTGCGTGTACAATCTTCGATGACTACCTCCTCAATACTCCCGTGTTTCTGGGTCAACAGCATAGATGGTGTAAGGAACGAAGTGTCTTCTGGATCAGAGCTCAACGGGACAAGAGGTCGAGCGTTGACTATCGCCATCACTTCCGCCATAAAGGTGACCAACGTTTCATGAGTCAGACTTCGGTGCTTGGTCTCGAGTAGGATGCCACCAAGAATCCTTTTGGTCACACCAATCAACCTCTCCCAAGCTCCTCCCATGTGAGGGGCATGGGGAGGATTCAGCTTCCACTCTGTGTCGTTCTTCTCCAGATAAGACTGGAAGAGCTTGTCGTTCATTACTCCCACAAAGTTCGATCCTCGGTCAGACCAGAACACTTTGACTTTGCCTCGCAGGGCTGTAAATCGTCGCAATGCGTTGATGCATGATGACGTACTCATTTCCTCAAGAACTTCGATATGAATGGCTCGAGAAGTGAGACATGAGAATATCATCCCCCATCTTTTACTTTGAGCGGCACCACCTCGGGTTCTTCTAGTGACCACTTCCCAAGGTCCAAAGCAGTCTACACCAACCTGTGAGAAAGGAGGACCTGGTTTCAGACGTTCTTCAGGGAGATCCGCCATCCGCTGCAGCACCAACTTCCCTCTGAGCTTTCGACAGACCACACAACGATGGATGACAGATGATACCACTCTCTTGCACCCAGTTATCCAGAACCCAGCCTCACGCAGAGAACCCTCTGTCATCTGCCTGCCAGGATGTCCAACACTGTGATAGTGTAGGATGAGGAGTCTAGCGATATGACTCTTCCCTGGTATAAGTACAGGATGCTTCAACGCCACTGGGAGGGAAGACTTCCTCAAGCGTCCACCAACACAAATCAACCCATCCGGGTTGAGTGTAGGTGACAAGTCTTGGAGTGGAGAGCCACGTGGTAGGGGAGCGCCCTTGTGTAGGCAGCTAAGCTCTAGCTGATAAAACTGCTCCTGTACCATCCGTAGGATCATTGTCTGGACATGACGTTTGAGTTCCACACCCTCAGGGTGACACTGGGTGCTGTCATTTCTGGTATGGAAGGACCTAGCCACGCTGACTAGAAGACTGAATGCTCGTACCAAGCTGGTCCAGGTTGAAAACCACTGTGGTCTTCGTGACGTTCACCTCTCGTCTTACTTCCTTGTCGTCCTCAGGGTTCACCAATGGAAATTCTGATGTCGCAATCTCCGACTGTACCAGCGCTGGCTGCTGTGGACCTGCGAGCCAAAGGAAACTCTTCAAGTTCCGTGTATCAATCGGACGTGTCCCACAGTCCGCAGGGTTCTTGTCTGTGGATACATACCTCCATTGGCCGGGCCTGGAAAACTCTAGAACCTTGTGAACTCGATTAGCAACGTAAGTGTGAAATCGCCTGCATGGAAGTGTTGTTCAGATACCCCAGAACAATCTTACTGTCAGTGTGGTAGATCACTTCCGATGGCTGAATGTTCAACTCCCTGCACACCACTTTGCTGATTTCTGTCGCTAAGACTGCAGCACAAAGCTCAAGTCTAGGAATAGTGTGGCCTGATCTGGGAGCTTGCTTTGATTTCCCGAAGACGAATCCTGGTTTGGGTTCCCGGGCATCTACCAAATATGCAACTGCTGCAACTGCCACTTCAGAAGCATCGCAGTAGACGTGCACCACTCCAGTTTCAAGGCAAGTGGAATAGGTGCGAGGAACTGACAAAAACTGTAGCTCAGCCAGCCCAGACTTCCATGACTCCCAAGCAGCCCTGTACCCTTCAGGAAGGATATCATCCCAACTGGCTTCGTGAGCGATCATATCTCTGAACAGAGCTCTTGCTTGTACCATGACTGGTGCGAGGAAACCAAGAGGGTCAAAAACCCCATTAATTGTTGACAAGACGCCTCTCCTTGTGTAGGGTCTTTCCTCCAGATTGGTATGAAACCTGAAGGTGTCATCAGTCAAGTTCCACTGAACACCTAGACTTCTCTGCGTAGGCACACCATCGCTAAGAGTCAGATTCCTGATGTCTTTCTGGACCTCTTCTGCCTTGAATGCATCAAGTACAGCCTGGGAGTTTGAAGCAATTTTGTGCAGATTTATGCCTGCCTTCTCCTTCAGCATGGCTCTGGTGCGCTTCATAAGTGAGATAGCTGTGTCACTGTCGTCACATGACCTGAGTCCATCGTCCACGTAGAAGTCATTGAAGATGAAGTCTTTGACATCAGGTTCAGCATCACAAGCCAGGTCTCTCAGGCCATAATTTGCAACAGCCGGAGAGGGAGTATTGCCGAACACATGCTTCAGCATACGATACTCGATGCGCGGCTTGTTAAAGTCGTTGTTCTCGTGCCAAAAGAAACGAAGGAAATTCCTGTGTCTTTCTGAGACCGAAAAGCAAAAGAACATGGACTCGATGTCTCCGCAGACCGCCACACGCCCTCGGCGAAATCTCATAAGGACGCCCACCAAGTCGTTGGTGAGGTCAGGACCCTTCAGCAGCACCTGGTTAAGCGAGTGGCCCTGGAACTCAGCTGAGGAATCAAAGACACCTCTGATTTTGTCTCTCTTCTTGGGATGGTACACCCCAAACAAGGGTAAGTACCAGCACTCTTCATCTGCTTGCAGAGGTGGAGCGACTTCGGCATGGCCTTGAGAAATAACCCCTTCCATGAATGTCAGCATGTGTCCTCTTTTTACTGGATCCCTGTCCAGGCCCTTTCGGAGAATGTGAGCTCTTTTCAAAGCTTGCTGTCGATTATTGGGCAGTCGATCCCTCGGCTCTTTGAAGGGTAATGGTGCTGTCCATTTGCCATGTTGAAGGTTTCCTTCCTTCTCCATGAGGTCTACGAACTGTCTTTCTTCGATGGACAGACAAACACCGTCATTCTCATTTTCAAACAAATGTTTGACATGAAACTCGTTCGGACACGGCTCGAGGAAAGTCGGACGTCCTGTGGAAAGCACCTGAGTGCGCAGCGATACAATCTTGTCCTGATGGCCATTACTTCTATGAGCACCTCGAAGGCACACTTCACCGATGATAACCCAGCCAAGTTTCATCTTCTGGGCAAACGGTGCACCAGGGGGCCCGATCCTTTGGTCAAGAACATGATGTGCCTCGAGCACATCTCTCCCTATCAACAGAGTCGCTGTGCAGTCATGATCAATTTCCGGGATGTCAACGCCCTTCAGGTGGTCATATGCCCTGGTCACATCGGGTGAAGGGATTTCATTCTTGAAGTCTGGGATGAGAGAACATTCGGTAACAACAGGTAAGTCTAAACTTACAGTGCCACGAATATCTTGAACCGTTAAGTCGTCTGCCCACCTGCCACTTGCCGATTCTTCTCCACTACAGGTACGTAAGGTATAATGGACCTCTCTGTAGTCAATGTCAAACTTGTCGAACAGCTGCCGAGTTGCCAAGGTCTTGTTACTCTGCTCGTCAATGATAGCGTATGTCTTGACGCAAGTACCTGGGTCTTTCTTAGACCGCACTAGGACTGGAACGATCTTCGCACATGACTTTCCAGCGCTGCATGTTGTGCCCTGCACCTTAGAGCAGGCACTCGTAATCCGAGGCTGAGACGAAGTAGGCTGAGAATTTGGTTCCTGTGAGTTGTCTGCAGGCTCGTTGTACTGGTCATGGTGAAGAATTGTCATGTGCCGTGTACTGCCACATGAGTCACACTTTACATCGGTCTTGCATTCATGGGCTGCATGATGTGGCTGGCAACATCTGAAGCACAGGTGGTGCTCCCTGAGGACGGCCTTCTTCCCGGGTGGGCTCTTGCCAAGAAATACTCTGCACTTGAAGATGGAGTGATTCCTCTTGTGAATTGGGCACTGTTCTCCAGCCTTTGGCTTGTCGGCCGTCTTGACTTCAGTTGCTCTGACACTGACAGTTCTCTTTGGCATGTCATGTTGCCTTTGGTCGTGAGGCATCGTGAAGCTTGGATCATTACGCACCTTGGCCTGGAACTGGACAAAGTCGCTAAAAACCTTGAACGGTGGAAAGGTCACACCATGTTTCTCCTTGTACCGGGCACCCTCCATCATCCATCTCTCTTGAAGACCGTAAGGCAGCTTCTGTACCAGAGGACGTAATCCTCTTCCAGAGTCAAGATGCAGTAGCCCCGGGCAGTTCTCTCCATCTTTAATGTACTCGATCTCCATCAACAAGTGCGCATATTGTTGGAGCTTGTCGTTATCTCGCTGAGAAAGTTTGGGGAAATCTTCAATGCGGCGTTGTAGATCTGCTTCCATGGCCTCTGATGCACCATACTTCCTGTCAAGAAGATCCCATATTCTATGAAGACCTACATCAGGTCTATCCACATGGATGGAATGAATGGGTGTAACCAATTGGGCAGATTCCTTGCCAAGCCACTTCATGATTAAATCCATCTCTTGGGATGGCGTTACTCTAAGCTCTGAAATAGCCTGTTTAAAAGAGGCTTTCCATGATTTGTATGTACCTGCATGATCATTAAACTTTCTTAGACTACTTGTAACTAACTCCTTCTTAATTAACATATTGCTTATCTCAGACACAACATTAACTGAATGTACAGGTTCTGATGAGGCAACTGGGTCAGCAGGGGGTGCCGAGGTTGGGGGAGGAACAGGGGCAGGGGTGGGTGTAGAGGTTTTATTAGCCTCAGTTTTCCCTTGACAATTTACACTCTCACCTACATTACAAGATATCAAATATTGCTCAACCCGTTTCCTGTAGTCTTCACTGGGAAGACTCAAACCACCACTTTTTACAGAGTCCCCGTCGACTTCTCCTTCTTCAAGAATAGCTGCCTCTATCTCAGCTACAGCAGCGTCCCTCTCTGCATTCAGTACGAAGATCGTGGCTTCTTGTTTAGCGTTCTGTTGTTTAAGCTGAGCTTCCTTGCGGGCGAATTCCAACCGCATCTTGGCTGCTTCTGCTTTGGCTCGTGCCCTCAGTGCCACAGAGTTGATGGATGACCGTGCACTAGTCTGTCTTGAAACCTGGCTGGTGGTTTCATCCTTTGTCGCTGGGTTAGGGTCACCTTGGTTGGACGGTGGTCGTGTCCTATGCGAGTCTGCTCTGTCTGGATCCTTTCGGGGTGACTGTCCCGACTTTGTCGACATGATGAGTTCTGGTGTCCTTCGGGAGACTTGCCAAGTTAAGTCGTCACCTGGGCGATGAAGTCTTTTTACTATACTGGTCTCAGAGTACGTATGCACTTGCGTTGACTCCTATCCAGTAGCTAACCCCCAAATGAAGCAAACAGTAGTACACAGAGTATAGTTCCAGGAATCTGTTTAATTCACGAACTTCCATGAACTGATGTATGCCTTGTGTGTGGGTAAAACTGTCAACAAAGAACAAATACAATCTCTTGGCTTTAGTAAACAATGTAAACAACTCTACAAGCCTTACATCAAAATGTCACGTTTTCAAATAACATGCCAAAAAACACACTCTTATAATCAAATGTCTCAAGGCAAAGAGAAATAACCATATGTGAATACATAAAGATAATATACCATTAACCCACTAATCCACAATAAAGACCCAAAGTTTGATCTATGAATGCTACACATTACATCGAAAGTGATACATTCAGTCACCCACATGAACATGAAAATAATACATGTGTTTATAGACTTACAGACTTGTGGGCTTCCAGGCTTCCACTATTAAACACAATCAGAAACTCAAGTAAAGACCTGTCTCGGGTGCTCTAGAAATTGTCAAACACCGGGCTCACCTATAGCAATGTTTCTCTGAAATAGAATGACATATGGCAACTAAGTTTCACAATACGATAATCCGACTCTGGAAATATTCATGATACAGTACAGTACAGTGAATAACGTGTAACGTAAAGGTTGACATAATCGCATACAATGATACAAAAGACAGATAAAATAAACCTCCAAATCACAAAGAGATTAAACCTTCAAAATCAAGTTATATATAATAGCACAATAATGGAGCTAAACTTACATAAAACATACAGTAGATGCAACCTTCAGGTAACAGTCTTTAAAGGCACCGTTCTAAGGTAATTTGTCGGACACAAAATTAATAAACCCAAATTGGTTGGAGACAGTGAACATAAGTCGGACAGTACATGACGTCACATAGTCAACAAAGTTACAGACGCATGCGCAACGCGCGCTGCTTACATATGGCACGCCTGTAAAAACCACCACACTTATGGAGTGCATAAAAAGCAAAATTAAAACTTGCGAACAGCACACTGATGAAACCTGTTATGGAAAGATGATGAGAAGAAGATACAGTTTTAGAGGTGGGAGGAAAACCCCAGAGTAATATTCTGGGTAAAACCCACAGAATCAGGTATAGGGACTGAAAACCCAATCCACTTAAGAACCGAGCTGGACTTGAACCCGGTCCTCCAGAGGTGAAAGGCGAGGAAAGAACCACTACGACTACTTGATTCCCTTGTTGCATCTGTAAACAAGTCCACATCTTTCGTCATGTGATTTCAATAGTGCGATTTCTCAAAACTACCGAAGTGTAAACCCGTGTATTGTCTTCGACAATGGACGGGTTAACACTTCGAAAAGTGCGCATGCGTGGAAGTGCCTCGTTTCGAAGTCGCGATCAAAATCTAAGATGGCCGCCATGGTGTAAACCCGTGTATTATATTGATACAAATGAATCAAATCCCGTTAAATCCCGTCAAATCTCATAACATCTCATCAAGCCGACGGCTATTTTATGTTCGAGTCATTAATAAAGGCTAGAAACTTTGTGCATTTGACGCCCAAATCATTGAAACTGTGTTTAATGAAGACGACTATAGCTTATGCATCATTAATAAAAAAAAAAACCTAACAGTTATAAGAACTGTTATGGTACGTGTGGCTGGGGGAGGGGTGGGAGGGGGCGGGGCTCTGCAAACTGCAACCATGACAACTGCCATGTCGCGTCACTGCCTCGCGACAAGATCGAGTCCGTATAACTGTGCGTCGTCAAATCAACGACACCAGACTATTTAGGCCGAAGAGAATGTCTGGGTCGAATCGATGGTACGATACCCAGAATTTCTCAGAAAAAAAAAAAGAACACCCCATGGCCCATTGCATAAATAAATCAAAAATTAGGCCAAATTGGGGCCTATTGTATTCGTATCAGCCTACAAGGTTACTAACCCGACCAGCACGTACAAAATTGCAGCGGATGGAGAAACAACAACAACAACAACAACAACAACAACGACGACGACGACGACGACGACGACAACAACAACAACAGCAAAACTACGGAATATAACCATCACCATCAACACTTAAAAGTTTCCCACTAGGTCAAAATGAAGATTGCGTGCAAAAACAGAATAATCCATATATAGAGAGATTAATAGCACTGTAAGTACAATACTACACAAAACATGCTTTCCCAGGGTGAACAGAAACGACAACAATGGTGATATCGACTCGGTACAGGGTAGAGGTAGGAGGGTAGGCCTAGAGGAACTGAAGTTATGGCCGTCCCCTAAACCATGTATATGCACCGTTTATGGCAATGCTTGGGAATTGGGATGGTGGTGACAGTGATAATGGTGAAGTTGGTGGTGGTGATGGTGAGCCCACACGGCCTCGGCCACACCCACCACGGCACAGCATCGTGGGGAATTCATTCACCACCATTTCTGCAACAACTCACCATCTTTTCTCACCACGAGACCACGAAGCATAATCAACACTTGGTCAACGTGCAAGTGCCCATCTACCTATTGTTTTTGTCACTCAAAGAATACGTCTACAGTGCATTATCTACGGAACTAGGCAACTTCGTATCTGACTGAGCTTTAAAGCATCTGACGATGGGGGGAGGAAACGACATCATCTTCATTGGAAGCAAAATAATGAATGTTTAAAAGGTTTGAGCAATGTCAACCGAGAGATGTGGGGAAGAAGTCCAAACTTGCAAAGGTGATAAGACGTCACAGATTGAGTTTTCGTGGACCAGGACCAGGCACAAAGCTGAAAGTTGGAGAGTAGAGTAGGCCTGAATACTTCGATCAAGGAGGAACCCAGTGGCTCTTCATGGAAGAGGATGTCTTGGAAATCGGTCTGCGGCTGGGACTCTCAAGTTATCCATCCTTCTTCGACCTGGGGGGCCACTGACAGAATCAATATTTAATCCAAATTGTATCGGACTTTCTAAATCCTCCTTCTACTTTGTCTGGGGACAGGGAGGTTTCTCTCCATTCTAGGCTTACAAAAGACAGCTTCTTTGGACTGAAAGTAGTCCCATGGAGTTAACCTCCAAACAAGGCTTCCCCCACCCATCCACTTCTTCCTCCCCCACCCTTGTCCCCACCCTGGCCACGGCCAGCCCCACCAGCAAACGGTCCCTCACCGGCACCCTTCACTTCATTACATGGGTAAGGTAAGTAAGTAACTTAATTTGCTCCAACAAAGTCCGGATAACATTTGCTTGTAACAAAAACATCGTCAAAGTTAACAATGTCAACAGCTCAATTACGCCAATTACCAACGAGGTGGTGGATTACCATGCCGTCAGAGAGAGAGAGAGATAGGCCCTAGACCATGAAATGTCGACAACCTTAGGGTGGGGCAACCACGTTTTGTCGTTTCGAGGTGAACAAACAAAACTGCAACTGAAGTGGGATTCGAACCGAGGGAGCACTCGGGCGATATGGACCGGGGAAAGATTGGGTTTACTGGAGCACCGGTGAATACTACTGAGTAATATTAAATGCTTTTGAGTTAGGAGGACCTGACGCGTTTCAATCCTAACATGATCATTCTCAAAGGCTAACTTTTTGCTATAATGGTATACGAGACCACATACAGGGGGGCGGACATTGGGTGACAATTGGCAATGGCTTTGCCCATGGTTGCTGCTCAGGCCCTTTCGGGGCTTCGGCTCTGGCTCACGGTGTAGGCCCTACATACCAGATTCTGCTTTTCCATTGCAGTCGAAACTTTCAAACTACATCTTCTATAGTTCCAAACGGACGGTCTGCATCGAAAGCCGTAGCCCTCCAAAAAGCCTGTACGGTTTGATGTCTGTTGCTTTAAAATGAATATGATGTGTAAGATGTGTAAGCCCATGCAAGCTGGAGCCGAGGCTTCGAGAAAGGGCAAGGGCTTGGCTATGGACCAAGCTACCCACAAAGGCAACATTGGACGACCATGCATGTGGAAACTATCAGTGACCATCTTCGATTCCTTGAACAACCTTCTTAGCCTTCAGCGTCATAACAAACAAATTGCTGTCAGAAAACCGAAAAAAAAACATCGTCCAAGAATGAAGACTACGAATTATCAGGTCCACACACCTTTGAGTTTGAGTCCAACCATGAAAAATAGTAACTAAGAGAGCCAGTGCCGTATGATTGACACGAGCAAAACGACAAGTGACCCGTACCCTATGCCAGTGACCCGGTCACCCATTGCTGCCCTGAGGGACCCCGCTCGGAGTTTGGGGCCAACAGGGTCAACCATCACCAGGGCACCTTCTATATACGAACCCGGACTTGGCCGATGTGTGACTTCAGTACGAAGTGGTGTGTATATGTGGAAAACGAATTAAAAGATCGAGCCTTTGCAAGTTGCAAGCAGCACTTGGAGCGCATTAAAATATGACTAAAACGAGGGCACTGTACTGCGAAATTTCTTATATGAGACCACAAGGGACAAAAAACATTTAAAAACAAGGATTAGAATTTGCTCAAGCCGTGTTTCCAATTTTCTTAAAGTAGTGGAACTGCTACTGGTGCAAATTACATGTGATGTTAGCTACGCACACAGCTAAAATGTGTACCTTACATTGGTTTTGTCAAGTATTCCATGGACAGCGTGCGAAATGAGTTCATCTTCAAGAAAGATTTGAGGCTTTGCATGGTGACAATTTGGTATGTGGATCGGTTGCGGAAACACCATGATTGTAAGAATCGTTCGTACTTTCGCACTTCTATTTCGTTCGCACTTCTCGCAAGTATAATCTTCATTTAAATAGACATAACTCCTCTTAGGAATGATCAATTTCATTCATTCTTTTTTCTAATAAGCAGGAGAGAATGCTTGTTAAATATATGCTTTACTGAACTTCTGAGGTATCATTCTTTTCTTTTTGAAAACATCACCAATCCCGGTCAAGTTCTTTTTGACTCACCCTGTACCTTTAAGCTACGCTGCGATATTATTTACACACATGTGACATAAATACATGTACAAGGGAAAAGCACGCATGACTAGATACACTGTACTAATACTGTACTGTAGCACTTTGTTTGTTTCTCTGGAAAGACCCTATCCGTTATTGCTAGCAGCTGAGCAAGTCATGCCTTAATATTATATTCCCGTTGATTACATTGTGATACGCAATGGAATCGTTTGAATATTAATCAGGCTGAACGCTACCCACATATCCTCGTCTGGTTCCCATGGAGAAAGTCGATACAAAATCAACGAAGCGAGTAATCGTTACCAGGCTATAGGATTTCGGACTACGCATGCCAGGGGCCTTTCTCAAAGCTCGGCTCCGGCTCCGGCTCCGGCTTCGGCTTCGTCTGAGTTTTCATACCCTGTATAAATATAGGTTGTGGTTTGCCATTGAAGCTGAAGCTCTGTTGCCCTTTCCAAACCAGAGAATCTACTTCCTAGCTAGCTGCAGCCAAAAGCCTCTATTTTGATACCTGTATTAATTTTGAAATGGATTCACGAAATGGGGGCGGAGCCTGAGCCTGAGCCGGAGCCGAGCTTTGAGAAGGCACAGGCTGCAGATTGACGAAATTAGGCAATGGTGCGGTTAAGGACAAAGGTGTCCTCCGTTATACCATGGAGGTAGCACAGTTCCATTCTATAGTACGTACATTATTATTGACCAGATCCACTATGCCCAGATTTCAATGTTGTGGGAGTATACATGATTATACTAGTCGTGTATGTAGCCGTCTAGTCGAGCACATACATGATGTACATGGCACAAGCTCATAATGCATCCTTTCTCAGATTCCTCGGTCTACTCGCTGGTGATCAGCAAATATATCCACTACCACGTGATGGTGAATTGACCAATTGGTCGGCTCTAGGTCATGAATATTTATGAGGTATAGTAATAGGCCTACTGCTTATTGCCATTCTTGCAGTCATAAATATCATAATTATTAACCATAAAGTGATTGCTTATGCTATGTTCACGATAACACACATCATAACGATCACATGGTAGGTCTGTAGTTACAGATTCCTTATTACATGTTTATACACCCATTATGCCATTTATACTAGAATCAAATTGTCAAATCATTTCCTTTCCTATATTACAGTAGTATCATATCATAATACAGAACGACCTGATGATGTACTAGAATCACATTGGTTTACCTTTTTTGGCGGGTAAACACATTTTGATCGCAAACAGAATGTTGAGACTCAAATCGCACTTTGGCGAATGCCAGCTGGCTAGCCATCAATTATGGGGTTGGGGGGGGGGGGGGGGGGTGAGCACGTTGTCTCCTCACCAGCCTGTCAAAAGGGCATCTGCATGGAGAGTCTAAACTTGTTTCTAGTGAAGATAGCCATATCAGTACAGGCCTAGCCTGTACACAACAGGTTGCATGCAATGTAATGTCGTCTAAAACACGTCTACCAAAGTGACAGTGAATCGTCCGGGGGTGGGGCAGTTATATTAATTAAATATCGCTATCTTGTCTTATTTACGTGGTAAGAAAAAATGGTAATCAAACTTCGGTATGTAATTCCATGAAGTTCAACATACATAATGGTCTTGAAACCAGGCTGAGCTCTGAAGTGAATATTGACTGAGGTGAAGAACGGTCTCCAACGTTTGTACCTTTAAGATTCAGATTCACCTCGTGGTGCCAATTCCATCACTTCATCAGCACACCGCCTGTTTGTGACGTGTGCTACCTATACATTCCCCATATCTTACAGGTATTACATGGAGTCCATATCCCCCCTCCCCTTATCCCCGCCCATGTACGGATGTGATTATTTATTTGGAAGGTAAAGGAAAGTGCAGCGACGCATTGAGGTAAACGAACCGACTTCAACTACTAGGCCTACTCCCTGTGAAAGACATTATTGTATGTGCTTGGCCGACCGGGCTTGCGGCGCCTTGGGCCCTTAAGATGAAACAGGCGGCAAAGCCATCATCATTTTGGACATTTTTTTTTTAGTGGCCAAACTTACAAGGTATCATCACCATGGTACGTGTCTGGACGTGGCAATATCTGATTGATGCTATGATAATGGGGTTTACAGCTTTGGCCAAAAAAATACTCACAAGGTAAAAGTCTCATTGTAAAATCTGAAGAAGAAAAAACACACACAAAACATGCAGCTCCGATCATAGGGGGAAGGACAATGTAATAAGGCATCATTGGTAGTGACACGTGGTGTTTGCGTGTCTCGTACATTATGACATGCAAATTGTCAGAGGCTGATTCTACCGATCTCGATCGCCATTTTGGCCCTCATAATTCCCCCATTTCACCAACCGGGCTGCACCATTTCATCACCACGTTAGGAGGTAGGCCTAGCCTAGTAAATAATACCTCGCGCGCCGTCTGGACATCATAAAATGCAGAATACAGAAATGCTGTGGCTTTCTCTAGCAAATCCAAATGTCAGAAAAAGACTCGCAATTAAGTATGCACGCCGTTGCTATGGTTCTAGTCCTAGTGATTTGTCAGGCGAAAGTATAATTCATTCGGTTCAATAGGAATTGCCAGAGAAATGGATAGCTATTAGTATAACTTAAGCTGACAACGCACAGTAACACACATACGGCCGCTTAGCAAGCTTCGGTCTCCGAAGAAATCAAGATAATGTCGGTATATAAGAACAACACGCATCTCAGAACGTGTATACATAAATATAGCGCCTCGATGTGGTCTGTATCGTGCTTCTTCAAACGTAGGACTTATACTATAGGCAAAATGCCATGCACTCGTCTGCACACGCTGATTTTCTGCACCGTTTAATATGTAATTGGCGACAGGGACACGCTCCCCTTCTTGTTTTATTACAGTGCATGAAGGTTTCTCACTGTAACAGCTGCCGAATTTAACTGCCATTTACGATAATTAGGCCACACAAACAATACAACAGGGAGGTCTGGCACTCGAAATCCTTGAAGAAGAAAACTAAAGAAGAGGGAAATAAAGACACAGTAGGCATTGTCCAATCTTACTTCATGGTCTAGTAATACTACAGCATCGTCATGATATTCCAAGATTGCATATAGACGTGTGTGTAAAAATAAAATGCCAACAGCTACAAAATACTACATTATGATCATTGCAAAACGATTCGTGGGTACTCACCCCTGTTCACCTCAAATAATTCTATCAGTCAGATGAGATTCTGAACGCGACGGGATATCCTTAACCAGGGTATACACTGTCGTCGTGTGTGTACTATAGGCCTACGTGCAGTGCCAGGGAAGGCTGTGCTAGCTATACTCGTTTGGCTACGGGAGCCATGGGCAGGTTGGCTGGTATATCGCACGCAAGGCTCAACTGTGGCGTCGTCGGTGGCCACCGTGGTGGTAGTCCCTCGATAGTGGAACACCACACAGCAGACGAAATCTCCGTCCACTTTTGAAGTCCGCCAAGAGAAGATAGGACTCTTGAGGACTGCCAAGTAGAGGTGGCAGAATCCTGCGTTAAAATTTCCGTGATGTTACCAACACTTCTGTACGTTTGCATTAAGTTACACGCACGTGTATAAATTCCTGTATGATAAGATCCTTTATATTAAAATGGCACGGTGTCGCAGTAGTTCGAGAAAGGCAACTCCAAAATGCCCAGGTATTTTGAATATTCCGAAGCGTCTTCAGTACTTGACTGGCCGATGTCGGAGTTTCAGACTAAACGTAGCCACACAGAGCCGACACAGTCATTAAAACAATATTGTTTTTACTCTTTCTTGTTTTTTAAATCGAACGATGTTTGTAGGTGACTTGGTGATGGGCCACGTGAGTCCATGTGAGTATTGCCATTCACGTACCTCTTGGTCGTAGACTGAAGACGACTTCGCGTTGACATCAAAGCTACATCGCTCGCAATCGCCAACTTGATAATGGTATTTCCTCCTCACAGTGAACATAGCCTACACAACTCGTCATGAGAATGTGTAGTAATGTCCTCCTATAGGCCCCGAGAGCCTGGACTAACTCAGGACGGTACGCTGCTGGCCTCAACTTATAACGACATCAAAATGCACAAGAGAGTAACCAAGTGAACCAGGAGCTAGCTAGGCCGACCGGGTGCTTGAAATGACATACCGCGCTCTCACAACAGCTGTCGAGCCCTGTATACCAGTGGGTTTATGACGGTGTGAACTGCTCGGGTGCCCGACTACATGACCTCCATGTAAGGTCATATTCTGCGTCTATACCAAATTGTAATACACAGTTTCCTCGTCTTTTCTTTTGTTTTAATCAGATGCTCGGGCATATGAAAGAGAAATACACTGCGGAAATAATCTATATCTATTAAAAAAGGGTAAGTTAAGGATATAATGGCATTTTGTACGTATAGGTGAGGGTCGATCTAAACAAATTGAAAAATGGAAACGTGCTTTGCATGAAACGATAGCATTAAGGCCTACTCTGTCGTGTTTGAATGTCAGCAACGCCTTGAAATGCTGCTGTCTCGTGGTGTGGAAATAGATGAAAAACGAAGAACGAAAAAAAGTCGTCACAAGATTGAACGCTTGTAATGGCCGGGCACCATTGATCGTAGCAGGCCGTGGATCGATCGGTTTGAACGGCCCAGCGCGCCATAAGCTTCTGCCTGGCTGCACGGCCGCGTATTATATGTACGGTTGTTTATGATGCGCAAGCCAGGACAATTTTGTGACGGTGCGGAGGCTAGTATAGCGTGGTGAAGACTGACGATATCGAAACATTGGCAGGAGGAAAGAGGAAGGTTGTCTCTTCCTGGCCAGGGTGGGAAGGGGGAAGGAAGGGGAGAGGTGAGGAGTATTTGACGGCGGGAATCACGGATCGATGAGCGGGAAGCCCCGAGCACCAAGGAATCGCCAAGACTTAACGGCAGGTGCGATAGCCATTCTCTTCTCTCAGCGGTGGCCATTTACTTATCCCTATAACGATCGCAACATCCCTGACAACATAACACTCAGCTATCCTAAACGTCACCAAAAAACTCGAAATATTACAACAAAAAGGCCTGTACATTGCTGGAGACGGCTTGACAAAGCCAATAGTCTTTCCTTACCTGTTTGTTTTTTTACATCCAGTGTGTGGGACGGTCATATGTTATCCCCATTAGAGCGATCATAAACTACAGCCATCAGTGAGGTCACATCCGCCGAGGCATATAAAAGCACTCACAGTCACATCTGAATTTTGAGAGGTTTTCAAACTGAACCTATACTACTTTAGCTTACCTTGTCAAGTCCCGTCTAGATCGACCCAATATGCAAATGCAATGAGGGGGCACGTGGTGCATGCAGTGATGACGAGGGTAGGGGTTATTGGGCATGCAAGCAGCCGCTTTTGGATTCGAGATTCGAGTCTGATGAGTGGAACCCTTTCGTCAGACGACGTTGTAATCAGTCAGTTCGATGGGCTATCGGGCGCTTGATGGATGGAGGCACTGGGCATCGGTTGCTAAGACACGGTACGTCTTCAACCCTTCTACGGTGTGTAACACTCGTCTCCCTCCCAAACAGAAATGAACCTCGCCTTCAATTACGCACGTTATAATAGTTCCTCGAAAACGGGCGAGTTTATTCTTCAGACGGAGTCTTTCTGACGAACGTCCTCACAGGGCGAGGCTTCTCGTTCCTCAACTCGGCACAAACAAGCAATGTTACGATTTTTTTTGAGTGACATCATTACACCATCATTAGGTCGTCGACCAATCATAATCGCTCTTATTGGTCCCGATACAGCCATTGGTCGATATTATCGACCCGCACGAGAGGGGGTAATCTCGTCCGATAATGTCACTCCGATTATTACAGGGTGTTGTTTTGGCACCAAGTTCCGGTCCCCCTGGTCATGGTACTTGGCTTATCCCTAACCCCACCTATAGTTGCTACACTGTTTTGTTGTTAAGCAGGATCTGACAATGGGACTGGGCTCAAAGCCTCTTAATAATCAAACCGTTAGCTTTGGCCATCAAGGACGCTGAGTTGTAATCATTTAATTGTTGAAACATCTTCAAGAAAACATGATTTGAAAACAAACAAACAAACAAGTGAAGTTGACACCCTCTGCAGCCTTCACAGCCAGAGTATGCATATGAATGCATTGTGGCAATTGCGTCGGATCAATATCACCTCTAGTTCTCGCATTCTTCTTCTTCTTTTTTTTCCTTGTCGTCTTGCACAAATATGTCACAGAAGTTTTTTTTTTCTCTGTTATCCGCGCCGCAAGCCTCAACATAATAGCATTTGCATGCTTGCTGCCGCGCGGCGGCCGTCGTGCAACATGCTGAATAAATAATGACGATGTGGTTTGGAAAAGAAGCCCTGTTTCCCATCTGTGAAAGGAGTTTCAAGGCGAAAAGAAAAGGAAATAAAGACACGTGAAGATTCGATTAACATTATATTTTCAACAATCAACCGTTAAAGAAAAGCTTGTTGTCCCAACTCCTACGATTAGTCTAGAAAACAAACGCCAATAGGCCTATACAAAAAATACCTTAGTCATTCTCGAGCTCATGTTTAATCCAAGGGATTTTTCGTTTATTTGTTCTGACCGCAAACTAAGGACAAGTACGATGTCAAGTTGCGGTCCTATAATTATTATTTTCTTTCGTGTCAGGAGGGATTTACTCACAAAGGTTGATCAAAATTTTGTTGTTTTGGGGCATTAATAATTGGAGACTTTGAAAAAAAGTTAATGAAAACGAGATGGCAATTAAGTTCCTCCGTAGACCGGAGAGCTTATTCCCGCGTGGGAAAAAAATGTCATATTGATTTTCCTTTGTCTTGCAAGATAGACAGTGTTTGAGCGCGTCACTGCATAAAAATGTTTGAAAGGTGGAATTTGACCGAAATCGAAAAAAAAAACCCAATAAATTGATATCATTGTAGAATGTGACGGCATTGTTCTTGTTTTCCGGCTTGGCAAAATTCCGTACATTTCTCAGACGTCCGCCATTTTTCGATTTTTGGTTTCTTATTGTTCCAAAGTCCATTATGACAAGCTCCGCCCACTCCTACCACCCATGAGCAGCGTCCGAAGCACGGAGATCGATTTGGAAAGAATGTCGATGATTATTATACCCAGGAAGCAGACTTACTTAGAATTATCTGGCGTAGGTAGCAAAAACCTCCCTATACAGGGTGTCCCCCAAAAAGCAACACTTTGTGTCGAGAACTATTATAAGAAAATTAAACTGTGTATCACTTCAAGATTCAGATATGTGATACAGCCACGTCTTGGCTATCACCATGCAGAATTTGAGCAATATTGGACTGAAATTGAGGGGGAAAAACTAAGACTGAATCACCCAACCTCAAAACCCGATTTTTATCTTTCTTTCAATACACATTATGTGTGTATTGACCACTTATTCTGGAATACTGCAAATTTGTTTTTAAAGAGTACTCTTTCAATTGGTCATAGTTTCGCCAATTTCAGCCCGATTTTGCTTAAATTCTACATGGTGATAGCCAAGACATGGATGTATCATAATATAGCTAAATCTTCAAGTGAGAAATAGTTTAATTTTAACATAATAAATCCCGACACAGTGTTGCGTTTTTTTTACTGAGACACCCTGTACAGAAGTCGTGACTCGCCCAATGTGCTAGCTTGCTGGGGAGGGGATGGAGGGGGGGGGGGGGGGGGGTCAGACGGCTGTTATGCAGGAGGGTAACTGTCTCTTTCCAGAGAAGGGGAACAGTACGGAGGTTCAATAGAAATATAAACTGTGGTTCGTCAACATAATTTGGATACATGCACATTGTATAACACTTCGGTCACTTTGGATGGTGTAATAATGATAAAATCGACAACAATCATCAACAATTCTTCTTGGCACGGGTCACGGTCATAACCCCTGACTCCTCAATGTTGCCCGGCAGCACGAACGGTATAAAGTCAGGTCCCAAATCCGTTCTAAAAAAAAATCGGCCGAAGAGACGCATTTATTTTCATTTCAGAGAAAAAACACCCAGGAAAGTGAAAAACTTAAGCCTGTTAAGAATGGACAGATTTCGTCGCCAGAGGGCAGCAAACATACTAATCTTTTCTCCACCATTCACTACATTTTAAGCCCGAAACAATTTTCCATTCTAAATCCAATGTGCGCGTTTCTCACGCTTCAACTTAGTAAATTTCGTCTCTTATTTAATTCTGCTAAGTTTCACTGATGGAGACATCATATAATAATTCCAACTCTTAAAACAAGTATTTCTTCAAATAGTTTTTTAGAAATGCTTTGAGTTCGACTTGTAGGAAGGTCTGACGTTTCGGTCCGAGCAGGATCTTTGTCAAAGGCTATTTGGGTTTTATAGAAAAACAAACTTGTGCGTACTGGGGTCGATTTCACCAAACTCATCGTAACTTACTATCAATCGTAGGACGTATCGATGCATTGCAGCCCCACGTAGGATAGGCCCCTTACGATGGGTTATCCTTCGCAACTGTAGTTACGATCGATCGTAGGGCTTCGTGAAATTCACCCCTGTACCTATTATAACATTATTTTTGCCATCTTGACTACAAAGACTGAATTCATTCCTGAAAGAATTTTCAATTTGGCCAGGTAATTTGGAGCGGTTTTTGCAATTGATAAGAATGGCGTATGACTCTATGGTGTAATCCAGCAATCCTATGTCTACATTGTGGCCGAATGATTGTACATATACCTTGCTAAGAGCAAACAAGATTACCATACGTGTTTGTTAATCAATGGTAATGACGCAAAGACATGATAACGACTAAAAAAAGTTGGCAAAATAGGGTGTCTTTAATTTGAGAGATGTTACACTGTCAAAGTTGTTTTCGTCCAGCGTCCTATGATAATGAAAAGGCCCACTAATGGTTCCCTTCTTAATTAGAGTCGGACGACACCAAAACTTCAAGCTGGTGGGATCCCACTTTAATCTGTCTATCCTTGCTTGTTGCTATACCGATGCAATTATGCTGCCGGTAATTGTTGACATTATTCTTCAGAAGATTTGGAAAGACTTTTGTTGTTCAGAAAGGGGATGTTGACCGACATGGACACAAAGGAATACACAAAAAGGCGCAACTTAGCCGGACGAGCCGTGTTTTCCCTCTTCCCAACCAAAAACCGTTTTTTAATCCTCGTTAATTCCTTCACAGGAAGTGCTGGACTGCTATATCTACTTACATGTTTGGCCATGTACGATCCTTTCACTGAAAGCTGTAAGTATTTAAGCTTACACGATTCTCATCTGTGCCAACAAGTGGACGCACATGGTGGGCCCAGCTATAGAAGCAGATGACCATTAGGCCGGATAATCTTTTAATCTGGAGCGGTAATCCCCTAAGGGTTATTTTGTGTGTAATCCCATGATGTGGTATGTTGTGGGTTTCCGGTGTATGGGGTATACTCATCATGGTGCTCTAATCATGTAGACAAAGGAGAACCTGACAGACGGTCTTAAATACTGTGACGGGTGGGATTACATGATGTTGTAGGGGGATGTTGTGGCCACGAATTGACACACGTTCCCAGAGCTTCTATTTCTAAACGGTTTCTAGAAGTTTTTTACCCCATGGGAAACTATTGATTTCGATCCGGCTAGGCCGTTCTACCAGGGCTGGCTCGGGGTTGAAAATGTTCAAGTGAGAAAAGGGTTGAAAATATCTCAGGGTTGGATCCGGTTCCAACCCCGAGATTTTGGATAGTTTGAAAAGCCCTAATGCGTAATAAGGATCCAACAAGATTCAGGAGTATTTGATCAGAGCGAAAATATCACGCAGGAATTATATTTTGAAATCAAATTTCATTGTCAACCAATAATTCAAGCATTGTACTGCAATCGCTAACAGGCAAAACGTCACCGATGATGAAAATATTTCAGCATTAAATAAAACGTATATTTCGGGACAGAATTTGTTTCATATTTGACAGATTACGTTTTGCCAAGCATGATAGCAAATTGGTCATCACTACTACTTTACGATATTGGGAAACACGGGAATTCAGACATATACATTTTTCCACGATGTATCATAATCTACAAAAATCGCAATATCAAAATATATTTTCCAACAATCGCATAAGGATCTGTTGAGGAGAGTATGCAGGATGTGTACAGGACAAAATTGACCTATAATAGATTCAGAAATTGTTGAATGACTTTATATTCATTTAAGAACGTGCATATGCCTACTCGGAGTTTCAAGCCAATGTGTTCCGCAAGGAACGTGCCCCATTTACATGTCGAGCGCGAGTCACGTTTTTGTCCGCCCAAAATTAACGAGGTTACAGAGGGCGCTATTCACAAAAGGTTGTAGTGCAGTCGTTTAACAACCACTGTGACAACCCCTGGCTTCAACACCCACACAAGGTTGCACCCAAGTAAATAAACTCCCATAGACAGCAGTGATAACTCCTAATTCTTCAAAAATCATTTACAAATACATGTACATGTACTCAGAACTCCCACTGGTGTTCAGGTCGCACAGAAAAAGTACGATGAACATGTCATCTTTCATTTTCTTTTCATTTTAAGGCGGGATGACTATTAATTTTTTGTTTTTTAGATATGCTCGTCCTCAGCTGACCACCCCTAAAGAAAGTATGGTTCACTCCAGTCAAAGAAGCTATTTCCCCCTCTGCAAAGTGGCTTAAATATACATTTGTACCCCTTTCTCACCAAATTTTAAAAAAGAATGGTCACAAATGCAGTGGCGTCGCCAAGGGGGGCCAAGGGGGGGGGGGGAACACGTGCCCCCCCCCCCCCCCGGAAAACCTCGGGCCCAACCCCCCCCCCCATTTGAGATTTGGGTTGGCGAAAAAAAAATATAATATATATTGTAGTGCCCCCCAACAATGGCCCCCCCCCCCCCCCCCAGACTCAAAAGTCTGGTGACGCCAGTGCACAAATGGAAGCCCGCAGTCCACGCAGGAGGTCCAGTGCCATATTTCCTAAATCCCGCAGGAATCATAGCTCTCAGAATTCTCTCATTTATAATAATTATTGAGCGCTTAACTTTCATTAATGAGGTCGGACGGATTTTGAGACTATTAAATACTTGAAGGAACCCCCAAACCTGATTTACCAGCATTTCGATAAGATTTTACAAGTCACCTTTCGGATTGAAGATTTGGTTTTGGTTTTTTTTTTTTTGTGAATGTTCGTACATTTCTCGCATGTTTAGTGTTAGCTACAACTCTTTTCTTTTAATTTTTTTTTTAATTAATCAGACAGTCAAACGTTTAACAGGGACGAACTATAGACATCGTTCTTAACTTTTAAACAATTCTTTCTTTCTTTTCTTTTTTTTTAATCGGGCAAACATAACATGTTTTTTTTTCGACTACATAACAAAATGCAACATCAAAGGATCTTTTACTAAATGAAAAACTCAAAACAAGATTCGTTAGGGAATTTGGTACGCATATGTATAAACAGACAATGGACACAACCCCCCTAAAAAAAGTATAGGCCCTATTCAGTCAAAAATGATTTCTAATTTGTTTCTTGTTTAAGTTGTACAACTTCATGTTAAGCACGGAATGTCACGACATTTTAATCATGTTAACAAATAAGTCGTATGTTAAATACCAACTTGTAGCTTTTGCTCTCCATCACTTATGCCTCAAAGTGTTTTTTTTTTATAATCTGTTTAAAAAACAACTGTACAATTATTAAATATCATTTACGTTGGCAAAGTTTGTTTTCTTAGGTGATCAAGATGGTACCTCTCGTGACAAAGATTCCGTGCTCGTTAATTTCTTTTGAACTGTAAAAGCAGTGTTTCTTTTTTAATTCCCATTCGTATTACATAACAGACAAAGCTCAATCGGAACTTTGAGCATAAACATTTTACGTTAAACGAAGACTGGGAACAAAATGGCGTCTGTTCAAGCATGGGGTAACCTTCCACCATTTCAGCAAGACAAAAATATATAGGCCTATATTGATATAAAATATCCACTCAGGTATCTTTGAATTAAGACTAACGTGGATGCCAATTGGCTCGTTCTGTAGGCTAATTGCTGGAATTGACCAATCAGGTATGCGTTGTTTCATCACATTGTTTCCCCGCTGCTGATTGGCTACTGCTGGGTGAACAAATCACACAGCCTGACCAATCGCCAACCTTCTACAGGGTTTGTGATGGTGCAATTTAACACAAGGAACCCGATTGGTTCGTATCCCTTCACAGCTCAAGAGCACAGCCAATCGTCTTGCCTGTAAGATTAAAAGCTACATGATGCAAGATTGCTAAACCATGAATCCGAAACGCCAAGTCTTCCCAGTACACACATACAAAGACAACGGGAAAACTGAAACCAAATCTTACACGTCTACTACAAAAGCCAGCTGCACTGTCCGTCTAAAAAAGTGTCTACATTCTGCCTCAGCTTCGCCAAAATTCCTCTTCGCGGTTATACCGTTAACCCATTACGGATATACCTTTCCACCAACAACTGCACCAAAACAATTGACTCAAAAAAAAAAACATTCATGTATCTGTACACAAACATCAGATGTAACAAACCGAATAATTTCCTCCACATACTTTTTAGTTTTCTTTTAACAGGAAATAGGCACCTGGGAGGAAAAATGAAGAAAGTTACAGTCCTACACAGACCAATGCAGCTGACTCTATGGCACACCTTTAATCATTTGAAGACGATGTACGGTATAGGCTTATTGACACACGAGTATAGAGGGGCAAAATAAACTTAACACAGAGTGCGACGGGCCGGCCATTTTAAACAGTTCAAGACCTATGGATCAGAATTTGTGCGTTTTGTGCTCGTCTCTACCGTCTTTCTCAGCACAACTTTTCCACACAAAATTCTGAATTTCTCTATCGTCCTTCATGACATATCAAGGTTGATTCTCATACACGACGGACTGAAACAACAACAGAACCAGCAAACGTGCGGCGGCAACCAGACAATATTACACTATAGTCAAAGAAGAGAATAAATTGGAACAAAAAATGTGAGAACGGCCCATAATTATAAAAAAAAAATAGTGCAAGTACACAATTTGTTTTTTTGTTTGTATAAATAACATATCTGCCCATTTACCTCTGTAAACAAATTTTTTTTAACACAAAACACAGACCCACGAAGAACAACCTTCGTGGTTACACAGACACATTACCTAACAATTGTTTTTTTAATTATTTATCGATATTTGTTTTTGTTTGTTGTTTTTTTACAAAAAAATTAATTTTCTTCTTTTTTCGTTAGTCAAGTCTAATGCCATTACTGCCTACACCCAATGGCAATTGCTATTGAGCTTATGACGACTGACTTGAAAAACTCACGACAGACTTTACCAAAAAAAAATGGTTCCCTGGAAAGTGGAATAACACATCTGATCATTGAGTTCACTTCGTGCTTATTAATAGTATTAAAAAAACACTTGAATAACAGAAAAAAATAATAAAATAGTGAATGGGACAAGAACGGTATGCTGTACAGCAAAGAAACACGGTCCAGTCACATTAAACCAACCCCCATCCCTTTAATACAAAAACACAAATCCCAACCCGTTCCCCTTTATAGCAAAAACCCAAAATAATACAAGTGTTGACTCACGAGTCACGACTCCTTGGTTTCTGGAGGCGTGCTGCCCCCCCCCCCCCCCCCAAACCCACACCCGTTGGCATGAAGCCGTGTCAACATCACCCCGGCTACGGCTTGGCACCACACACGCGTCCAATGAGAGCCACAGCCACTCATGTGGACTACTGCCCATGGACACGTGTGTAAGTACGGGGCATGTACATCCACGCCATGTCCAAATTACTCTGGGCATGGTCTTGAATTCGGCACCAGACTATTTATGACCCCCCCCCCCCCCCAAAAAAAAAAAAGAAATGCATGCATGCCAACCCCCACACAACCCCTCCATTCCCCCACCCCCCCCCCCCCCAACAAAAAAAGATAACGCAACCTCGTTGCCAAAAAATAAATTTCCCTATTTTCCATAAAATGTGTACCTTCCTACTCAAAACTATCAACACATTTAACGTCCTAAGCACCAGAAATACTAGGTAGATCTGAACAAAATATGGCTCAGACCACAACAAGATTCGCCTGAACATCCCCCCTCCCAAACAACCAAAAAAAAACATATCAGACGATTATCTCGGAGCCACACAGAACAGATTACAGCCCAAATCCAGGCTATACATTGTACATAGGTACAACGCTCACCATGCGGTGCAACCTGAAATAACGTCTGCCAGCTCAACCCAGCTGTGAAATCTTCATGCATTACAAAAATTGCATCTTGGGGGCAAACAAAAAACCCAAAACAACAATAATCCATCTTTGGGAAACATAATTATCTTAAACCAGTGATTTGAGCAACCACACACACAAACATAATATCACTACTAATAAGTTAATCAAAAACGCACAATAAAGAGACAATATTTTTAGGCTCAATACTGTGATGTAGAGATCGAACTTCGAAAAGAAGAAATTCCAAAAAAAAATTGACCTGTAAAACTAATTTTAAGCAAGCAACACGGGTGAGAAACTAAAAATTGCCAAAAGCCACTCTGGGGACAAAATAGAATTCACCTTTGCCCCTCTTTGGTGAATTAATATCTATTTTTGGTTTTTTTTGTTAGTGTTTTACCTTTTGTTTTTCGTTTTGATTTGTATTCAGGCTAAACATCACCTTGAAAAACAATAAAATCACCAAAATACAAACCCAAAAGAAATGCCCCCAATTTTTGGACAAATGTGCTAGGAGACGACGACCAACATCATCAATGTGAGTCTTTTGAGAACCGGTCTTCAAGTCAACAGTGCACACGCACGCAATTGAGAGCATGCGCGCGTTGTTCTGCGCCTGCGCTGTTGTGCGTGCGCTGTTGACTTGAAGACCGGTTCTCCAAAGTCTCCCATTGTAGTAGCAATTTGACCATATTCTCCCACGACCGAAATAAAGTCGTTTTTTTTCTTTTACGTGTGCAATTCTGTAAGCACATGAGCAAATAGAAACAGAAATAGAAATCAAATACAAAAAAGAAAGGAAACAAAACTCTACATCAATTATTGAGACTAGAAAACACTTTGTGAAGATGAGTCTCAATAATGTAAGGTGAAATTGCTCGTTGAAGAAGCAATGGAGTCTCATCGAGATGCTACGGTTTGGATGTTGCATCTTCACGATGCCATTTCAAACCGTCCTTCTCTGCAACGCAACTGTAACATGTACAACAACAGCGTTATACATGTTCACGTTAAACAACATTGCACCGTCGTAAAACAAACAAGGAAATACTACGTGATTCAGTCCAAATGTTTCTCGGTTTAACCGGGCGTGATAAACTTCAGGTAGGTTGCCATAGCAACTCGGGATGACCAGGAGGAACACACTGGGCGTTCCGTGCATGTTTGCGACAAACAAACACACCAGGTCTAGATCTGGTTGATTTCCTCTCAACCCCTTTGAGTCAACAAAACGATCACCATCGGGCAGACTGAAAAAAAGTCTACAATCGAATAAACAACAAAACAAATTCAATATTTTACCAACACTGATATAAATAGCTATCCAGGAGCATTAAATAATATGAACAGCAACCGAGTTACTGGGAGTAAACACAAAGAGGGACAAAAAATCCTTCGGTCCATACTGTATTAAGCAAGTCTTGTATATTAAATATGTGCAGAATCTCTGTGATCCCGTACGTAATACTATAGGAAAAAGAAGGCACTGAAATGATACGATACGTACAACCTACCATTTATGGACACGCAGTTGTGTTTTTTAACGCAGACTCTTCAAACAATTCCTCATGTTCAGAAGAGAACAAAAAATATGGTGTTAACGAAAAATAACAATACAAATTCCAACTTAAGTAGCCATCTGAGAATGATGTTACTCCGTCGAACGGTCGAACCATTCACATACACAAAAAACAACTTCTGGAGATCTTGAAAAAACAAAAGTTCAAAGACTTGCATCTAACGGATGCACACTAACACAACAGACTACACGAAGACGGGGTGTTCATTACTAGAATTATTAACAAATTTATCAGTGCTTTCAGAATTGCATTCAACATAAATCCCATAATAGTAGAAAAAACGGGGGAAAAAAAACAACCCCACAGACTCAGAATTTCGTTTTTGAACGTACATATATATCCCTTTCTAATCTGCTGGCATCTGACCAAGGCTGGGCAAGGCCGGTCAAGGTCGGTGGCTGGCTTGACAGATCCAGTCCAGGGTGAGGTCCCTCTGACATTTAGACCGCTGGGTAGCCAAAGATGAGAAGCTCGATCAAGGCTGGCTAAGGATTTGACCAGACTTTTTGGAGTCCAGTCAATGAAATATTGTCAAATGGATGGTTGTTGACGTCATGACATGTAATTCTTTCCCCAGCATCTTCGTAGCTTCTGAACCCCTCACAACTTGACGGGCAAACGTGTCACCTTCCAAAAATGGTGCACATTTAACAAATTTTCGCTGGTGGCCAGTCAGTCGGTCAAACGTTGCCCAGTAAGGAGCGCCGAAGCTAAAAGATAAAACACGAACACGCGTCTCTCTGCAAAACAAGATAGGTGAAATCGGCGCCACAAGGTTACGAGGTCGCCCGACGTCAAATGTCCCTGTAAGATGAATCGTCCAGAATGTGAACACGAAGTCAATATTCAGCTGCTGTCGTCTCGTGTCCAAGGTGTCTCCAACGACAAAGGTGTACTGACGACAAAATAACACCAGCGCAAAAAGAAAAATCTCTCTTGTTCCTATGACGACAGTTCCTATGACAACAGGTGTGTGATTAATAACAATATTGCATTGTTTTTCCAAGAAATGTTTATCAAAAAATCCGACAGTCCACCTTACCCCCCTCCCTCACCTTCAAAAGCCAGACTTCAAATGTCCCATCCAAATTTTCCCTCCCACCCCCCTAAAAAAAAAAGAACAAAAGATCGGCCGTAACCGACATTGTAGGATAAAGTAAACCTGGTTTCTTTTTGTGTTTCCCCCCTTTGTTCTCGTCTCCTTCTTATCTAACGCTGGGGATTGTAGCCACGGCCCGGTCCGCCTCCTTTATTGAGGCCGCCTCCCATGCCTCCTCTGGGACCACCTCTTCCAGAGGCCCCGCCCCTCGACGGTCCACCGCTGCCCGGTCGGAGGCCCGGTCGGCGCACCTCGGTCCCCTTAGCCTTCTTCTCCTCCACGTTCAGCCGGTGTTCACCACGTAGAAAGATGGGCTGCAAAGATAAGAAGATGATATCCAGCTCCAGATGAATATAAGCTCATAATCATCGTTGATCACTTATTTGAATTCTCATGACAGATCGAGCAAGGATACAACTTGGGAGAGACCGGAAACTACCAATCTATGTCAGTGTTTATCCCACTGACCCACGTTTATTGCCATACCAGTTACAATGCATTATCAGTGTTATAGCTAGCCCATTTTGAGTGCCGGCTTAATTTACTTATTGTGAAGTGTAGCAAGCAGAGCTCTCGCCCCTCATGGCCGGGGTCCAAGAGATAAAACATTTAAGTCCGTACGTACGTGAGCATGTCAGCAATAATCTGTTTTGTTATTGGGGATCTGGTCAAATTATCTTTCCAAATTTGTCTCAAAGTCAAAATCTTACTGGTCTTTCAGTGAAAAAACACAACATTTATGATGTAACATGTGCATTTTCTGTGATTTTCAAGATTTCTTGTGCCGGTCGGTAACATGGTTTTTCATCTCGACTGCCGGTCGGAAAGGCTGAGTGCCGGCTGTCCCTAACCGGTGCCGACAGACGCCCCATAGACCAACTATCGGGTCCATGCCACACTACTGGAAGGCAGGCAGCAGCGATTAGAACATGCTTACATCCCTATTGAACCTCAACAACAGTGTGGAGTTGATTCAGGGAGCATGATGGCTCCTTACAAGCTCTCGTAAGAAGTGGACGTGGACCAAATTGTGGCACATGTACATACCCCTTTCCTCTTCTGCGCCAGGATCTTCTGCACAGGTTCGGGGTCCGAAAACACGATGAAGCCAAAGTAGGGCAGAGGCTTGGGGCCGGGATTCCTGTTGATGCGCATGTCAACGACATGTCCGTAAGCTGCATAAAAAAAAATCAAAAACGTAACAAGATGAAGGACAAGATTTCGAAAGCACTCGGGAGTTGGTAAGTTCCAACCCCTATTTCTTGCTCGGACATCTACGAATGGATCAAGATGCAATTGATAATCTTTAAAAACTTTGAACAAAAGAAAAAAAATCCTCTTTTTTCACCTGAGAAGAACTCTCTCAGATCTTCGTTGGTGATGTCCTGGGGCAAGTTGCCCACAAACAGCTGGTGACTGTCGGGGATCTGGGAGGGGCGCTGCCGGTTGCCCTGGTCGGGACCGCCTTCCATGGGTCTCCTGGTCCCGGTGGGCCGGCCGCGGATTGGCTCCTTGTCCCTGTTGTCGCGCTCGCGGTCTTTCCGGGGTTCCCGCTGGGGGAGGGGGTCCACCGCACCCACACGGGGAGGGCCGCTGGGGCTGTTGATCGAGGCAGTGGGCTCAGCCTGCTTCTGGACTGGCACCGGTTGCGACTAGGGACAGAAAAACCATGTACACCAAAAAATGTAATCATCTTACAACTACTCGCTTCAAGGCAAGAAATTCCTGAGGTCCAACATTGTCTTGGTGCGATGAGACCGTGTCATCAACAGACACATACCAATATCTACGCTTCTATCTGCTTAAAATTTATCTTGACATTTTCTCCTACTTCTGTTTTAAAGCATCGGCCTCAGGTGAATGGTTCATTTTTCAGACTTGCGCGTTTTAAATCAAACTGCAACTTGACTCCAACATACTTGGGTCCTAGGGAAGATTTCACTAAACGCAAAGATTAATCTCAGCTTTGAATTGTATTGTGACATCACACTTTGCTTAGCAATTAAGACTGATTCACGCTTAAGATTAATCTTGTTGCTTCATGAAATTGTTCGCTGGTTGACCGAGGGTCTTGGATGCATTCCAGAGTGGGCAAGCGACATACCTGCATCGGGGGATAGTTGGTACTTGGTGCCGTGGAGGCGGCCGTAGGCACACTCCTAGCTCGATCAGCCCACGAAGGAACCTTAGGACCTACGGACAAAATCAAAAGATAATACACAATAATAAGCTGGTATGTCCTCATCCAGTACCGCAAATCACAGCACCTGGAGACCAACATCCACAACGTCAGACCTGTGCTTCCTACAACTTGGGGATTAGCTCTTGATCCTTGTTAACTCGCTGGTTCCCACATGAAATACTGCTTGTGGGATGGTGGGAACCAGTCACTGGATCGCCGACAGAGATCCCTAACCAGTGTGATACACAGAGGGCCTCTGAATGGACCCCGCTTTGATCCAGTCAAAAGACATGTAACCTTCACCAGCTGAGCTCAGCACTTGGACGTCAGGAAGCACAAGTTGCTGATTAATCAAAGATGGACAATGGTTTGAAGGCGTCATGACTGCAGACCATGACCAATTCTTGATAGGAAAGAGGAACATTGTAAAGAGGGAAGCATACATCAACTGTGTGACCATTTCAATTGTAACCGGTTGTTACCGATGCCTGGTTCCAGGACCTAAAGGCCTGTTTGTTCCAGCCACACGATCAATAATCCTGCGCACAAAAGCTGCTGTTGAATCCATGTTAGGTTACCCTGCATGGAACTTGGACCTGCAAGATCAATGATCCCAAGCCTGAAATAAATAAAAAGGCCCTCACTTACCCTTGTCGACAGGTTCCTCCGGTTCCGGTTGTTCCTCGTCCGGTTCCGCTTCGTGGTTCTCCATGACCGGAGCCTGGGGCTGGACCACCTCATCAGTTATCGTCGGCGGGGACTCCTGCGTGATCTCCATGACGACCTCGCTGATCTCCGGGGCCTTGGTCGGAGTGGTCTCGGGTGACTCCAGATGGGCCGTGCCGTTGCTGTTGGGGGAAGTATGAGAGGAGTTATCAGGGACCCTGTAGTAGCTCGAAGATAATTCGGCAGAATATTGCTTCGAGGGAAACCTCAACGGGAACCCGTGGTGGAACTGAACTCACCTGACGACAGCAGGGTGCGGCTCATAGTAGGTCACCGTCGGGTCTTGCACTGTGATGTCGGCCGTCAGAGCAGGCTCAGCTGGTGCCTCCTCCCCGTCAGACACTGGTGAGAACAATCCATCAAATGCCGTAAGCGCCAAGTGGCTAATTAAATGACCAGGGGTCGATTCCACCAAACTCTTCGTAACTTACTATCAATCATAGGACTTTTGATGCAATGAAGCCCTACGTGAGACAGGCCCCTACGATGGGTTATCCTTCATAACTAGAGTTACGATTGATCGCAGGGCTTCGTGAAATCGACCCCTGGTTGCCTTTTCCTTCATGTTTGATTTTCAAATGGTTCTCATGTATCCTTGATGGAGAATTTCAAGCAAGGTTTCAAACGAAAGCTCAAAACATTTCCTAGACGGGCACATTTAAAAATGGAAAATTCTACTTTATACAGTCGCGTCAGTCAGCCTAGAACCTTTAACGATTCATGAGTGTGAACCGTAACCTACCGCTGCCACACCCGTCGTTCTCCGGCTCCGAATCAGTGTCATTGAAGACCTCGTCCTGGTACCGAAAGATGTCGTTGCGCACGTAGTACTTCTTGGCCGACTGGGGGGCCAGTACAAACGTCTGCATGAAACGTCTCATTGGCTCCCCATTGTTGGACAGCTCACCGGTCACCTATGGCCAAAAACAAAAACCACAATCAATCACCAAATGACCGATCATCTACCTTCCTTGATTTTTTAGAATTTCAGGTCAATTCGAAATCAAATGATGCATTCATAATTTCACAAGGTTTGTAGTGAGATACTGTTATATACAACCAACGGGCTGGTATTAATAATAACACATAACACAGTTGATCTCTTCTCTTTTGTTCATAATCTCTCAACTTACATTAGCATTTGACAACCTGTATGTACATGTACCAGTAGTTTCTTGAGTGACGTTCACACACCGGTCTTAGCTCTGTCGTCGCCTTGTGACAGGGTTCCTGTTAAACATTCCTGCTCTTAGCGCTAACGACATTCCCATATGGGACTCTAATTTTATTTGACAAATGATTCCCATTTCGTGTGTAAAACACAATCAAAGTGCTACAGTTGATGGTTTGCTGCAAAAGTTGATGGCTCGGAGGAACTACCCGAGGTGGACGGACAAGGAGATAAAGCGGCTCCTGTATTAAACAGAGGGACTGTCAACTGGCCGCACCGAGGGTCGTCCAGTTGTCAAGCCTTGGAGGTGCTCTGGTGCTATTCTTGTAAACCTGTGCTGTATCAAACTGTACACATGTACATTTCATGTACCGTAAAGTGCCATGTATACGGCGCACTTTTTTTCACCTCGGCAAAAATCAAAAGTTGGGGGTGCGCCGTATACATGGGTACAGCCCGCTGGCAGTCTCGAGAGTGTGGGTTGTGATCATTGCGCCGCGCCAAGTTAAAGCATGTGATGCACCGGCAGCAACGGTAACCAATTAGCACGATGTCTGACTGAAAATTGAGCGAATGATTCATGAAAAATACCACTTAAAAAATCAAATATTTCCGACTCTTGCGATTGGCCAAGGAAAACTGAGGTGCAAAAATCGATAAGGGTTAGGACTAGAGACACCGAAAATAGCGTGCGAAAACACGGTTGGAGCGCCGTAATGTGCACGCGACGACGGGCGAGTGAACATGTGCATTTACATTACAGTAAATGCAATCTCCGGGCCGTGACGGTCCGATCGTTGGACTATGGTCGGACGTACATATTTCATTTAAGAATGTCGTGATTGTTCAATAAATTATCAAACCTGTGTCTGGAGTGATTATTTTAAACAACAATAGTCACGTTTCCATTGGGAAATATCCTTATCCTCATGGGTAAAAACGTCAAGTTCGCGACAGCGTTTCGCTGCAACGTGAACCGCCATTTTGATTTGTTCTAATGTAAAGATGACAATTTGTAAAGAGCGCGCAGATCGTCTAGCCAATCACAAAATTCGCTCGCGCTATTGCGGACGTAGGATGAACAATTTGAGGTGCAATTGAGCCAACTCGTACGCCGCTAAACCCGTACGCCGACCAACTCGCCGTGCGCTAATTACCAACTCGTATGATCGGGTCGGCGTGCGAGTTGGTCGGCGACTCGGCGTATGGTTGGTACGAGTTGCCAGCATTCGTCGGCCCGACCACGTGCAAGTATTTCGTGCGAGGAAAATGCCAATAGTTTTGGATCGAGTCGAACGTTATGATCATGATAGTTGGACACGCAGCGCTTGCAACAAATTGTCCACTCACACAAAAATATACGGAACGGGAATGTACAATTGTCCGTTGAATATGTAGACTGCTGAGGAAGTCTACTATGGTGGAGATCGAATACTGTTTGCACGTGTGCACGACAGGATGTAGGCCGCGCCGCACGCTTAACGATAGTAGGCCTACATCATGTAGGCCTCCGTACGTACTGCTTTCTGCGGCGTGGCGTGGCGCAGCGTTGCGTGACACTGACGCACTTCGGGTTGTTACAAACTCGGGCAAAACATCCCTGAAAGTTGTGAGTTGGATTGAGTAATTCATTGTTTTTATTTTTCTCGAATTTGAAATTCTCAATTGAAATACAAATCACAAATGAGCTGAGAAAAATTAGCGGTGCAGTTTTCTAATTTTGTTGGTCGTTCACGGCCGATTTTTTTTTTTTCTGCCGGCTGATGTCAAAAGTTGGGGTGCGCCGTATACATGGGTGCGCCGTATACATGGCACTTTACGGTATGTACACTTCTTTGAAGTTCACATGCGATGGGCAGCGTGTCCGCTTGTCTTTTCAATCACGACAGAGCTGCTTGGTTGTTTTTGCAGCTTTGGGCAATCAACCTGTTAGCTTCACAACAAGGTAGCCATACATATCTAACTGCGATACGCTAATCAAGAGATCACTGGTTCGAATCCTGCTGTGGACAATATTTCTCTCACGATCCTAAAAACAAATGACGTCAATCTAGTCAATCGACACAGTATGACTCTTAACATAGCCTTACAGAAGGTTTTCCACATGATGAAAAAGTCACCTGTTACCTGATTGAAGAATAATTCCCGATGAGGTCTCCTGATGAGGACTAGAGCAGGCTAGTCAAAACGTTGAGACCTTACGAGAATTGTGAACGTGGGAAAGTACAAACAATTCTTACATGGTGTTTCCACAAACCGATCCACATAATAAGTCCTGTATTGACATTTATATTTCACTCAATGTACATCATCCAGCGCCACAAAATTAGGTCCCTGGTTGTTGACTTACCTGGACCACCACGCCATCGCCGAGTGTTGCATGGCTATCCACCTGCCTGATCTTGGCATGACAGTCATGGAAGTTCAGAGACAGAATCTTCTCGTTGATGTCCTGGAGAGAGCGAGACAAAGGGAAGGAAGTGGAGGGGGGACAGAAACCAAACGTCAAAAACATTATCGGACAGAGAAACACACATACTGGCCCCCATTATCATTTTGTGTGTTGAATTCATCAGGAGCAATGGGTTTCAAAGTGGAGGATTTGTGCTGCCATTGTGGAGTGCATGTTCCGTTTGGAACGAGAAAGCAGACTCTCGACTTCAAAGGAAAAACCAGACAGCCTGTGCTTTCATCTTTACAAATTCTAGGCCATTCTTAGTGATTGGGAGTTACATAAGGTGCGTTGGAGTAGGTCACCTAGGTCAATCCGAGTCAGCTCCCTTACCGTGCGATTAGGTCTGATGTCATTCTCAGGATTCACTCAGGGCAGCCACCATTGGTCCTGCTCGCGAGCGGAAACATGTCATACAAATGATGACAGAAAGGTAAAGCAAGCATTTGATTAGCCCGGCTGTGGCGGCTGATCCGACTGACATGACCCGTATTGAACGAGGGAAGCTACTCCAACATATACCTAATGGACTCATCAAAAGACTCCCCAAGCATGACTTGAATTGAGGCCTAATGAAACTGGCCGAAGTGGAGATGACCGGTACGTACCATTTGACCGTAGACTGGCTCCTCGGGGTTGCCATCGGGATCCACACCACCGTGCACAAATGAAGAGTTATTCAGATAAAACCTACAAAGATACACACAAACACAACAGAGAAGAAAGAGATGAAATAACACACATACTAACATGTCACAGATGGTGTATAGGCCTACATCATTGTTATGTTGGACTTTTGGAATACAGTTTTTTATTCCAATCGTCTAGTTTACAGATAACCACCCGCTGAAAATTCCATCAAAATTTGTCGGTCATCACTTTTTCCAGAAACCAATGAAACATAATTTCCCTAATTAAATTTCTGCCCTTCTCAGTAAGGTTTCATTTCAGATGTTATATTTACATCTAGAAACAATGACACTTTCTTTCTTATAAGGTTATCAAACACAGTTTTCCTGAAATAAACAGCATTTCAGAGGCATACATGAATATATCTCAACTACATCATGAATTAACTTTAGTGAAACATACAATTGTTGTCGCAAACGATGCTTTGAATCCTCACAGTCCTAACATGCTTACTTAAAGTTTAATAAGATGGCCATCCCTTGCATTTTATAAACAGAATTGGAAAGTTCCAACACTGTGCAGTATCCTTATAATGGTGCATTCTTTAGACTTATATATCCCTTGGGATGAAATAAGGAAAGCACTTCATCGCTCTGCAATGGCACACACTTGGGAACTACCATAGTTCCGAGTTCAAAAGTTGAGGATGCTACATATGTACATTTTATATGTACTTCCCTGTAACGTTCTGAAGTGAATCACCGAGCAGGAACTAGAGTTGAAACTCCCGTTTTGTTTTGTAAAGTCGCTCTGGCTTTCTCAGAAAGGGAAGTGGGAAGGGGGGGGGGTGGCAAGAGCTAGAAGTACAAGGTCAATAGCACTAGGGAAAGTGCTGAAGGGCCCTTAGAACATACTTATGCAGGAGAAAAATCAGATGTATACACTTACAGCAACATCATATTAATGGTTTGTTAACACTAACCCTTGGAAGTGTTTACCAAAACCTTGAACTGAATTCTTAACAAGTTGGAGTGTGTTCTTAACAAAACGTTAGTGATTTTTGTCAGAGGTATGTGATTTTGAAATGCGGAAAAGCTCAGGAAAAAAAAAGCTTTGGGAAATCTTACAACTTAAATGAGATTTTCGGCAAGAACAAAAGGAATAAAAACGAACAAAACATCCCCCCCCCCCAAAAAAAAAAAGGAAGAGACTCTTCAACCACCAAGCGAGTTTGAAGCTTCAATTTGTAATTACTCAAAAATTTAAACAGAATTTGTACTTTGATTTTGGTAAACTCTAGTTAGCAAAGTTTGCAAGTCGGTTCAGTAGGAATTCATTGCCCAACAAGTGTTCATTCTGCACAATAATAGATGCAAGCTTCACCTATGAACCCAAGATGGCACATTCCGCATAAAACATGATGTCTATCACATCATCAGTGCTTCATCAATGTGGTGACGTGTGACTAACAGGACCATGTACATCATGATATGACTAATGACTCAACCACCCACCCATCCCCTCTCAACATGTTACCCTCTCAGGGTTCTCAAACAATTCACACCCTTTCAACAACGACAGCATTCCTGCACAGGATCCCTCGTGGCTACACCCAAAGCCCTGCCAGTGGGTTCCTATGAACTACAACTGCCATGGATGATGACTGGTGATTGGGAGTAACCAGGTTCAACGAGCGGGCATGTGAACGTCCGTCCCCCCTCTCAGTAGTAGGACACAACGTGTTTCCCTCGGTTTCCCACAGATGACAATCACAAACTTCCCTTCCCAACCGGGAAAATAAAAAAACCCTGAAGAAGACGTGACTCAGCTTAACCACAAGTGGCCAACGTGATGAGACAAAGGCAGTTCTTGGAGTATTGGCTCTGTGCCACAAACAGTTTCTGACTGTGCAGCTGTATTCATCATGGAACGATTGCATTAAAAAACCAACAAATAGAACATGGGTCACACGTGAAGGCAATTTGTACATTGACAACTTGGAAGACATTCTGACTACAGTGAACGCAGGAACTCTAGCAGCAACAAAGAAGACAGTTTTCTAAAACCAAATTAGCATCCTCCAGGAAATCATACAAGACTGGAAGGCAACTGTTCTTTTTCCCTTGGAGATAAGCCTGGGCTTGACTGCTTGGAAATAACCTCATATGACATGGGGCTTTACATAGAGAATTGCACCATAAACACTACATCAAGACATTAGCCTGAATTTCTTATAAACTTTGAACAACCAAAAAACCCCAAGGTGTCCAAATGTTGTTTATTTGCAAATTTTCAAATTCAATGTTCATGAATGCATATTGCAGATTCTGTACAACATAACAGTGCACCCAGAAATTATAGCACACAGGATGTCGAAAAAACATGCCCAGACACGCTCCAGGCTAAATCTGAGGACTGAACCCCATCCAAAAAAGGAAGGGAAAAAAAATAGGCCCATGCCATCATAGAAAATGAGGAATCACAGACTACACAGACATGTATATGTACATGTATACTTGAATGTGTACATCATATACCATTGGGGATACCCTTTTTGTATGGTACTCAATGCATGTAATTACGTTCAGCCCACATCAGATTCATTGCAAGTGCAATGCACTGGTGAAGTAGTTGACAGGGTCACGTGGGGGTCAGCACTCTGAACCTTCTGAGGGCAGATTCTTTCAGGGAATTAGACTGGAGGGACTTGCCAAATAAGGCCACGATGAGACCACCAGCTACACAAGATTTGGGATTCATTTCTGACTGAGATGTTGGTACAAGGAGGGTTTTGGTGAGGTTTTTGTTTGTTTGTTGTAGAGGAAATATCCCAAAATAAGTGGCACAGGGAACAAATAGCAAGTTGAAGAATTTAAATCACAAGACGCAATGTGTCACAACCTGTTTGTTTGGGGGTTTTTTGCGGGGGATGTGCCAGTTTAGGAATCGATACATGTGCATATGGAACACATGAATAGTGTGGGGTCTGTCAGGGAAATTGTGCATTGCCTTATCATTCTCTATGGTAATCTATACAAATCCTGTATTGCATTCTCTACATCACATATGAAAATGTCATCTGACTGTCAAATAAATAAATCATACAAATCCTGCTTTCCAACGTACACGTGTACCAGACACAAAAATAAGATTTAATAGCGTATCTTCTTCCGTACGCACGGTTTCTGTTGATTCGACCAAGGCAGGAAATCCCATCTTTAATCAAACTTAGGCACGGTATATTGTAAGTCCAAAGAAAAATCCATAGGGGATACAGCACTTTGTTCTCAACATGTAGCCATTGACATGTACATGTATGCATGTCCACGGGATAGCATATGAAGTGTAACACAAGCATGAATAACACTAACAAACAGACTCATTAAAACAAATCACTTAACCACAAAATCTACAAGGAATGGCCATCTTTGGTGATGATTTTCCTTGCTAACGTAGCTTCTGGCAAAACATTTCCAAAACTGCTTATCAACAAATGAATTTAGCAGAGAAGCTAAACCCTATTAATGATTGTTACAAATACAATTAATTCCGTCATTTCCAGTATCGGACAAAGCCTGTGATTTTCTGATTTCATAAAGACAACAGATTGATCCAGTTAATGTCTGTGTTACCTATGAATACATTTGCATATTCATGTATTCATGTTTTGCGCATCGTACGTGTCAATGGTCATGTTGGAAGCTTCATGCCTGCACGTCATAACCATCTGGCAAACAACCGTTTATAACCAACGGTTTATAACCGTGACTAGTCAGAAAACAACACAAGATGTAAGGGCTCCATGGATCAGTCTACTGCTTTTTACTAGGCCGAACATATGACAAAATTTGGATGGCGATGATATCTCAAGAAAATCCTTACCTGTGTAAGTGCTCCGGTCCACGGTTCAGCAGGGTGTAATACTGGCGCACAAACTCACGGCCGACGGACTCGGGACTGACCACGGCGTTGTTTCCTGCGACACCGGCATCTGCTGTTGAGGGCGCCGCAGTTCTCTGCGCACTGGCGGGCGCTGCTGAAGGCGCAGATTGAGGGTTGGTGGCCATTACCATGACTGTCCCAACTGTAATAAGGAGAGAATACATGTCAACTTGTTACATTCTGAGAGACAGATCAAGACATTGTGAATGCCCGATGTCGTTAATTACTGAACTTATCTATTTTAACTTCTAATTACACACGTGTTGAATGCGTCATGATTGCATCATGGCAATAGTTGAAAATAAAAGGTTGATATAGGTTGATGCAGTTGACACAGGTTTTCTGAACGCATGCACCGTGCCGCCTTTCACAGACATTGCTGTTGGTAAACTCACTTGACAGCGACACTAGTTACAGAGCAACTAACAGTCTACACAGTTGTACTGTGTAATGCTACATGCAGCCGTTACATGCTACATGAAGTCATTACACGGTACAATGGGCTGAGGGGGTCCCATCCATCCATGCATTATTACATTTACATGTAGCAGGATTATGGTCCAGGTTCTTGGTGACAACATTTGCATTTGAATCCGTTTGCTGAACTGGGGAAACCCCCACATCAACCCAGCATTTTGTGGAAGAAGAATAAAGGGTTGACCTGTGACAAACAAAAACACCTTCTCACAAGGAGCATGAACATGTCCAAACGTGCACATGAAATGCCATGCAACTCAATCCCTGCAAATACTTTATAAAACTGCCTATGTCCAGGAGTCGATTTCACCAAACTCATCGTAACTCGCCATCAATCGTAGGAATTGTGATGCATTGAAACCGTACGCAGGATAAATAGGATACGATGGGTTATCCTTCGTAACTCGAGTTGCGACTGATCGCAGGCCTTCGTGAAATCAATCCCAGGACAGTTTGACCTCAAATGCATCAATGGTAATTATGTACATCACTTGAGCTGGTGCCAGGAATAGCACAGATGTACGAGAACCTGGAGATGTGTTCCAGTTATGTCAAACATCCAACACTGGATGTCTAAGGAAAGGATTTTAGGCAGAATTTTACAACACAATGTAGGTCACCACAGTCTTAGAATGAACATCACAAAAGATGATGCCAAACGATAACGTATGCAATTTGTGTGTAACACAGGATCCAGTTTTGCAACCCTTTCTTCCGCTTCCGGTTTGAAAAGGCTACGTTCAAGACAAAGTTTTGAGCCATTTGGGTTAAGCTTCTTAAGCTTAAGGTCGGTACGACCAATTCAACCATATGTAAAGCACTATCATTCTAGATGCTCAAGTTGAAAGGCATTCGAGAAAGACATGGACATTTCTTAACCAGGGCACGAGGCCAAGGAAAACGATGGCACAAAGACCAGGTCACCGTGCCAGCGCCCTGATCATATTCTGGGAGATGCGTCCTCCAGCCAGGCAGGAAATTCCTAAATGCTCCAACCTGGTATATAGATCTATAAATCCTTTGCTAAAATGTCATTCAAGTGCTGGCACCCTTGCTTAGAGAGGTCAGGCAGCGTGGAAAGATGGCAATGGCCTGGTCCTGAATGCAGCACGTACTCCGTAGTGAGCTGATCTCATTGTTTCATCACTGAGTTACCCAAGGCTGTGTGTGAGGTAATGAGCTCATGAGGTCAATGACAACAGGTACATATGGATGAAATTAACATTGTCTGCATCCACTAATGAACAGCACAGTGTACTAGTTGTCCAGCATTGTAAAATGTAAAATCCATCAAATACATACATGTACTAGACCAGGGGACTATTTGACGACGCCCTACAATCAATCGCAACATGAATTACAAAGGATAAGCCATCGTAGGGGGCATATCCAATGCAATGCATCACAAGTCCTACGACTGATAGTAAGTTACAATGTGTTTGGTGAAATGGACCCCAGAATATGAAAATGTACACATATCCTACATTGTGCGTGCATGATGTAGGCCCATCTTTCATGATGTAAGCAGCATATTGTTCAAGCTGCTCACAATACGTACAGTCCACTTGCGCAAGCAAAACCACAGTATGGTAAACAGGGCTAATGCAATGTACTATTGGGCACAAGCCGTTGCCACGACTACCTATGCATAAATTATCATGCACGGACGACATAATGTGCAACATAATGTGGTTTTTATCCTATCTTGTTGGTCACCCTTCCGACTGTGGTTGTTTACAAATGTCCACGATTTGGACAATGTATTTCAGGAGGGAAAGAGGGAGATAAAATTGAAAAATTATGATAATGAAATAATGCCAGGCCCATATTGGTAAATAGTACATAATTTACATAATTATGTACACATATGTATACATGCACAATATGCTATGCATACATACAACTGATATCTAGGCCAGTGCTGAAAATAACATTCTAACCTGGTTTCATTCAATTTCAAGCCAAGCATCATTGCTCTAAGGCGCTTCCAGGATCCTATTCATTATTAAGTCAGTTAGTGGCTGGGATGCTGTCCAACTCCGCCCTACTACACATATCACAAAAGCCACCAAGAGCTCCGATTGACTGTAACTACTGTACATGTGCTCTATGTTTGTGGGCTAGAATAACAAATTACCAAAATGATGAGATTGCAACCGCACTGGATACTTGTGTATCCATTAGAGAAGGTGCATGCTATATCGCTTGTAAATACATGTAAGCAGTGATTTACACTGACTTGTTATTTTAGAAAGGCTACAGTATTCTCCTTCTGTGGCTTTAACACATGTATTTGTTATCATACACATGTACATGTGGCATCTTCCTTTTCAATATTTCACCATGTGCATTACATACATAAGTGTTCATGTACAGTACATACAATACTTTCTGGGGGCGATTTCACTAACGCTTTGCAAGCCCGAATCCATCGCTAAACGGAAAATCGATCGCTACTTCGTGTAGTAATTTTCGATGTAGCAATGGATTTGAGCTTTAGCGATGATCGTAAAGCGTTAGTGAAATCGGCCCCTGGTCTGGAAAATACGCTGTACATGTACATGCAACATGTACACGTATTACATGTACATAAATGTACATGTATGCACAAGCATGTTCAATGATTTTATGTGCACGTGCATGTGCCACTTCTCATGTGCAAGTTCACATACCTGTACATGTACAATGTGTATACAGTGTACATGAACAGTGTTTCCCAATTCCCAGCCTACATCTAGACAAGAAGTGCACATTACACAGCAGGTCTGTCATGAATTTGTTTATCAAGCTAATTATACAACTTTGCAGATTACCAGCAAGCTGCATGATTCGTTCAAGTCAAACAGGTCCTTTTTATTTTAATACTATGACCGCACATGCACTGATTTCATGCATGTCACTGTTACTGTAAAAATCACACACTCATACTGAGTCATTTTGCAAACCACAATCAATACAGGCACATGTACTGGCAGAATGCCGGACTGCTGTAACTGGCCAATGATATATTGGCAAAGTGGCAAAGCCCCAGTGGCTGATAAAGCCATGTTCAGGTGAGCAATACCAAATGGAAAGTAGCTTGGGATCCCACCCAGTCAGAGGCATCTGTGGTCAACTCAACTCCCAAGTACATTTCGCGAGAGTTTTTTAGTTTCAAGAACCTCACAGATATTACATGTTTCTCCCACTAAATAAAAAATCCTTTTGCTGGGTTGAAATTTGAAAACTTGCCTTGTCTGTCTTTCACCAATGAAGTTACGGCCCTATGCTGGTAAATAATGTTAGAATCCAGGCCTAGCCTATAAATCAAACTTTGTACGAAGTGTTTGAATAGTGTAACACATGACGTACACGCCATTCATTGCCAGAGTGCACAACAAAGATGGGCTTGTTAAATTCAGTAAAATATTGTCAAATGGTTATTTTTCGTACAAATTGTACTGCTGTTGCCCATAGAGTCGCATCCATTTCACAATTTGCTGTGTTGACATCATTTCAATCAGTTTTTAGTTTGCTTCTTTGCAGCGCTTTGTGCTATCTACATATGGGGCACATGTAGGGTGGTATGGGTAACTTCTGTGTGAAAATTTTGCTTGCGAGTACAAATAAATAGTCAGTATTTCATACTTCAAATTTTGAGAAAGAAGAGACTATTTTCAAGTCAATATGTGATGTATTTTCGGTTTTCAGCACAACTACTATCCGTCTTTGCATGAAATCTCAAATTTGCATTTCGTCATATTACCGACAATTTTAAAAGGAACGAACAGCCCACTTACTAAGGTCTAAAACTATGACAATTATGATTGATATAATTATATGCATACATCACTTCCATACAGAATTATGACTTTTTTAAATTAGATGTACACGGTACACCATATTAGACTCAGCAGTAACTGGGTCGCTGGAACTCCCTCTTTTTTTTTTTTTGGGGGGGGGGGGGGTCTCCGCCACACACACGTGACTACATGCTTGTTTCTTGAGAGTAGTGAGCCACACGAACATGGCGAACGCTCCAAAACGACTCTATTGGTTTTCATTGTACGGAATGTTCGTGAGCACAAATGCTGCATTTCATACCTCACATTCAGATAAAAAAGATAGTGATTTTCAAGCCTATTTGTGATGTCTTTGTTGTCACTTAGGGAAATTTTTCGCCGCAAGTAGCGTGAAATACAATTTTTTCTGTGTACAATATGTCGAACTCTATGGGATTCTCTGGGGCACTAGACATGCTAGATCGACCATCGACCCCCAAAATTAAAAACGGGAGTTCAGCGCCCAAGCTACTGAGTCTAACAGTAGGCCTAACACCACATGATGGGTTTAAAACTTTGGTCCTACGAAGTGAACATACGAGTCTACTTTACTTACACAGCAAACGTCAAGAGTTTTAAGTTACTATGATACAACAAATTACGTCATCCTAGAAGTGTAAAACTACAGTACAATGCCTATAATGGGAGACTTTTGAGAATAGGTCTTCAAGTTCAAGTTCAAGTCAACAGCGCATGCGCACGGAATTGTGGCGCGCATGCTCACAATTGCGTGCGCGTGCCCTGTTGACTTGAAGACCGATTCTCAAAAGTCTCCCATTTTGTTTTTCAAAAATAGGTCACATGGCCATGGCATGGGGTCCTATAACAATGCAATGCAATGTCACCCTCCATGTTCGACATACATGTGTACGCGTAACGTTACATGTACGAAGTTGAAGTGGAGTTAAAATATTTCTCAAATACAGCCCAGAGTTTTTTCCAACATATTTTTCAGGATTGAGCAAATCTAACAGGTTAATAAAACTGCAGTAAAATGTGGATACCGCCTGCTTAAATTAAAACCTATTTCCTCCATATTTAATTCCTAAAACACAAAGCATGGCCGGCCGGCGTGCTTTGAGTTTGACAAAAAAAATGTGGTCATTAAAGGTTCACTGTAATAAAATGTGGGAAAGGGATGAAAGTGCTTTAAAATGATTGCTTAATACATAATTAATGAAAATATAAATTTATATTTGTATGTAAGTGCTTCTTTTTGGCGAAACAGTTACAACATCGATATGTGTATGCCCCGCCCCTCGAAAAAGTCCCTCTTGGAACCGACCCACGCAACAATAGCTTGTGACGTCACCTACAGAACTAGTATATAGGCTCGCACCGCAGTATACTGTGTGGCGTTCTGCATGTGACGTAAGCAAGGTTTTTCGTCTCGAAAAGTGGGGTGCTCAATTATGGGTATAAAATACCTCCTTTTTCTATATACAATACTTTTTAGCATAAACAAAGATAGACAGGTTGAGTTTTATAACAGTACAGATGTAATAAACTTCAGATGTGTTTTTATTACAGTGAACCTTTAAAAGGAAGACGAGTTAGTACAAACAAAAATCGTGAAATTTGTTCACGAAAAACCAGGGAAAAAAACTCCATTCTAACCCAGTTCTGGAAATACAAACCATGCACCGGTGCCGAACGTGTTATCCTCAAGTGTAGAATGGTACTTCAATGGTGATTTAGGACTGAATATTCTCCAAAATAAATATTTGGAAGTTGGTGGGAGAAGAAAAATCCTATGTCCAATTGTGATGTAGCAAGTTTAATCTTGTTACGCAGCACGAACGCCGTTTGAAAAAAATAACCACATCAACAAATCCTTCACAAAAACTAACCCCCAAAAAACACCTCTTCTGAGCACCACCTACCTTGCACAAGTAAATCAGGTCCTTCTTTTCCCTACCGTTTTTAAAAATTCATCAGCAAACGAGGAGTATTTATTTAAAAAGGATGTAAAAATAAATGTTTTGTCGACTAAAGTGGAGGGTTTTTTCTTCGTTTTCTTCAATACCGCGTGCACATGCACACACAAAATGCTGCATGACATGCACCATGCGCAAACTGCATCATGTCAAACACAATCGAGATACGTTGTGCGCAGTTATGCTCCTGAGGGCCAAAATGGGAAACCCGTTCTGAACGGCGCCCTCTATTTTTATAGTGGACAAATAATGGGTGCATTCGTTTAGCTACCACGGGTCAGCCCTTACTGGGAATGGTCGTGCTATACTGCACAAAACAAGCGATTATCAGGGAGACTAAATGAAGAGTTTGACTGGTGTATACCTGGAAGAGCTAAACGAATGCACCCAAGAAAAAGTTGCTGTGTTGCATGCACTGGAATCGCATGAGAATTATAGAAGATAATAGTTCAAACAGTGCACACACAAAAAAGCGCACTTTGAGTCATCTATTACTTTTTGTGCACTGTTTAATTTTATCTTCTACGCCCTCTATTTTATACTGTCTTCGTCATAACTTTTATTATAATACAAAAACCCAATGCATTATTGTTTGTTCACTTTTATAACAAAAAAAATATTGCAAGATAAATGATGATGATGATGAATTCATAAAAATATTCGTGACGTGATGATAAATATTGGAAAGATCAATTACCAGGCCAATTATCAGGGAGAAAATGACACGGATTATTGGCGGGGCCCGATTTGAATTAGTAGTACGTATATATGCGGGTTTAGAACTAGAAATTCAATGCGGCCATCGGGGACTAGCTTTCATCAATTAAAATTTAACACGAAATAGATACGCGAGCGAAACATAGTATATCATACTTAATTTTGGTAAGAAACCAAAAACAGAAATGGTAACATATTTACGTATGACTTACAGGGTATGAAGATGGTGCTGGTAGAAACATACCCTGAAATGGTGTATTTATCCAGAAATTAGGAAAACAACGACCTATAAAATCTTTTTGATCTTTTAAAAGATCAAAAATAAAAGAGAAAAGACTTAAGAAATACTGTGGCCGTTTTTCACGATTTTCTCAAAAGTGGGCACTGTATGGGACTGAAATTTTCACAGATGACTGTAACTGTATCTTCCTTCATATTTTTTGCTCATGAATCTGTACTTCTTTGACAAAAACCAAATGTAGTATCCACTTTACGTAGCATGACCGAAACAGAAATCTGATTTACTACAAGGTATAAAGATGGTGATGCTAGAAACATCCCGTTAAAGGTTTTCTGCCTGAAATGCTGTATTTATCCAAAAAAGAGTGAAACTAGTGACCAAAATTATTTTGGATATTTTAAAGATCAAATATAAAAGAGAAAAGATTGACGAAATACCGTGGCCGTTTTTCTTTGTTTTCTCAAAAAGTGGGAACCCGTAAGGAACTGACATTTTCACAGATGATTGTTACTGTATCTTCCTTAATATTTTTGCCCTTGAATCTGTATTTCTTTGACAAAAAACGAAGTATGATATTACTTTTTAAGTTAAGCATTAAAATAAATTACACTGTATCATTATTTTGGCACTGTGTATCAAAGTACATGTTTTGATTATTACAGAATACAGACAAAACTTCTCATCGGCTGATTAGCAAAAAAATTCGAAATTCGAAAGGTCAGGGTTAAGATGACATTTTCCCGTATTGTCCCCAAATTGTCCAGTTATCCAGGAGTTTAAACATTAACAATTATAATTGAATGAGGTTTCAAGTTTGATGTGTGGTGCTGACTGAGATATCCACCACTAATCTTGCAGGGCGCCCCCACATGCACACAACATTATGCTTTTAAAATCCATGTTGCCACACAGTGCAATCGGAAAAATAATACTTTTCCGGTAGTTCATGTTCAAATTTAAATAAATTTAGTTTGCCTTTTGAGGTCGGTTTTAAGAAACAAAATATCTTTGAAGTACTAACCAACTATGGTTCGATAGTTTTCGTAAATTCGCATTGAGTAAAAACTTCTAATGTTTCCTTGAGAATTTCTGAGGTTTGTCACGTACTGTACGTTGAAAATAATATGTTGCGTTACCATAGAGAAGGTCGCCGACCTAGCGCAGCACACTGAGCACATACAGCGCGCGTGAAACAGGTGTACGTGTACACACTCTGCTGAGCTTGGCCGAAGTTTGTGTGTTGATTTTCTGCAGAATCTGTCTTCAAAACGCATAATATTCGATAAAAATGAGTCACATGGCGTACCACATGGAGGCTAGATTCAGACAGCGTCAAATCGACAAGGCACTCGCGGCCAAGCAACGCTTAAAAGAGGAAGAGGTAACTGGGTAAACTCATTCATAAGTTTCACAACATCTGAACATACATGTAGGCCTAGTTAACTTGTGTTTGTGATTTGTTCATTTGATGTTGTTGTGATCATGGAGAGTGTCTTAATATTTTCTCCATGTTGTGATCGAGTTGTCACTCACCATGCATGCTCACAGTCACAGTGACAGAGTTGACTGTTTTTGCAACTTGTTTTTATACCATTCCGCCTACGTTATGCAGCTGTCAATTGAAAGACGCACCATTAGACCCCCGGGAAAGGTGCGTCATGGATGGGTCATTTACCACACATTTCTGACGCAGGGTACCGTCAATGAAGCCTCTGGTCCGTCACAACCTTGACGAATGGGTGCGTCAATGTCAGTCATTTTAAACTCCATAGACTTATGTGTAAATTGTGCTGCACACAGGGTTGTTAATTAAAGGCTGAGTCATCTCGGATTTTTTTTGTTCCGGAACCCAAACCGAGTGTTTTCGGTCGGGATCCGGTGTTCCGATAAATGAATTCACGAACAATTACCTACTTTGGTGACCCCAAAAATAAAGAAAAACATAAACCAAATCCCGACATCGAACACGTGCAAAAACACGGCTGAAGGTAGGCCCCTACCGAGTGTTGTTACACCGATGTACGCTTGTAATTTAGTTGCGAGAACCCTGTAAAATATTCCTTCCGAAATTCCGAAGTACCAAAAATCGCGTTTTCCTGATCAGCTATATCTTACTTGAATTTCAATCAGTCATATTTGTCCTATTGGCTGAGTAAAAACATTGTGAAATCCTTCCGAAATCAACGGTCGCACTGTGAGTAAATTTTCTTCCATGGTAAGACGTAAACAATCATCTCGCACGCCATGCCATTTCATTTCCCATGCATGATACTGGTACTCCGCGCAAAGTGCACCAGCGCAGCGAAAGTCTCAACCACGTGCGTCGGCAGGAAGCTTTCCGTACATGTACACATCATGTACATCAACATGTGTACAGTACAAAACGTGCGTACGATGTGTGTATGTGGCATGCACGGTGAAGTAGCGCTCGGACGGACCGTGGACCACGATCGGGGGTCGGCAGCAGTGCATTAAAATGCGGTGGTGGTAGGCCTACACGTACGATCCGAACAACAGGACTTATGACATCGGTAGTTTTTCGCTACAGAAACTTTAACTTTACGATTGGTAAGATTGAATAAAAGAAACGTGATTTTTATTCAGATTTGAAGAAGAAAGTTAAGAAAAAGTATTTCTTATGTGTTTTGTTGTTTCATCGGAACACTGGAACGAAAAATCGGAAACGGAATCCAATCGCATCGGTCGGAAATCGGCATTCCGACCGTTCCGACTCGTAGTAAGTTGTTATTATGGTAGGTCCGTCACTAGGACAGTAATGGTTCGTCAGAATCAAGAAATGGTGCGTCACAAAACTGACTTAGGGGTCCGTCAAGGTAGATGAATGTCCGTCATAATTTGGACGCTGGGGTCCGTCATAGTACATGAAAACGCGACCCACATTGAACAAGTGACGCACCATTCCCGGGGGTCATATAGTGCGTCTTACAATTGACAGCTGCATTAGTTCATGTTAGGGCCTAGGCCTACTTGAGATAATAATATGAAGTTATTCTGGAATTCTGAAATCAAAGTCAAACTCAAAGTCACTCAACGAAAGTAGGCCTAAAGAACCTTAACCATGTTAACCTCTTGCTTGATGTGAATCATTTAGTTTTGCATTTTTCTTAAAAAGTTAAAGAGAATTAACCCAGTTTCAATGATAGAGAAAGCAAGATTAAAACTCTTTAACTGCTCCTGTGAAGTCGTGATGGAGCGTTGCCGGAGATTAGTAGTTTTTTTAGTACAATCAGGTTAGCTGGTACCCAGACCCAATAGATGAAGAGCCGTATTTATGTGAGTTAGTTTACGGTAGAAGCTAGGTACCAACTACAACATATTCAGAATGCTGCAGCTCGACTAGTCATCAGGAAAAGGTTAGATCGGCACGCAGATATGACACCTTTCCTCAGGGAATTACATTGGCTTCCAGTTGAAGGGCGGGTCGAATTCAAAATTATCTGTATTGTTTTTAAACTTATTCACCATAGCGAGACAGCACCACATTATCTTAAGGACTTGATATCAATTCATAATTCCCAATTTAACACAAGAGGTAGCGAGGGGGTAAAACTATATCATCCGAGGGTTCGTCCTGCGCCCACCAAGGCCTATGGTGACCGGGCATTTTATATTTATGCACCCATTGTGTGGAATAGGTTGCCTGGCAAGTTAAGGAATATCACTATGTATGACAATTTTAAATCTACACTAAAAACGTTTCTTTTTAAAAGATATTTTTCATAAATTTGACCTCATTTTATGCTTCATTTTTCTTAGTTTTAAAGTGGTGGTATTTAAATAGTTTTAACAGTAATAATAATAATTGTAATTCATGTGGTAAAGTAGTTTGTAGATTTGTAATTTTAGTAGTGTTTTAAATGTTTTTAATTGTAAAGCGTTTTGAGATTTTAATGTAAAGCGCTTTAAAAAATAAATTATTATATTATATTATTATTAACCTGAGTGTACTAATCTCCAGTAACGTCATTGATGGACAAGATGTTCTAAGCCTAATTAGTTCCATCACAGGTACATGCACGGATATAGTAAATTCACTTGTAGCTGTAGCACAACCATTGATAATTATGATATTTGCATGCATACATCTTCACAACGTATCTGCCCCTTGAATCTTTTACCCAGGCTGCCAGAGAAGCAGCACGGTGTGAGATGGTTGCCCAGCAGGCCCATGAGAGACAGACCCGAGAGAATGCCCACAAGAAGGAGCTGGAACAGCAGATCAGAACGCGGGACATGAGTGGCGTCAAGAAGTCATACAAGGATAGAGAACAGTAAGTATGCATATCCAGAATGATTGACAGATTGACACAGACAAAAACAAACCACAACAGAAACCAACAAAAGATCTTACAAATTCACTTTTACTAGTTAAACTAGTTTCTAATGCAATACACTGGGCCATCACTTTAAAAGGTTACAGGTCAACTCGTACTTTCGTCAATCAGTTCTTTTCATCAATTCGACCTTCGCAACTGCAAGGTCATACCAACTTGTACCTTCACCAACTCGTACCTTTGGGTAAGACAACTTGTACCTTTGCACCAAGTCAACAATTGTACCGTTGATCAAGGTACTGGATCTGCTGAACGATGTCTCGACTTCAACCACTCACTTTTTATGGTGTTTTAACCATAAAAACAACCGTCAACAATTGGTAGTAAATGTGACTGAATTCCGAAGGTACGAGTTGTCTTAACTCAAGGTATGAGTTGGCGAAGGTACGAGTTGGCAAAGGTACGAGTTGACTCGAAAGCCATTAAAAGCTTGTCTGATAATCCAGCTATGGACGAATTCAAAAAGATCCCAAAATCAAAATTATTCAGATTGTAAAAGGCAGCCTGGAGCTGCATGGGTGCTAACTGCTAACCCACCTTTTGCCAGTTTTTGTGCAAACTGTACAATTTGTGACCCAATTTGTTGGTACTCTTAGAATATTTTTGAAAGTTGCTTTATGATTTGCTGCATTTGTGTGGCTCTGTGATGGCCCTCACATATGGCTGCCACCATCCAGGTCTGGTTCTTGGTTCAATTTCCTCTTGAATGTTCCACTAGGGAACTTTAACTGGAGGTTATTGGTTCCTTCTATTGTGCTGTCTGCACACTAAAAACATCCTTTGAAATAAACTAGAATTGCATGTAGTATATAATTCTTCTTTCCATAAGATTTATTCTCTAGAATGCTAATTACACAGTAGATTAAATCACTTGACAAGATGCACTTGCTGATGACATCATTAGAGACTCATACATATTCATGAACTAATCCATTTATTAATAATCCATTTTATGGAATCACTTCATGGCTTTGTATAAAGGATATGGGCATTTAGAGATGCACGATAACAATAGACTAATCAGATAACAAAAGACAGTAGTCAACTAGTCTTGTGGTTTTGGAATAGTGTCATAAAACCTGTCTTGGAGGCAAGTTAATTGGTCTCAATTCTCCCCCTGTCCCCTTTTGTAATTTATCAAATAACCACAAGGGAAACTGACTGAATTTTTAGTCATTGAAAAAGTCGTTGAAAAAGTGAACAAAGAAAAATTGACCGGACGGGGATTCGATTCCTGCTCCTGTAAATTTGTCGACTGTCAACTGTTCAATGCCTTTTGTAATTAATCACCAAATAACCACAAGAGAAACTGACTGAATTTTGAGTCATTGAAAAGTGAACAAAGACAAATTGACTGAGGGAGATTCGAACCAGCGACCTCCTGAATACCGTACAGGTGCTCTATCAACTGAGCCATCCAGCCCTATGTTGGTGGTGTCCCAAGTCAATTATTTTTGTTTGTTTGGCAGTCAGAAGCCATGAAACCATGCACATACTGTTATATCCCAGGGATCTTAAAATCGATACTCGCAGCAATGCTACAATCTAAGAACAGGGGCCAATTTCATGAAACTGTTAAGCACAAAAATTTGCTAAGCATGACATTTCTGTCTTGATAAAAACAGGGGTTAACAACCAAATGTCCATGTGATGTGTTGTGTATCAATTGTGATTGTTCTTTGGCTATTGTTCGCTGACCAGGAATATCAAATGGAATTTTCAATGGTGGTTTGTTTGATTGGGCAAGACGTTTTTGTGCCCAGCAAATTCTTGTGCTTAACAGTTTTATAAAAATTGGCCCCAGTACATTAACTTGGCCTATTAGGTCCCTTTGTGAAATTCCGATTCTGGCCAAGTTGTGGAAGTTTTCAAAATCTGCACGCCGGTCCAAACCCCTTCCCAGCATGCACTCCAATCCTTGTCAGTCATCCCCAATTCCCCTACACTCCCTCTTACACCGCCCACAGTCTTTCTTTTCCTTCTTCTTTCCTCTTCCTTTGGCCACTTTCCTCTCTTTCTTCCCTTCCTAGATTGTCACCGACCAAACAGACGTACCATTATCGGCAAGGACACAAAAAACTGACCGTGGAGATGTAACATTATCGCCAGGACGACAGCCCAGCGGGAAATATTCAAGTTGACATAATTGGACCACAATCAGCATTATTAATTCTTCATACAACAACAAAAAACATGGTGTAAAAAAGGGGATCTCCATTGGCCTTTTGGGTTAGGGGTGTGAGATCTATATACACGTACCTAATTAATTGTTGTGAACTTCAATCATTAAGTGTATAGTACATTGACCGGCAACTCTTACATGTAAAACAAATTCTGACTTAGAGAAGTTAACCTAAAATGCCAACGTCCATTGAAATTGACTACGCAGGCCACATCAGCAGTCATAAATTGCCCCACAGCACAGTTAGAACTGCTTGCATAAGATTTTCATCGTTTCTTCCATTTTTTCAGTGGCCACGGCCAAATCTAGCTATTTGAAGGTTCTGTTTCTGAGTGTACTGTTGCATGCCCAAATCTATCTTACTGATTCAGTTAAAAATCACCACAATTAATTATCAATCACTCATGGGCAAATAATACAACTGAAAAACAACACGGATATGTCAACTTGAATTTTTACTTGTATACCATAATTGACAATCAGTGATATTGGCACCATGTACATTCATAAATCATTCTTATTAGGAAATCAGGATATTTTTTTAGGAAGATATATATAACATAAAATAGGATTTACTTTCATCTTTAAGAACTTGAATTTAATACTTATGGAGCTAAGACAATCATTAAAAAACATTTCTAGCAATACTTCTTAATAATTCCGTCCATACAATGATATTATTTCTATAATGTTATTTTATGCAAATGTTTTGTCATTTATTATATATTAAAATATTCATTTTGATTTTGGACAATTTCTTTATAATATATTTTTCAAATATCAGTTTACTACTTTTTTTTATCAAGTCATCAATTTTCATCTAGGTTAACTACTTTTTGTCTTTAGATTAAAGCAAACTCAAAGAAAGTGACATTAATTATTTTAGAACAATATAATAAAAAAAGGTAAACAACAAAACAGCTGAAACATTTCAGTTTTTATCAATTCTGGACTTGTTTGTTCCACTGTGCCCATTTTGCTATTTAAAGGTGACTTTGGACAGAGTAGAACAAATATTGCACAAAATTACATATTTCACATTAGCACCGTCAACTATCTTTAGAATCACAGTCACAGTATTCTGGGTGAGTATTCACGTCTTCTATCACCTTCATTCTATATTGCTCTCTCAAAGCGCCCTCTATTTACGTTATCGGTGATTGGTCATTGCAATAGTGAGCGAACAAATCTTGTGCCTCAATTGAGTGGTAACTTGATACTAACTAAGCAAAGCACTAAACGCATGACATTTGATTTGAAATAGTCATGCATTGCAATGATCATATCATTAAATTGTTGTATTTTATTTTCCACATTTACTCTCTGTGATCTCCTTTCTAAATCTCATAATTTTCTGACCACTTTACTGCAATTCATGCACATGTACCATGGACATCCATTGAAAACTAACCCAAACAATGATAATCAGTTTCTATGTTTAAAATTTTTGTTGCGTCTCTTTTGCTACAGTAGTAAACCTGTATTTGATTCACAGTTGAGTGATACATGTACCATGATCATGATACCTAACCCAAGGATGAGATTTCTCAGATTAAAATCCGTTTTCAGATTTTTTTGTTTTGGATTTCAGATTTTTTTTTTCCTCACAGGCTGTGGTACAAAAGTATAGGGAATTTTCAGATTTCAGACTTTTTATGCTCCCTTTCAGCTGTTTTCAGACTTTTTTATTTATTATTTTTGGTCAATCTCATCCCTGCTAACCACAAATCAATCTTATTATCTATAATGTTTCCAGGCAACTGCAGCGACTGCTGCAGGAACGCAAGTGGCACAACGACATGATCGGCAAGATGGAGGATAACGAACGGCAGCACCTACGCTCGGACGCTCTGCGAGATCACAAAAGCAAATCCAAAATGCTAAGAGACCATGGGCTTTACCTGGGCGACTCTTCGTTCTTCTTGGATCCGGACTATTCCTGAAAAAGGAAAAAAAATGGATCAACTGTGTAATCATTGTATTTAAAACCCACTCAAAATATGCAAAAAGAATTCAGAACTCTTGTTGCTTGTGACTCATGCACGAATGAAATTTGTCAAATTATACAGTATAAGAATGAATTTGATGTAAAAATCAACATTTTACAAACGTGGTTTTGATTTACCTTATTAAGTCAGATATCATTTTCTTAGGAAGGCAGTCGGGGTTCTAGATCAAATATTTTTTGGGGCTAGAAGAGCCATTATTATTTTGGGGGGCTAGAAGACCCAATGTTTTGGGTTCTTCTAACACTCGCTTCTGATATGTCTTATTAGGGGTCTAAAAACATGCACCTATATCATACACTACACGTTTGTTTATGTAATTGGCGCCTAATAACTGAAAAGATCCAGTATTTTCAAGATTTGTTTTCAATTGCATTGACAAAATATTGTCCAACTACCCCCACCCCCCCCCCCCTCCCCCCGTAGAACCGCGCCTGTAATTAAGAAGGTAGACAATTTAATTTGTAACATTCTCTGATTATAATTGTGTTTTGTGTTTTCTTTTTTGTCATGGGACTGTAGAGCACGGACCATGTTTTGTTAATCTCTAAAGAGTGTTATAAAATCTAACCAAAAAAATTTGAGACTACATATGTACAGTGTAATACTAAACTGATTGGATTTTACATAGCGTGTACATTACACAGCAAAAGAGTGTTTGAAGTGTTTATTTGGGGGGGCTGAACGAAGTCAAGGATATCACTAGCACTGTGCATTTAATTTGGCATTTTGGCTTTAAACTTACAATACCTAGGCTCTACCAACTGGGGCCAATTTCATAAAACCTTTAAGCACAAAAATAAATAAATACAGGGTTAACAACCAATTTTCCACGTGTTGTGTATCACCATGAATATCAAATGGCATTTTCAATGGTGGTTTGTTTTATTGGGCGAGACATTTTTTTTGTGCTAAGCAAATTTTTGTGCTTAACAGTTTTATGAAATTGGCCCCTGCTATCCTCCAAAATCTTCCCACATGGAGATATAATAATACTTAAGTTATAGTATCATACTTTGGTCTAGCATACTGAAACAGACATCTCCACAGATTTACCTATAACTTACAGGGTATAAAGATGGTGATGGTAGAAACATGCCGTTAGAATCTTTCCACCTAGAGTGCTGTATTTACCCAGAAAAATAGTAAAACCAAACACCAAAAACAATTTTGATTGCAGGAAGGATATCAGAACTCCTAATAGATTTTTGAAAATACTGTGAGCGTTTTTCACTGTTTTCTCAAAAAGTGGGCAAAGAATGGGACTGGAAATTTAACAGATGACTGTTACTGTATCCTTCTGGATATTTGTGCCCATAAATCTGCATTTCTTTGACAAAATCCAAAGTTTGGAATAACATTTAACTGTAAAGGCCTGAATAACTGTTCTGAACTTTTCACGTTTAATTACTTCTCATACAGATTATATGGACTGGTCTTACTACGCATCTTTTTTTCTTTTAACTTTAGGAACTTTCCTTCTTAATATCCATACAATACTAATTCAAGCTTAAAACAATTTTATTTTGATATATTTCAGTTTTATTTTCTACCAAGCAAAGTATTAGATTCATTTAGTTTTTTTAATGTGATTCTCAATAGCTTTTTCTTGCTAATGGTGTGCAGTAAATTTTATCTTAATTAATTAATTAATAAAAATTAGAATAAAACCTCAGTTTGCATTTGATACATAAAAATACTTGTTTAGCGTCCCCGCCCGACCTCCGATATGAGCCCGACCTGTATTTGTTTTTTTTGTTTTTTTGTCTCAAAAAAAATAAATATTGGGGGAAACAATTATTTCTTGTATGTAAAAGCAGTGTGCACTAATATCTACCGTAATTTTCGGACTAAACATCATGAAGGCCACCTGGGGTAGAAGCCGCAGCATGCGAAAAATGTACAAATTTAAACGGAAGGGACATTTGATAATCAACGTTCCGGAAATTTGTACCGATGTGGCGGACTGAAGGAATATCAGCCGAGCGCATGTCTAGATTTACCGTAACCCGACTTGAGTCAAGTCTACATACTAAGGTTTCTCTAGTCTACTGACATTTCCAATGGTCAGATATCTAGCTTGAAAGCTTCTATGGTCTTCAGTATCTTCCTAACATGTTTTCTGACCATGAATACCATGTATCTTTTCTTCCACAGGCATGTTGCCATTCTATCCTTAAAATAAAAAACAAAAATAAAAACCTCCCTCCCTACCCTGAAAATTTGGAAGAGGTGGACGCTAAACAATTTTTTTTTATGTGGCCTAATGAACGAGTTTTTATTATAAATTAAACTTGAGCTGGATTGAACCAAAATCTTTTTATATTTCCGTCAATTTTCTTGACCCATTAATTTTCACCCAGCTTGATCGTGTGATATATTTTTTTGTGAACGCATTTATGATATTATGTTTGATTCAATTGATTGTAATGTACAGATAATTATAATAATTATTCACCACATCACCTTTATAACACTGCTTAATTTTATCTTACAGGAATTGGAATTGCATTTTTTGAGTCTGATAAAAAAAAAAAAAAACGTGTTTGCAATGTCAGTACCATTCTTTGTGGCTTTCATTTGTTTTTTAATTTTATTTTAATCATTTCTATTTTGTATTATCTTATCTTATAGTAAACATTTTTAATGGACTGATTGAACGTTCTGCTTTCCTTCTTTAAAGGTACAGAAATGTTCACAGATTTACGTAGGCCTATAACTTTCAGGCAGGGTATTAAGATGGTGCTAGTAGAAACATACCGTTAAAATATTTCTGCTTGAAATGCTGTATTGCAGAAATTAGTAAAACAAAGGCCGAAAACAGATTTGATCTCAGGGTAAGATCAAAACTATTATTTGTTTTTTATAAGAAACATTGAGTTGGATTTTCTCGTGACTCAGTTGTCCGATTGAGCTCAAATTTTCACAGGCTTATCATTTTATGTACATTGGATCAGACAAAGTGTGAGTGCTGTTCTATTTCTGTCATCTTGACCAATCCTGTATTTTACCTTTAAGTTTCATTCTCCCCCTTCTTTGTCCACCTTTTTGTTTTTCATTTTTCCCTTTCTTTTTTTGATTGTGTTTGCGGACCAAAAGAATTCCGTTCTATCTTCTGAAGCGACCTACGCGATATCGATATCAGTGTGAGCGCAGACGGAATGGTAGCCCCGCCCATTTCTAAAAGATCGCCCGATGATTGGTGGTAAGTAATGTGCAGTGACCATGATTGACTGACTAATGAATAATCAAAAGGTCACCTTGTTACGTGACTCAGACGCCGACTAGCCGTAAAATGTGTTGTCATTGGTCAATGTTTTTTCACAAAAAAATATTCAAAGATTTATTATGAATTTAAATAAAGCCAGATCATATCAAAACATTTAAAATAGAATATTAATTAGAAATAAGATAATATCTAGGATACTTGTGATTATTTAGATAAAAATATCGCGAAACTTTGTCAAAATGTGATCCAATCACATTAGCTGTTGTATAAAGCTTAGGACCATGACAGCTGACTTGCAAAACAAAAAGCACGTGATTCTGACTCGACAATTGAATTGTTTCCTACTAACGTTCTGGCCCGTACAAACTCGATTGGGGTATTATTCATGCATACGTACGTTACGTTGGGGTCAAAGTCCACGTACTGTACAATAAGATCACGTGTATCACATTATTATTAAATATTTAACAACGTCGTTATCACGAAATCCAAGTTGTGCTGATTATTTTTGCACTTAGAGACTCCAAATCATTCGTGATTCTGTGATTTTGTTGAGAGGTTCACGAAAGGGCTGCTCTACAGGTGCCTGGGCCACAACACATTGCAATGAGACTAGCAATTCTTATTTTCTCGGTTCTGGCAACGGGTAAGTCATTGACAACTTGACAAGTCATCACATTGCATTTGTACTTGCAGTGTGTGTAGATACTGGAGTTATGCCGTTCTTCATTTTCTTGGTTTTTAATCCACGTAGGCCTACATAACAACACTATACAGTAACGTATACGTATCATGGAGGAATAAACTACATGTAGGGGGCCTAGATGTACTTTAGGCCCCTTTTTACTTTTAGTATGTACTTTTTTAGTGTAGGTCTATGTGTACAAACAGCATAAGCGAAATTATAGAAAACATGGTAGGCCTAAGGTCATTGTAACTTAGGCCTATGTCATGTAGGCCTAATGATGTATAGCATGTATAGCGCAATTCGCAATGGGGTTAGTGTGCTTTTTAAGTTAATGTTAGTCCACAACTCGCACAAGCCATGTCTGAAAATTATCCTTGTGGACTAAAGCAAACTAACCCCCAATCTTTCAACCTGCGCAATCTTAAACCGTTTGTCCGAAGTGACTTGTTTTTAAAGAAAACTTGTGTCCAACAGCATTTTAAACCTAGGCCTAACTGCGCGGTTAAAAAAGAATCCTAAATGAATGTTTAAATCAAAATTTGCGCATGGCCCAGTTTGAAACTTGCGCAGGCGTCAAAATGGTGTTCAAAAGTGACACTGGTCCTACTGTGGAGTGGATGTACTCAAAAGAAATTTAGCCACTGCACTGTATCACCTGAAATTAATCTAATAATTGATTAATTAATTTCACCCTGAATTCCTGATCATGGATTCATGTTAATGATTTTTGACATACGTGAATATTTAGTCCATTCTGGTTAGTCTGCCCATATAACGTAAATCAATCGGTTATTTCAACAGAGGGCGCCCTTTAAGAGCCCCCTTTAGCACCCCATGATGCATTGCATTGTTGTAGGATATCGCGATGAGCAAAAAACCCTATGTGGTCTGCCTTACGTACAAGGTCCTACTGTAAGTAACTCACCTGGCATGCCTAAGTACGACATTCATCTGTTGGGTCTGGGTACCAGACTGACCAGAATGGACTAATGTCCACTATAAACTTTATTAACGATTAACATTATAATTGCACCCACACACTCACGATGTTGGATGTTCCCAATACAAAACAATGGCAAGGCAAGGGGATACAATAATTCCTTGTGTGACAGCACATCAGCGATGCCAGTGGGTCCACTTTTAATCACAGGTGTTTTTATTCCATTATCTGAATGATCATCAGTTTATTTACCAGAATACTTAATTATGAGCACTTAAGCCTCTAGAAAGATCCTGGCGGTGACTGGTGCCTCATTATCATAGTATTGCTTCTCCTCAATGAACAAATGTAATGTTGACAAGAGTGTCATATTCATACAACACATCAACAGCAATCTTTTGCCTTTTGGAGTTTTGATAAAACTGATAACCAGATACTTAGGCCGATTTTCCCTTGAAAAGTAGTTTAAAAGCAGTCTTAAACATAGAATGACAACATAGGCCTACATGTATGACATTGACAACATGAGCTTTGCAGACTCTTCAACGACTGTTGCAGTGCATGACTAAATACCATAGCCAACTTAACAAAATGGGCTAGTTTTAATAGCCAATCCGAAGTACAGTTGAGAAACTTGAGATCGTAGGCGTAGAATTTTCGAAAGTGGGGCCTTAGCGAAGCTAAAGTAGACCAGAAACACATGTACCAAGTAGTTTTTTAATATCCACACACAACTTTGTGCAATTTAAGCATGTTCATTGAGGGTCAGTTCAGCAGTCATTTGCCATTTCATGAATTATTAATTTCATATGTAAATTATGGTGAATTGTTTTGCATAATTAGACCGGTTGGTAACTCTGCTTTTTCCTCAAGAATGAAATAAAAAATGTGCGTAAGTGGTGAATTCGCCTGTTTGGTTTTAGTTGTGAATTTAGGGATCACTTTCAAGTTGCTTCAATAGCTTGTCTGTGGCTCAAGTATCCAAACATCCTTCCTTTCGGCTTCACTTTTCAAAGATTCAAAGTTTCAAACAGGTCCTGTTTCATTGCATATTCTAAATCCATTTTGGATTTGAAACCAGGAAGTGGGCACCAGGCCATTGACTTGTTTTTTGGGTTCTGACTAGGAACATGATCAGTAAACTTGTTTTGTCATGTGTGCAAAATATATAAAGACTGTTGTTGCGCATCATGTGATGTTGGATGGCCTTGATTGTGGTAGCTTTTGGAGCTAAGCCACTTCTGATTAGGAAAGATTCTTAGTATTGAATTGAATTGAATGGTTTATTGCTACATATTCATAAAAACTATACAAATAGTAGAATTTGCTTGACTGCTTGCTGAATTTAGAAACAAATTATGTTTAAAACTATTTACACAATACAAGACTTAACCAGATAGTACTAGCTAGATAGGGCCATCAAGGCCAAATGGTATCAGTATTCAGTATGGTATGCACATACATGTACATGTTGGCCATACATGGCAAATGAGAACAATGACAATTTCTAATGTGGTTCACTTGAATACACAAACATGTATACTTTGACTCTTATAAGCCCATGTCACACATGGCAATTCGTTGAGGCAACCTACAGGCCTTGAATTTTGTTTCTGAAAGGGGCAAGGCCACTTTTCCATTGTAAGGGGCACTTCCATTGGAAAATCATAATGTCTATGGAAACATTTGAAGGGGGCACGAAGGCCAAGAACCAGGGCAACGAAGGCTATGGCTTCCGTGGCCTCCGTTAAATTCAAGGCTTGTTAGATGCTTAGTGTTTACCTCTTTTGTCTTTCAGCATTTCCATTGTAATGATAAGATCTTTTACAATCGCTAAAAAAAAATAGGCCCTAATAATTGTGAGGAAGTGGTGGCTGTTATCGTGGCGACACAACAACAATTTAACCAAAAAACAACAAAAACAAGTCAGAAGACACCATCTTGTCTGGGTCTGCCATAGATAATTAGAATGAGAATCTAGTTTTTATTCTTTTTTTTTGTCTTCTTTTCTTCAAATTTGATGTGATTATAGCCAGTGCCGCCTCCATCGGGTCGGAACATTGCACCTGGGGCCCCGCCTACTGGTGTGACCATCCCGTAAAGGCTAAGGAGTGTGGAGAGGGAGCCACTACATACTGTATACAGAATGACTGGGCACAGATCAAGCTGGATGTAAGTATTATGTATCATCAACCGGGCCGCTCCGAGTCTGATCCTTGTGATTGAAGAACGTCTTTTCTTACCGGTTAAAAATCTTAACATCCAAACAAACAACAAAACAGACTTAACAAATCCAATATTTTCTAAATGCCTCTCCTGTAAATTCATTGTGGAACCATTTTACCCCTAAGAGGTTGAAATTCAAGAGTTAAAGGTAGTATCATACTTTGGTTTTTGTCAAAGAAATACAGATTCATGGGCAAAAATATCAAGGAAGATACAGTAACAGTCATCTGTGAAATTCTCAGTCCCATACGCGTATATGGTGCCCACCTTTTTGAGAAAACAGTGAAAAACGGCCACTGTATTTTTTAAAAATCTTTTCACAAGATTTTTGATCTTCTGAAGATCAAAATTGTTTTTGGTCATTGGTTTGACTCGTTTCTGGGTAAATACAGCATTTCAGGCTGATCAATTTTAACGGTATGTTTCTACCATCACCATCTTTATAACCTGTAAGTTATAGGTAAATCTGTGGAGATTTCTGTTTCGGTATGCTACCAAAGTATGATGGTACCTAAGTCAGCAACGCCAAACTTTGTTGGACACCCCAAACATGTTAACAAGCAAAACAAACATCCCGTTCTCATTCTAAATCTCTCTCTGTTGAATTGTTTAACTTGTAGGAGGGAGCAGTGTGCGATGACTGCGAGCTGTTCGTCGGAGGCGTCAAAGACGTGCTCAACAGTGGTGAAGTACAGGTAAGCCGATTCATTCGGCAGGTCACTATAAATTTGTTTAATCTACTTGTTTTCAAGTGGTAAGAAGTCTTCTTATTAAAGGATTGTGGAACTGTACATGTTTAAGGATGTAACATGGGCACCGTCACCAACAGTGCCCCAATGTGGTGGCACGACCCATTTTGAGAGCTTTCATGTTGCGGTGTCTCTCTTTCATTTGCAGACGGAGATTGTTTCGGTCGTGAAAGGGCTGTGCGACAAGCTGGGATCCAAGGCTACCATCTGTAAGCTGGCCGTGGACATGTACGGCATGAAATTCCTGGAGGCTCTCGTCACCGAGCTGGTGAGTTTTAAAACACAATGATCAGACGATGCTTTGCTGGTACAGTGTATTTCGTTTCCTTGTCTCGTTTGCCGGAAAAAAAAACATAAATGGCCGAAATCCAGCCAAAGCAAAAATCAGTACCACACGTCTAATAAAAACGTAGCCTTGCACAGTCAGTAAACAGGTAAACTGCCCTTTTTCTAAAAAATGTTGTCACTGATTCTTTATTTGATTTAAAAGGTGTAGTGTGTTAATTTTATTGCCTTCAGATGAGAGCAATTTATTCCAATTGTGTAATTTTCAAAATGCATTAATTATCAAATATTAATGTAATAATCATTACATGTATGGGTTGTAGTGTTTTCTTTAGTGACAAATGATCAATTATTGTTTCTTTGAAGAGTAATTGTGCATGTTCCTGCTATGTGCAAGTTAGGTTGTTGCCAGTTGCCACCCTAATGAACTGTGTGATTTGGTTAGATTTTTCAAATGTTTTCTCCAACAGTTCAGCATTTCTCGGAAGGAAAATATTTGTCTGAAATATTGTTATGTCTGCAGTGCTCTACACTGATAGTTGAAACATTTTTTGATAGATTTTGGTAGTACAGTTACAGTACTGAGGTGGAACTATACACAGGGTGGATCTCACGTGCAATTTGTCTGTTCATTATCGCTCAAAGGTCATTCCCATTACAAAATCAGGCACTTGACCCCGAACGGCATCATGTGATGTAACCACATCGAAGCACGTGCAGTGCAACGTACACACAACCCATTGTCCTAAATTACCAGGGTTTTGAAAGTTATTATATCGTAAAGTGGCGAGATTTCTCGATCTAAACCAGGTCTTTATCAGTCTTTCAGCATGTGGACTTTGTAGGCATGCATATACCCGGTGATTGCAACCCTAAAAGGATGGCGAATCATTCACATGGTTCGAGTGCATATACTGCACTCGTCTGATCTTAACCTTCAGTACCCAGTGTATATTTGGCTTTTAGACAGAGGCATGATCAGGCATCTTGTGGTCACCATTCTTGCTATTTTGAACTCAGAAATATCTCCTATGTACAGGGATGAGATTTCTCAGATTAAAGTCTGATTTCAGACTTTTGTGTTTTGGATTTCAGACTTTGTTTCCTCACAGGCTGTGTACATAAGTATAGGAGATTCTAAATTTCAGACATTTCATGCTCCCTGTCAGCTGTTTTCAGACATTTTTATCATTGGTCAATCTCATCCCTGTATGTTGTTTGTAAAAGCTGAAAGGTGTTGGCAAGCGGTAGTTTGTACGAGCCACATTGCGAAAATGCTATTCTGAAATCTCAAGTCATTGAAAAGTGAACAAAGAAAAATTTACTGGGATGGAATTTGAACCAGTGACCTCTGGAATACCGTACTGGTGCTCTTGCACACTGAGCTATCCAGCCCTATGTTGGTGATATCCCTAATACTATTAGGGACACCACCTGAGCTAGATAGCTCAGTAGCAGTATGGGGTCAAAACAAATTCGCAATATTCCAGAATAAGTGGTCAACACACATGTAACGTGTATTAAAGAAAGATAAAAATCTGGTTTTGAGGTTTCCGCCAATTTCAGCCCCAATTTTGCTCAACTTCTACATGGTAATAGCCAAGACATGGCTGTATCATATTTAACTAAATCTTGAAGTGATATGAACAGTTTAATTTTAATAAAATGTTTCTCGACACAAAGTGTTGCGTTTGTTCTGGGACACCCCTGTAGTATGTTATTACCGGTACGTCATTTCACTCTAAAAGTTGGGATTTTTTAGGATGTCCACTTAAGACAATTCAAATGCATGTAAATGACCATTGTGGGGTTTTGTCTTGTCAAAGTGCTCAGACACTTATAGAAATGTTAAGCTTCATATCCTCTAATTTTTCTCTTTTCTGTTTTGTATATATTCAAGCTTAGAAATTGTTACGGTATTCTAATTTTTTTTATGCAGTAGGCTAAGGTCTGTGTATTACAAAGTTGCTCTTCATTTTTGATCTGTCTGTTTTTAATACCGCACAGGATGCAGACAAAGTCTGTACCCTTCTGGATTTGTGTGATAAGGCGGCATCACAAAACAATGGAAAGGACACACAGATACTGGTGAGTACTGTATCCAAGAGTCAGGCATGCAACTTTTCCTCGGATCAGCTGATTTCCTTCTTTTTTTTCGCTTCACTTTTTGGCGAGCTGCTGCAAAGCAGTGCAAGTCTATGTAATACCGATTTCTGTCCGGCCGGCCGCGTGAAATTAAAAAACAAAAAATTTTATTCAGATGAAAAGTTGTAAGTTTTTCAGTGCTTCAAATTTCTTGGGAGGTAATAAAATTCATCTCTACAAACTCAAATTAGAGTTTATACTCTTAAAATTTATTATTTTCATCCGGAAAGACAATAGAAAACTGTTTTTTGTTTTGTTCTAGTTTGCCATTGAAGTGAATACAGTGTACAAAGTATGGTAACAAATGGAATTTCCGCCTTTTTTGTTAAGTCCAAGTTGCATGCATGAAGAGTAGAAATGCATTGATGGATTTTTTATTTTATTTCCCGTTGCGCCACGAGTGTTTATAGTACAGATGTGTGCGCTTTATAAATTCATACATGTAATTATTATTATTATTAAGTGCTTGAACTTCAAAATGCGACTTTGGCAGTTTCTATACCTCGTTCAACAGGTGTTTTTTGTTTGGTTTTCCGGGCATTTCGCAATGTCACAAGGATCACAATTCAAACAAGTTCTCAAATGAGGGATGGTGCCAATTCGACGGGCGCCATGAAGTGTATAACAATAGAACGAAATACAATAGACATAGGCCCTATGTACCCGTAGGCAGAACTATTGAAAGCAGTCTAGACATGCACACATCCTATTGTCCTGCATTGAACTTGGTAGTTTTCTAAGTCACGGCAAACAAAGGAGGATTTGAGTGAAGATGACATATGCAGCTATAATGAGGAACGCCTTGGTGATCTATACCGCCCATTCTCAACACAACTTGGCATCGGTTTCAATGAGTCTTTTAGTTTCACATGAAGTTTGTTCTGGAAGTTTTGAATTTGCTAAAACCACCATTTTATCCTGAACAGTTATAAACATTTTTGTCTAGACGCTCTAAAATGGTTGTATATATTCAAAACTGATCGGTTTTAACCGCCGCTAAAACCTGTAGTTAAAACTGCTTGAGTTTGCTGCTAAAATGCTGTCTGTGGACAGAATAACTTTCCGACATCTGGTTTCAGCGCAACATCGTTTAAATTTTACGACTTAGTTACTAAGTTATTTCTTACTTAGATTTAGGAGGGCCTAGGCTGACGTGTTTCAATCATAGCAGGATCTTTATCGAAGGCTTTGGTAAAGATCCTGCCAGGTTCGAAATGCGTCAGGTCCTCCAAACTCCAAGATCCTGCTGGGATCGAAACCCGTCAGGCCCTCCCAACTCCAAGCATTTTGATAAATTTCAGGTCATTGTTTTGGCTGATGAGCAGTTTGCAGCAGTTGATTACTTGTATCAATTAAGTTATTTCCTCATGCATATTCATGAGGCGTTGAATATTCAGGACTTTGTTTTGATTTTCTTGAATGTTCAGCTCCCCCACATTCAAGCTGATCCGTGCAAAGACTGCCAGCAAGTATTTGATGATCTCAAGGATATCCTCAGCAACGACACCGTGCAGGTACATGAGTTAAGATTGGGATTAGGTGGGATTTGGGTCGGATTAGTCGGATTAGTTGGGATTATGATGGGGATTTCACCTTCATGAAAACTTAACAGTCTGATTTGGCCGGGAGGTAGATAATATGCAAATGAGGCTTGACCTTCACCGACGTGGATGCACGAGCACTTAATACTCAGTGCTGGTTGAGTGCACATGAAATAAAGATATGCGTTGGCTCAGGTGGGATTTGAACCCACGACCTCCTGCTTATTTGTGAAGGAGGTCTTTGGTTTGAATCCCACCTGGGATTTTTTCCTTTTTTATTTGGGGGGGGGGGGTTCATTTCCGATTTTTACACCATGTCTCTAAAAGGAAAACCCTTTGTTCCTCCCTCTGTTTTGGGAAGGGCTGGGCTTGCGGCTGCTTGCTCTTGGTCATTGTTCAGTGTGTAGAATTACAGTATAAAGATTGTAAATTTATTTCCCGTTGATGATTTTTTTTTTAATAATGTGTGGAATTTTGTTCAACAGCAATTTGTCTTCAAGGAGGCCATTATGCTGTGCGTGCAGATTGGTTTGCCCAGTGAATTGTGCCAAATGTACGTTGATGACTACGGCCCCATGGTGGTTAAATACATCCTGCAGCTTGTGGTATGTTTATGCTAAGAGAGATGGGGGATGTCTGTCATACTTGCTGTTAGGGCTGTAAGTTTACGAATAATTTTGTAACCGGTTACCTGTCTGTTTTTCCGTTACGGGTACGATTACCCGTATAACAAAGAAAAACAAAGAAATAGTAAGTTTGGGTCTTTTAGGAACTTGGTTGACAACATTCTTTTGTCACAACATTTGGCAGTGGTAGACATAGCAAAATGTCTGGCCTTTGCTTTGCATAAGCCTGCTGGTCCAATTTTCAAAAGATCATTGACATTTTTTCTTTGTGAACTCTGGAAGTGTGTATGTTTCAAAAAGAAGAGGCCATTAAAAAGATACTTTTCGATTAACCTAACTGGGAAAATGAACTCGGGTACCCTTTTGAACGGTCGGTTACCCGGTTAACCGGATACAAACTGCAGCCTTACTTGCTATTCATTGGGGCCTTTTTCATAGTGCTGCTTAAGCACAAACATTGCTTTGAGCAAGAAAAGTCTTCCTTGATCAAACAGGATTACCAACCAAATTTTCATGTGATTTTTACAGCTTTTGACTTGTATTCGGCTATTATTTGCTAAGCATAACATTCACTGTGAGTTTTGGCTGGCATTCTGATTTTATTTAGCAAGGCTTTTGGTGCTTAAGCAAATTTTGGTGCTTAAGCAGCTCTATGAAATTGGCCTCTGGTGTTGTCGGGTCTTTTGCTCATGCTGGCACTTTTCTTTGGAACAGACCTCCTATTCAAATCCACAACTCCTTAATTCTCTGAATTTGGAATAAACTCAACGTCTCGCCAGTTTCCCCGATAGAATCGTTCTGTCCACCAGATCTTCTGTGAATCTTCACTTGTATCATTTTAGTATTATTTTGGTATTGCGCCCTGAGCATCGTTTTGATTGATTTTTGTTGTTATTATAGGGCCTTTTGAAAACAGAGTTTCAGGCTCCGGCTCCAGCTCCGGCTCCGGCTCCGGCTCCGGCTCCGGCTCCGGCTCCGGCTCTGGCTCTGGCTCTTGCTCTGGCTCTGGCTCTGGCTCTATTTCGTGAATCCATTCTAAAATACCGGGTATCATGATAGAAGCTTTTGGCTGCGGTTCGAAAGTAGATCATCTGGTTTGAAAAGGAAAACAGAGCTTCAGCTTCAATGTAAAACCACACCCTATATTTTCAGCATAATGGGTGACCGTACAGAGCCAGAGCTTGAGCCTGAGTCGCCATTTTGAAAAGGTCCGTTGTCATATTTGTACCATGACATAAGATTGGGGAAACTTGATTGGTCAATCCTGGTCATGTGGTTTTCATACATCGTCCAATGAACAATCGCTATAAAAGTCATGCGGCAACCCTCATAACCACAGATGTATGTAGTTACGAGAATGCACACTCGTGTATCTGGGTTTTAATGTCCCTCTAATGCAGTGCTTGTTTTTAACCACTGTAGACAGTGCGCATTGCTAATGAATGCGTAATTAATACATTATTCCTTTATTTTGTTGTTGTCTAGGATGGCAAGACACTCTGCAAGGACCTTGGTATCTGCAAAGGTGTGATAGCAATCGATTTCGCCAAAAAGGTACACACTAGTAGTCCACCTTATTTTGACTTTGAAAACCTCCCATTGATGCTAGCTGGTCCCCATGAGTGGGCACCAGCTTTGTAACCCCCACATGTAGTGTCTGGTAGTGGCGGCGATCCCTATATAATTATGATACACCTGGTAATGATGTCTTTATGTAGGGGTTGTTCGGCACGCGATCAGTGATCTTGCAGATCCACGCCCCATGCAGGATACGCTAAAATGGGATCCGGATCAGCAGGATCACTGATCTTGTGCGCAAAACAAACAGGCCTACTGTTGGATGGTTCCTGCGTGTGGCAATATCCCACATCATACACACAGTCAAATGACAGAGAGATTCATTAGGCCGAAAAAAAAACATTGATGTGTTGCCCTCAAGTGGAAAAAAAAAAATTTGGGGGTCTATCGGTCGATTTTTTTCATTTTTTTATTTTTTTTGCCAACTTTCAAACATGTAAGAATAAATACAGAATGTATGGTCAGCAGGGCTTATAGATCAACGGTCTTGGGTCGTTTTGAGGGGACACGCTTTTTTACTGCTAAATCTTACATTTTCTCTCAAAAATGGTGAGTTTTTATACTTAAGGACTCGGAGAAAAAAAAAAAAATCCCGACCCAAAGTTTTTAAATTTTACGGTTGGTCTTTTTTTTCGGCCTTATTGATTGCTGTAACTTCTGTTATAAGTTAATAAATCAATGTACCAACAGCTGCATTTTGGAAATCCTTGCTGTTTTGCCCGTATCGGCAATATACGTCACTTAATGTCGGGCAGCTTCTTGCATGCTGTACATTGATGAATTTTTGTTTTGTTCTTTCCCTATCTGATGGTAGGTATCCAAAGTGAAAGCCGATCCCTGCAACGACTGCAAACAGATCTTCTCTGATCTGGCCGATATATTGAAGAACCAGTCTGTGCAGGTAAATGCGTGTACATTTTATGAATCTACAATTTATTGTGAATACACACATGTACATGTAGCTTTTCGTGTCCCCCTTTGCACCTTTCCTCGTTACCCCTTACCTCTTCCATCTCACACTTCTCATCTCCCAATTTCCCCCAGCCTCCTTGTCCCCTAGTCTAAGGTGACCATATTTTGTTGAGATGATCCAGGGACAGTGATCCCTGTCCTGGGGGAGGGGTAAAATTTTGAAAAAAAAATTTGAATCCAGATGGTGCCTACATGCAAAATGGTTGCATCTATGGACATCTTATCCCCATCATTTTGGCTGATGAGCAGTTTGCAGCAGTTTATTACTTGTATTGACATCTTATCCAGTTGACATGAGTGGGTTACATACTTACATGTCTTAGGCTGTTGTCTTCGCATACTTCTCTGAAGAATGGATCTTCTTCAGCACAGCATTTGTGTTCTTCAGCTTTTTTATTAAGGACAATTAGAATTTTGGGGGGAATTTCGTCGAATCGGGGACATTTTCGGGGACAATTTTTCATCGGGGACGGCACTGTCAAATCGGGGACTGTCCCTGGAAATCGGGAACGTCTGGTCACCTTACCCTAGTCCCCTTGCCCCCATTATCCCCTTAGCCCTTCCGTCTTTCCCCCCCTTCACTATGACCTCCCCATTCCCATATCTTCTCCCCTTCGAATACAATTCATGATTATTCGGCCAATCTTCGCAGTGTCGACATCAAAACCAAAACTCTAACCAAACATGCAACATTGCATCGGGAAGGGGGGGGGGGGCTGGCTTGGGCCTCGGTTGCTGTTTTGCCTTGGAAATACTTGAATAATGTTGCCAGCTGTGTCAACAGTTGAACTGATGAAACTCAGCAAAGAAACAAAGACCACACGCAGTACAAATATAACTGAAGAGGAAATGCGAACAGATTCAGGAGTGTTCTTAGCATCACCTTCGTTTCTAGTATTATTGTAAACTGGGTTTTTGTTTCAGAGTTAGCAATCAGTCTGTTTGAAAATAGACATGATCTCGGTATTGGTTTCTGATTCGTGCAGTTTCTGTTGCTTTTATTGTTGGCAGACTGCCTGAAATGGGAGCCTGTCTTAAAAATGTAGATACTGCTGAAACTTGAATCAGAATGTGTGAAAGGGTTTTTTTATTCCTTAAAAATTGACAAATCATTACCTGAAAATTGCGAAGGCTGTTTCTTTCTTGTACATACCCATCTTCAATGTCTCTTTTTGTCCAAAAGTTATAAATGCCCCAAAACGAGGCACTAAAAGTTTGTCAGAAATTGTAAATGACGCAATGAAAGTTTATTATTGTGTGATGAGTTGGTGCCCCTGGATAAGTGGTGTGCACCCAATTTTATAGCAGTATTAAGCAATATGTTTTCTGCTTACTACATCAGAAGAATTTGCTTATTAAGCGTAAACATATTTCATGTTATGTATTCACATCATGGTTAAAGCTATAATACATGATTGGTAAAGGTCACAGAACAGCACTCACACTTTGTCTGATCAAACATGTACATGAAATAATAAACCTGTAAAAATTTGAGCTCAATTAGAGATATATGAACGGTATGCTTCTACCAGCACCATCTTCATACCCTGAAAGTTACACGTAAATCTGTGAACATTTCTGTCTGGGTATGTTACCAATCTTGTACTGTACCTTTAAGTACAACTCAAGCTCTTTCTGAGCTTTGCGTTGACATGAAACGAAGAAAGAAAATTGGTACGTTGCAGCACAGCAGCTCTCTGTGAACTCGTTCCCTTTGGTCTTTTTACCTTGCAGAAATTTGTGGCCAACGAGCTCCAACAGACTTGCAGTCAACTCGGCTTGCCCAGTTCCATCTGCCAGGAAATCCCTCAGTACGCTCCCTTGGTATTCGATTACATCGTTAGCCTCCTGGTGAGTGTCAAACCGCAATTACCGCAAGAATTTGCAACGGCGAACACTTTATTTCATACTTTTTGTCAAAGCAATGCAGATTCATGAGTGAAAATTTCAAGAAAGATACAGTAAACAGTCATCTATGAAATTCCCAGTCTCATACGGTGCTCGATAAGTATACAGTAATCCGAGCACACGGTTGTGAATGGCGCCCTCTTGTGATTAAAACAAGAAACTGCGGTGGTGTTTATCGATCTAAATGCATTACAACTCCGGCTCGGTACGTGGTGCGCGATTTATTCCTGAAAGGAACACGGAGTTAGAAGAATATTCGGCATGGACAACATCTCCCGGACTTCCCCACCGGTCTTTTGCTCATGATTAGCTTTCCAGCTTCCCAGATTTCAATAAAAGATGATTGGTGGTGTACAAAATAATATACTGACACCATGCACCGCAGTTTCTTGTTTTAATCAATAGATGGCGCCACTCAAATCCATGTGCTCAAATTACTGTATAGTGCGATTGAATGGTAGAGGCTCATGACGTATGTGCAATTAAAAAGAAAGTGACCCTTAAACTATTTTAGAGAAAGCTACTGGACAACTAGACCATTTTTAACCGTTTTTCTCTCCAGCTTACAAATAATATTGCGTTTTTGTTATTCACTGTCCTCTTCTTCTCGGTACCCTGCATGGGTTATTGCATACAGGAATACACTCTGATTGAGACTTACTTGTCCTTTCTTTTGTTTAGGATGGCAGCACAATTTGCCGTGAGCTGGGCATGTGCATGTCTGGGACAAGAATCTCATTCCAGCCACTGCAGCTGATCTCCAAATTCAGACAGGTACGTATTATAGGCCAAGAGATTGAAATCTCAGCAAAGTGAGTCACCTCGATTGCTCAGTAGCTTCTCATTGGGTAACTCGCTGTGTGAGTGACCGTATGGCCAGCTGATGGCCTGCATATTGACCAAGTATGAAGTGGTTTATATAAATTGTCATTATTGGTATCAATTATTATTCATTTCCGCTCCAGGCACCAGTCGCAAATAGTGATTCGTGCACAGAATGCAAACAGATGATTGCTGACCTAGCCGACATTCTTAATGATGAATCAGTGCAGGTGAGAGATCTTATGAACCCCGCCCTTAACCACGCCCACAACCCTCCCCAACCACGCCCCACAACCCCGCCTCCCCAACCTTGCCCAGAATCCCGCCTCAACCTTGCCCCCACCCACAACCCAGCCAACCCTGCTCCAAAACCCCCTGCCCCCAACCCATACCCTTACACCACCCCACCCAAACCCCACCCCAACCCCACCCCTACCCCACCCCAAACCCACCTTTCCCAAGAGACAAAATGTATAAGGGTCACAAATACAATTGTTGTGATGCAACTGAAGATTAATTTATAAAAGTGAGTATTAATTCCAGGGGTTGACTACAACTTGAAATTGAAATTTGAACAAACAAAATGATAACACTAGATTTCAAGTACATTGTATCATTATGGAAATAGTTAAAATTGTACAGCATTGTCAGTAAAAACAAACACATATGATTATCTGTTTCAGGCAAACTTGTTCAACACACTGACTAAAGTCTGCGAGGCGCTGGGTGTCGACCCCGATGTATGCAGCTCGGACATCCAACAATATGGAGCAACTATCCTACAATTCATTACATCCGAACTGGTACGAATACATCCCGTCTTTATGTACAGTGTGTTCCCAAAAAACCGAAACCAATTTTCAAACAATTATGAAAAGAAATTGTATGTCATTATATCATTTGAGTCTGTGTTAGGATGATATTTGAAAAGTGAACAAAGAAAATTTGACTGGATTGGGATTCGAACCAGCCACCTCCGAATAGAACACCGTACCGGTGCTCTACCAACTGAGCCATCCAGCCCTATGTTGGCGGTGTCCCTATTAGTCAATTATCTTTGTTCGTTTGGCAGTCAGAAGCCGTGAAACCACACACAAAACCGGTATATCCCAAGGATCATTCTATCAATACACGCACAACGCTGCAACCTAAGAAACAGTACATGGGGATCACTCAAGGAGGATGCGACTTTTTAATTAACATAATCATCGAATAGACACAGGGGAAACTGACTGAATTTGTAGTCCATCATTTTCCCTTGTAGTTATTTAATTATTAGGGTGATATCTGTTACTTTATATTATTTGAATGACAGTTTTTTAGTCCTCTTCTTTTGTGGTTTATTTGATGATTTTTTTTTTACCAGGACGGGAATGTCATTTGCCCTCCTCTGCATTTGTGCGGTGCCGGACTCCCACTCAAGATGAAACATGCCGTGTCTACCATGAAACAGGTACTGCTTCCATTTAAACCCCAGATGGATCAGGTATCCCGGTGCCTAAACCGGGGCTGAAAATAAGGTTTGGTGAGGGCAAGGCCAATTTTCCATTGCAAGGGGCACTTCCATTGAAAAAAATCCTAATGTCAATGGAAACATTTGAAGGGGCACCAAGGCCAAGAACCAGGGCAACGAAGGCCATGGCCTCCGTGGCCTCCGTTTATTTCCAGGCTTACTAAACCCTGACCTTGCAACAGTCCCCCCATGAAAATCCTTCCTCGATTTAAAAACAAGAAAAGAAAACATTTGCAAAGGTTGTTGGTGTGAAGCAACTTGCTTAAAATTTGGCCCCAAGGTTGAAAAATTTTGATATCTACTGACAAGAAGACTCTTAGAAGTCGTTGCCTCGTGAAGTGTGTATGATCTGTGATTTGAGAGTATTCTGACATTACGTTTTGTAGATCTTGCATGCCAATGGGGACGTGTGCTCGGAGTGTACGGAGATGATTGGCGACCTTGCGGACATTCTCAGCAACTCAACATTTCAGGTACATGTACCCTCCCCACACATGAGGCAATGTTATGGGCGGCCAATCAGATCCTGCCAGTATTCTAGTTGCCATGACGTTCACCAATCAGATTTCACATACTTTCTGTTGGATTATGATCGTTATGATTATCCCTGGTCATTGGGCTACATTATTAAACATTCCTGAAACCATCTCAACTCATTGGGGAGTATACAGCCCCGGCCGCTGTAAAGCACACAAAGGCTAATCAAGCATACAAAGCCGTACCTCACAGGTACCCATTTACTCCTGGTTGAAGAGGAGCAATAATGTGACAAAACGTCTTCCCCAAGGATGGAAGCACCACTAGCCCATGGCTGGATTCGAACCCACAATCTGTACATTGACCACAAGATCTTGAGTTAACACCTCGGACCACTAGCTAGGCCATGTAATAACCATAACAGGATAACAAAGTTTTATTTGCTGACTTCTCTAGTGTGACCTAACGATGTCTGTTCTCTTCCACTCTAGAACACCATATTCCAGGCCCTGACCAGTATCTGCACAGATGTTGGAGTCCCCTCGGATACGTGCAAATCTTACATCCAGAATTATGGAGCCTTGGTGCTGGATCTGGTCGTGCAATATCTGGTGAGTGCAGCTCCATGGGAAGGAAGTGGTTTTTGTCCAGGGGCCAATTTCATAAACAGGATTGGCAACCAAATTTTCATGTGATGTTTACTGCTTTTGACATGTATTCGGCCATTGTTTGCTGAGCATAACATTCACAAGGAGTTTTGGCTGGCCTACTGAAGTTTTGGTGCTTACCGGTAAGAAACCTTTGGTGCTTCAGCAGCTCTGAAATTGGACCCTGATGAGGCCTTTCCCACTTGACCAATTTCGGAGATGGCCCCGGGGTGACGCAGGGGTGAAAATAAGCCACGATTCCCTCTTGAAATGTTCACCCCTCTTTCACCCCCGAGCCACCCCCGAGATTGCCCTTTCTCCTGGCAGAGTTCAACCCTGCTCAGGGCGAGGATTGAAATTTTCAACCCGGGGCGGCTCCGAGGTGAGTTCGCCCCGGGGATGAGTGTGGGAAAGTGGGAAAAGGCCTTTAGAAAAGGAAAACTTTGCTTTTGTTTCATTTGGGAAAAAAACCCACAAATTCTGTCTGTGGATTTGAAGGAATGATCGACTCTGGAATTTTGACGTATGTGCTTAAAACAGTGTCATGTATGTCTTTTTGTGTCTCACCAGACTCCAGATGTGTGCTCCAGTCTTGGTTTATGCTCCTCAACGATCCCGCTCTCCGTTGGTCCAGTCCTGGTGACGACACAACTTAAACAAGTGAGTTTTGCAATATAGCCCCATTGATTGATTTGAGTATTCAATGAAGCAAGTGAATTATGTGGTGTCATTCACAGTTTTTGGCCATTTCTATGCTCCTGCCATATAAAGTCCATTTCTGGAAAAGTTATCTTTATTTGGAGGGCCTCAGAAAAGGACCCATGTGTTTGCTGCCCCCAATAGTTCAAAAAATGCCCCCTAAATCATAGTCAGAATCCAGGGGCCTTTCTCAAAGCTCGGCTCCAGCTCAGGCTACGGCTTAGTCTTGTCCAAGACGTTATTTATGCGCGAGCCCCTCCAAACAATTACCCACCCACACGTAAACTAAGTGGAACATTCCACCGACCTACGAAAAATAACGTCTTGTTGGTTTGCTCTGGTGTCACGTGACAAAGACTGAGCGTGACCTCTGTGGGCAAAAATTGCATATTCATTGAGGTCAACAACGGGGTGCAATGCGCTGTTTTGGTCAGCGTCCAATCCACGCACGTGGTATGGCGTGATACCGTGTGCATATCACGTAATGACGGTCGTTTGAAACTCAGCCGCGCCGCAACCGTTATTGCCATGGAGCAATAACAACAGATAGCTCCATAGTCATTACCAAAACCATGGCTTGATTATACTTCGATCAACTGTCATGCGGCACAAAAAGATTTCGAGAAATTGTAGGATATGAATAAGCCGTATTTTACAGCTTTTTGGGTTATCCTCGGGCTTTTGTTATTCGTTATTTATTGTGTATTTCATGTGTACAGTACTTGTGTATGTTGCCAAAATAAATGAATGAATGAAGGGATGAATGAAATAATTTCACTGAATTATGATACCATGGAGTCTGTTCCCGGGCTCCATGAAGACACGGAATGATTTCGAGGGGCACGGTTAGTAAATTTATTCCATTCCCAAGTTGTCTAAGAGCCTTGTTGTTCTCCGGAAAACTCTCGAATTTGTGTTGCAAAATCCAAGGCCTCCAAATTCAATACGATCCGTCAGCAGCCATGGTACGATATCAATGAAGGCCTACATACGGCACATGTACTGTAAATACACCTGTATGCGTACTGTATATAATGCTTGCGACGTCGTTGCGGTACTAGACTTCATCTCCATGCAAATTTTCTAAATATATTAATGCAAATAAGGCTACGTCATGATGCACCGACTTCGCGGGGGGTTATTGCCCGGAATTTTCCGGGCAGTTTGGAGTAAATGGACAAGACGGTATTACAGGCTTGTGTGTGTGGCGTAGACGTTATTTCGGGTCGTTTGTTGTGTTAACACGTACACGTACGTGCGATCTGTTGGCCAGGTACAACTACGTAATACCGTCTTGAACAAGACTAGCTACGGCTTCGTCTCTGTAATCCATATGCTGAAAATATATGTTGTGGTTTTTTTCACTGAAGCTGAAGCTTCTTTTTTCAAACCAGAGAATCTACTTCCGAACTGCAGCCAAAAGTGTTCTATTTTGATACCCGGAATTTAAGAATGGATTGTCGAAAAGGAGCCTGAGCCTGAGTCAGAGCCTGAGCCTGAGCCTGAGCCTGAGCCTGAGCCTGAGTCAGAGCCAGAGCCTGAGCCTGAGCCTGAGCCTTAGTCTGAGTCTGAGTCAGAGCCAGGGCCTGAGCTTGAGCCTTAGCCTGAGTCTGAGCCAGAGCCAGAGCCAGAGCCATAGCCTGAGCCTGAGTCAGAGCCTGAGCCTGAGCCTGAGCCTGAGCCTGAGCCTGAGCCAGAGCCTGAGCCTGAGCCTGAGCCGAGCTTTGAGAAAAGCCCCAGGAAAGCCAATGACAGTCTAAGTTAAGTTTCTTTCTCTGTATTTCCAGATGCCTGCTCTTAAACTGATGCCAGCCAGCCCCGTAAATGGTAAAATTTCTCCACTCTTTTACCCTTGTGTTTTTTTCAAAATCCTTGGTAGAATATTAATTAAAATATTGATTCAGAATGTTCACAAATTATTCATGCAAAGAGTATTATAAGTTTATACTTCTTTCTGAAAATGCCCATCCCCTTGGATAGGACACTTTGGAGTGAACTGATAATAACATTATGCCGGAAAAAAAAATTGTTATGTTGCCCTCAAGTGGAAAAAATTAAAATTTTGGGTCGGTTGTTTTTTTTTTTTTTTGCCGACTTTCAAACATTTAAGAATAAATACAGTATGTATGGTCACCAGGGCTTATAAATCAACGGTCTTGGGTCGTTTTGAGGAGACACGCTTTTTTACTGCTAAATCTTACATTTTATGTCAAAAATGGTGAGTTTTTATACTTTAGGACTCGGAGAAAAAAACCCAAAAATCCCGCTACAAAGTTTGGCATTTTACGGTCGGTCGCTGAGGGCAACACAACAATTTATTTTCCTGCCTTATCTGTCTTCCTCCCTCTTTATATCGCATGGATGCGCTGTGGGAACGTCGTCTCAAATCTGTGGACTGTTTTGTTTCCTCCTGTGCAGCTGCCAGTCATCAGCCCGTTGCCTCCCAGGTCCAGGATCACGTAGGGGCAAGTGTGGAGTGTGTCCTGTGTGAGTTTATCATGGAGAAACTGGAGACCATGCTGGCCAAGAATGCGACCGAGGTAAGAGAAACAAATCTTCACCAATTCAACATTATCAAATTGAATTGAATTGAATTGAATTGATTTCAGTTTATTTGTTAGAAACATTAAAATAGACACAAAGCAACAGTCCAGAGACTGAAATCACCAAGTTTACAATTATAAAAAAAAATTAAAAATAAGTAATAACATGAAAATTACAATTACAGAGGGTATATATACAGATTAGTAAGAACAAGATGATTTAAAATGATAGACAAACATTATTTCAGAACATCACACAATATCAAGTTGATAAAATTGAGTAAAATACTGACAGCTCAGTAGCCCCCACATTAAAAGCAAATTATTCTAAAGGATGACTAAGTTTGGAATTACCTGTCAACCAGCCAAGTTTGCAATTATTAACAATTATTTTGCAAACAGAGGGTATTCAAATCAATAATAAACCAACAATTTAAATTGAATAATAACAAAGATAAATTTGAAAAGAATACATTATAGACAAGAAAAAAACAGATCCATAGACACTATCAAGTTGATAAAAGGGAATAAAATATCTTCATGAACGTGTATCGTGCAATGCAGCGATTTTCATGTGTGAAGATTTTGTATTTTTGTGGAGACACACTATAGTAAGCTATGTTCTTTGAGGATAACATTTGTTGGAATGGGGATGATCTTGAATAAAGTGGTTGGGCCAAGCCACTGATGAAAAGCCAGGCTAGGCCCTGGTTCTTGAAAGTTATGGGGTCGATTTCACCAAACTCATCGTAACTTGCTATCAATCGTAGGACTTATGATGCATTGCAGCCCCACATAGAAGTCGTAGGATACGATAGGTTTATCCTTCGTAACTCGTGTTACGATCGATCGTAGGGCTTTGTGAAATCAACCCCTGGTACCTGTTTTTGGATTTCAACTATCAAAACAAAAGCTGCCTTCAATTCCGAGACGAGAATTTTCCAAATTGTGACTTGAATTGTCTCGCCTTTTTCTTTTTCACAGAAGGAAATCGAAGATGCCCTCATGAAAGTCTGTTCGCTTCTGCCTGCTAGCATAAGGACGGAATGCGACGACTTTGTCGAGAAGTATGCACCTCAGGTGATTGCAATATTTACCACTCTGGGAGCCAAAGGAGTGTGTGTCGCTCTTGGAGTCTGCCAGCCCACAGGTATGAACAAGATCACTAGGTTTTTTTATTTCTTTTTTGTTTTTTTTTTGGTTATGTTCTTTAAAGTGGCAAATTAAATGCAGAAGACTTTGTTTTGTAAATTTCTGAGTGCAAAAAAAAAACTTTTGGGATGGGCCGAGTTTGTGAAAATGTTGTTATGCAGTCTTATTTATGTACATGGACCTTATCGGAGATAGCCTGTTTTCCGCACTGCGCGTGCGCGCGCAAAGGACAGTGGGTAACATTGGTTTTAAAAGTTTTACCACACGCGTCGACACGCGTATATTCGTAAAGCTGCCAGCTCGCGAAGTTTAAAGTTGTCTTTTTCCCTAGAAGAAAGCCTTGCTTTGAGTTGTTATACATAACGATGCTGCACAACGGTCCATGGAATGTTACTGTCGAGTCACTTGTTCCAGCGGTGTAAAGTTGAGTACTTATTTATAGTTCAATTTTCATGTCCATACGTTTTATGCACTCAGCGCCAACCCTAACAACCCTGCGTTTCCCAGAGTGCTTTGCGCACAGCAAGTTTTGCGCTATCTCCAATAAGGTCCATGTACTTGCGGCTGTCTACGCCTTCTTAGGGAATGGTCTGGTACCCAGACTGCTTTGACTCTGCCAATGCATCCTCCTGCTGGTCCTGTGCTAGCATTCGAGGGTATCTGTGCTACTGCTTGGATGGTGCTGAAATTTGGTCAGATCGTTAACGGACATCAGAGAAACAAATTAGTTTTGGTAATCCACTATTTGTCAAAGAGTTTTTCAAAGGCAGTTGTGTTTTTGGTATCATTTCAGGAAGGCTTTGGATTTTCCAGAGGTAGTGACCCTATGACCTCCCTGCCATTTTGAAATATACTTTCGATTGTGTATTAAAACAAACAAAAAACAGAAACAGAAACGACCTTTACCCTGGCAAAATGGTTTTGCTCCTTCTAAGACTTGATCGACGTTCTGATTAAGTTGTGATTTTCTGTTTTTTTTTTTAATTTCCGTGAAGGATAAACAGCATTCGAACCAGCCACCCCAGGAAATACCGGTACTGGTGCTCTACCAACTGAGCTATCCCAGCCCCATATGTTTGCGGTGTCGTAAATTGTCAATTATCTTCGTTAGTCTGCTGGTCAGAAGCTGTTAAACCACTCATGGTGTTTTGATTCCTTGTTTAATTCTTCAGCCCAAATCAGTCCACCAGTGAAGGCGCAAGTGGGCCAGTCTGTGTCGTGTGAGGTTTGCACATATGTCCTGGGATATTTGGAGTCTGAGCTGGCGAAGAACGCCACTGAGGTACGTCTGGAAGTATACACTTGCATTTAACACTGTTGCGGGTGCCGGTCAGTGTTGCATCCGAGTCCACAACCTCCAAGGCCTAGGCCAAGTCCGAGTCATGGGTCTCCGAGGCCGAGACCGAGGCCGAGGCCGAGTTTCTCATGAGCAGCCAAGGCCAATTCCGAGTCATGGGTTTCCGAGGCCAAGGCCGAGTCACACAGGAGCATATCATTTCACTCCACGAGAGACTGTTTGCTAGTCTAGACGCGATACCCGAACTTCCCAATGCGGTTTAAAACCACACTAGCTCTCAATTCATTACATTTGATGCATTACATGCTACACAATAATATCGCGATGTAGGTGAGCGCTATTCAAGTGATGTTTTAACTTTCTTTCTGTAAGTGTGTTTAACGAAAAAATTCACAATTGTCTCCCTAAAATGTTGGGAAACACAATTCAGTCTTAAAAAAATTTAAATTTAAAATTAAATTTAAAAGTTTTAACATTTTTCCTGGCCTCGGACCGAGTCATCATTCAAAATTCTTCGAGGCCAAGGCCGAGTCATGGACCCACGAGGCTGAGGCAGCAATTTTCCGGCCTCGAGGCCGGCCTCGAGTCATACAACACTGGTGCCGGTACTTGAAACTGCATTGACATACCTCTACCAACTGCTCACCGGCCCCAATAGCTTCATGAAACGTCAAATCGGACAGAGAATTAAGTGTGACTGCCATGATATTGTGATCCAAAACCGGATCCTTCTCATCACAGTTTCCTTTTGCCCCATTTGTGTGGCCTTATCTGACTGCCATGATGTTTCTATCCCGAACTCTACAGAAAGAAATTGTGAAGGCGTTGGACAAGGTCTGCTCTCATTTTCCAGCCTCAATCAGCAATGAATGTGACCAACTCATCGCCGAGTACGCTTCAGAAATTCTGAAGTTGCTGGTGAACAGCATCCCACCTAGTAAAGTGTGCGCAGCACTGAAGCTGTGCACCAGCGCCAAGAGTAAGACTTTATTAGTCGGCCAGGAAAACGATATTTTACATAATCACATAATTAGGTTTCGCTGTTTTGTCTGCTCAGTGATCCGACGGTCGAGGGTTGAAAACAAAGCAAACTTGGTTGACGTCCAGTCTGATCTGATGCAAGCTAATATTCCACACTTGACAGCTTATCGGCCATTTTGGAAGGCACGCGTACCCGCGCAGACGTACGCGTACGTACCAGACAGCATCATTATATGCACACGCTTCTGCGTCCGGTTGATTTGCAAGCTACGCGAATGCATGTGGGTTACATACACTGTGCGTACGTGCATTATACATGTGTACAGCGTTGCCGTCCAAAATGGCGTCCTGATCACGTGACTGCACAACCTCTATACATAATATTGTGTTAGTGTTATGCTACAGTGCTTCGTAAGACTTTTCATTTTAATACAGGAAACTGTCGGTTTTACCCACACAGGGAACATCATTGTGAGCGCACAGTTTAATATTTGTTACTAAATCAAACATCGGTGCATGTATGGGTAATGACAGTCTCATTTTGTTCGCTCGCTGGTCAGAAGCCACAAAACCATTCATGGAGTTTTGTATTCCTTGTTTTATTCATCAGCCCAAATCAGTCCACCAGTGAAGGCGCAAGTGGGCCAGCCCGTGTCGTGTGAGGTTTGCACATATGCCCTGGGATATTTGGAGTCTGAGCTGGCGAAGAACGCCACTGAGGTACGTCAGGAAGTGTATACTGGCATGCCAGTGTTGAGGGCACTTAGAAAACAGGTGACAAACTGCTTCAAACTGCTCACCAGCCCAAATGACAATGTGAAATGTCTAATGGGGCAGAGAATGAAGGGGGACTGACATTTGATACTATACAGGGTGTCCCAGAAAAAACGCAACACCATGTTGGGAACCGTTATGTTAAAATTAAACTGTTTATCACTGCAAGATTCAAAAATATGATACAACCATGTCTTGGCTACCACCATGTAGAATTTAAGCAAAATCGGGCTGCAATTGGCGAAAAATATGACCAATTGAAAGAGTAAGGATAACACGCCGAGTGGTCAGTGCACACAGAATGTGTTTAAAGGAAAGATGAACATCGGGTTTTGAAGTTGGGTAATTCAGTCTTAGTTTTTTTCCCTCAATTTCAGTCCAATTTTGCTCAAATTGTACATGGTGATAGCCAAGACATAGCTGTATCACATATCTGAATCCCGAAGTGATAAACAATTCAATTTTAATATAATGTTCTCAACACAAAGTGTTGCGTTTTTTGTGGGACACCCTGTATAGGACCCTTCTTAAAGGGTTAAATCTTAGCACTGAATCGTGGCCTTATCTGACTGCATGATGTTTCATCTCTAACTCCACAGCAAGAGATCGAGAAGGCATTGGACAAAGTCTGCTCTTATTTGCCAGCCTCATATAAAGGGGAATGTGATGATTTCGTCACGCAGTACACTCCAGAAATCCTGGAGCTGCTTAAAAGCATCCCGCCGAGTGAAGTGTGCGCTGCACTAAAGCTGTGCACCAGCGCCAAGAGTAAGACTTCATTTATAATGACAACAATATTTCATAAAATCATAAGGTTTGGGATTATGTCTGTCTTGTCTGCCGATCAGATGGCCAACGACAAATTGGCTGATGTCCAATACACCGATCCAGTAGGCCACGCCCCCTGACAAATTGACCAATCACAACGCGTTATTTAAGGTCCGACAAATTGCCGCCATTTTGTCCGACAAAATGTGTTTAATTTTGTATTCTTTACTACACACTTTTCGTTGAGTTTACTTTTGTTTCGTATGTACAAGGCAATTCTATGACAAATCCGAGTTTTATTCTGAACCATGGTCAAGCAGTATTTATACTTACCCGGTACATTATATTTCTGAAATTTGTTGCCTTTTGCAAAACCAAAGTCCAACAGAAATAGGTTCGTTTGGTGGTTGCGAGTATGCGATGCTTCGTGTGTGGCCGATCGTGACACTTGATGTGCGTGCGCGTGTGCTTTGTTGCTTGGACGTTGCTATGGTGGGCGTGGCCTAATGGATCGGTGTATTGATCTGATGCAAGCTAAGCAGAGATTAAGCAGAGTCTTCTTTTTTTCTCAATGAAATCAAACATTGGTACGAGTACTGGTATGGGTTAGAACTTAATCCTAATCCTTAATTTTAAACTTTTTTTGGGGGGGGAGGGGGTGAGGGGGTGGGTGGGGTGGTGGTGGGCGGTTGCATAACATGACATCATCGTGTTTCGTATATCTTGTTTGCCATTTCTTTAGAGGTTGAAGTGGATTCGTCGGCTGAGTGCATGATCTGCGAGCTGATCGTCAAGGAGATTCGCAGCGGTCTGTCCCAGAATGCAACAGAGGTATTCAAAGCATCTATACCTATTCCTATATAAATAGCACATCTACTTGGCAAGTTTGTTGTAAAGGGCAGCAGCCCTTTTAAATTGTAGGCCTCGATGATATTGATTTTAGCAACAGCTTTTCTCAAGGTGGTAGGCACACTTCGTTTTCAATGCAACCTGCTTTGCAGGAGGGCTTGATGTTTTGATCCTTGCTGGGTCTTTGTCAAACGCCGAAGCCTAATACCAACTCAAAGCTTCTTAAGGAAGATTTGAGGCTTTGCATGGTGACAATTGGTATGTGGATCGGTTTGCGGAAACACCATGTAAGAATCGTTCATACTTTGCCACTTCTAATTTCGTCGCACCTCTCCTGGTGATGACTAGAGCAGACCAACGCTTAGACCTAACCAAAAGTGTTAAGTGTGACAGTGCGAACCAATATTACATGGTGTTTCTGCAAACCGATCCACATATCAAAGCTTATTGATTTTAATCAGGCAGTTATGCTTCTGAACATTACGAAAGAAAAAGAACGATGTCGTATTTTGGTATGGCGCGTATCTCAGTGTGTGTCATGTAGTTTGTCTTTTGACGTTTGTCCCCAGGCTGAGATCCAGAAATTCCTGGGTACGGTCTGCAGCAAGATCCCGCTCTCATCTTATGCCAAGGAGTGTCAGGAATTTGTCACCGACTACACCCAGCCCCTCGTGAACTTCCTGTTGTCCGAGATGGACCCAGACACAGTCTGCGACTTCTTGAAAGTCTGCACTTCCAGCAGCATCATCAGACCAGGTAAGGATGTCTCTCACGGCTGCTCTCTGAGCTGTGATGAGTTGCCAAGGCGTAGTGGTCTTGCGTGTCGTGTCTTGCGTGTCGTACTCATCATCTTCAATTTATCTTTCTTGTCTTGTTTCCAGGCCTGTCTGGCACCAAAGTAGAGAGCGGCTCGCTGTGTACTGTTTGCGACGTCCTGTTTGGCATTCTGGAGACGCAAGTGGAACAAAACAAAACAGTTGTAAGTTTAGTATTTTAAGGTGTTGCCCTTGTTCCTTGTTGCTTAAGCCCTGTCCGCACTGGACTTTTTTTCCCGGGGATTTAACCAAGCCGATGGGTAAATGAAAAATGGGCAAATATTACCGGTGTCCGCACTTGGACTTTTGACTCGGGTAACTTAACCGTGCACGCACGGAAGAATTACCGAGCTGTCAATACTAGGCTCGAGCTGACAATAGTAGGCTCATGCAGGTACCCGACTCGCACTGTCCGCACTGGACTTTTCGTCTCGGGTAAAGTGTCTCGGGCATTCTACCCGGGCAGAAGTTGGCCGGTAGAAATACCCGGGCGGCTCGGCTAAGAGGTAGACTTCCTGAGACGTCCGCACTGGACTTAAAATGGGTAAAGTACCCAGCGTCTCGGTTACTTTGCCCAAAAAAAGTCCAGTGCGGACAGGGCTTTAGTTGGAATCGAACCTGCAACTTGCTGCTTAACCCCTTCAGCCCGGGATTATTTTCAGCCCTGCTTGTTCTGACCTCATTATCAGCCACCGGTCACAATAGAGGTCAGCTGGCCCGGCTTTGTGTGCAGGATGCTCGGCGTAAACAATGCAGGCACGCATTGGTTGAATAGCACCGCACAAAATATCACATTCAAGGCGCACTCTAATCCGTTCACGCCCAGATGTTCAGAACTCGGAGATTGCGGTCCACTCGAAAATGCAGATCTTTTGAAATGCAATTTATGGAGGTGAATGTACCACAATGAGCGTATCTTTGTGGACAATAAAGGTTCCCAGAACCTCTTGTTCCAGACAGTACCCCCATTCAATGCATTTCAATGGAAATAACAAAGCAATCATGAATATTCTCAGGCCATGACGGGGGACTGCTATGGATGTCCTCCGAGCTGGAGGGATTAATAGTCAGTACCAACTGGACCACCAAGCCTAGGTCGCGCCAAAATTGTATCATACCAATTTTTGTTTTAACCAAAAAAGAAAGGAAAAAACACTGCATATGTTGTCGTTATTCGTTATTTTGCTGAGATGGGGATGGGTCGCGAGGCTGCCTGGGGGATGGCCATCAGAAGACTGAAGGAGTACCGCTCGAAGGTAGATGCGGCAATGCGCCGCTGCGGGCACATGCTCCCACTGATTGATTGATTGATGCGTTGGTTTTTTTTAAGCGTCGATCAGAGGTCAAATTAGTTTAGTTCTGCGAGGTGAAGACATTTTGTGAGCTCATTTCATTTTCTGGTCGGTTGTTTTTTTCATCCACAGGAGGAGATCACTGGGGTGATTGAGAAGGTGTGCACCATTCTGCCCTCGGACCTGGGCAAGCAGTGCAAAGGTTTCTTAGACATCTATGGACCGGTCCTCCTCAAGCTGATCGTCAACTCTGAGCTCAGTCCCAATTCCATCTGCAAGGACCTGAAGCTGTGTACGTCCACCGGTACGTTTCCATCATTCTTCTTCTTCTTTTGTATGAGGCGAGTAGCTAGGCGATGTCCTTAAACTCTTTCAGCCATCTCACTGTATCCATGTTGGGGTTGACGAGATCAAGGTCTATGGCCCTTGATGGGCCGAGGACGGGGCACTCGAAGATTACTTGGTGTGCGGTCTGATCGACGGGACCACGCACACAGGCTGGTGAGTGGCGCATCCCCCAGCGGTGCATGCTGTAGTTGAAACGGCCGACTCCTGTCCGCATCCGATCAAGGTGACCCATGTACTACGTGGAAGCTCTGCTCCTAGTGGCAGCATCATGTTGGGGTTGACTGTGAATTGCAGCGGCGGGGTGGTCTCCTGCCAGCGAGCTCTCCATGAGTCAAGGATGTTGAAATCTGATTCTTGGAGATTTGCTGCATGGCGGGAGAAAGGGCATCTGGAAGGAAGGCGTTGGCGACCCAGTTGCACATTCTGGACGAGAGAGTGGATTGGGTGTTTGTTCCTCATTCTACTCCTCCTTGTCTCTGATTCTCCGCTCCTCTGCGGCTTACGCCGTCTTCAACTGAGCTGCTGATCGTAATTTTGATTGAACACTCCTTTTCTCGCTCTTTCTTTGCGCAGTGAGACTCCCAGTCAAGTTGGGAGCTGATGACTGCGCTCTCTGCAAGGAGCTGGTGAGTCTCGTGGAGAACTACCTGAGCAAGGACAAGGATCTGGTGCTGACGAGCTGGCCAAACTCTGTACCCTCCTACCAGCCGCTGACCAAGCAACTGTAAGTTCAGCTCTCATCACAAAAAGGGAGTCTTTCTGAGACCCTCTCTGTCTTTTCACTAGGGAAGATGACGTCACACAAGCCTTCTTAAGACACTTCAATTCCATTGGGTGGGAACGAAGCTGTTTTGGCGGGCTGGTTGGCTCGGGTTGTGCTGAGCTGAAATAGAAAGAAGGCCCTCGGTGTATTGGCCCTTCTCGCTCTCATTTCCTACTTCTCGCTCCATTTCTAGTGGGGTGGCTGTTTGTCATGCTTCGAAGCAAGTGTTTCAGTAATCAGCAAAATTGGACGTCATTCAGCAAACAGCTTCCAAGAACGAAATAAAGCAAACTGTGGCATTCCTCCAGCTCTCTCTCTGGGTATGGTTGGATTTATTCCTTTTTTTGGTTGAATTTGTCTCTATTTTTCTGATATTTGTTTTTCTTGTATATGCAGTGTAAGAACGGGATTGCCGTGTACGGATCTTACATCTTAGACCTCCTTCTGAATGAGCTTCTGACTCCTGATGGAGTGTGCAAGGTAAAGACTCTTCACAGATTTACTTAAAACTTACAGGATATAAAGATGGTGACGGTAGAAACATACTGTTAACATTTTTCAGCCTGAAATGCTGTATTTATCCAGAAACGAGTAAAACCAGTGACCAAAGTTATTTTTGATCTTTTAAAGATAAAAAATATAAGAGAAAAGACTTAAGAAATACCGAGCCCGTTTTTCACTGTTTTCTCAAAAAGTGGGCAACGTATGGGACTGAAATTTTTACAGATGACTGTTACTGTATCTTCCTTGATATTTTTTGCCCATGAGTCTGTATTTCTTTGACAAAAACCAAAGTTTGATATTACCTTAATAATGTAGAAGAAAAATAGGAGTCGGCAGTGTAAAATGCCATGATAATTCTGAATTTGTTATTTGTTTTTTTATTTCTCCCCACATTGCAAAGGACCTAAAGTTGTGTAGCGCCACCGTGGTCGGCAAGGAGCCGATACGGGCTGAGTGCATGCAGGGGCCGACCTTCTGGTGTGCTAGCATGGACAATGCCAAGCTGTGTCACGTAAGTTAAATAGTTGCACCAAGATGGGAAATGATTGGGGGCAAAGTGCGTTAGGCACTCGCCTCTCACCAACGTGGCCTGGGTTCGATCCCGCCCTGGGTCATATTTGAGCAGAGTTTTGCGTTTGGTTCTCTCCTACGCTTCGAGGGTTTTTCTCCGGGTTCTCCGGTTTTCCTCCCTCCACAAAAACCAAACACTTTCGATCTTTAGGCTGTGCTTCGTGATCATATATGGGTTGATGTGGCTGGCTGCTAAAGGGCGCCCATGAAAGCCTGCTACTCGGTCACGTGTAGCACCATCCTTCATAATTCATATTGTAGTTGCTGGGAACCTCTGGAAAACAGTGTGTGTTTCACTGAGCAGGTAAACCCAGGGTAAACAAGAAATAAATAAAATAAATGACTTCAAGCCTCCTAAGCCTACCCCACTCCCGACCACGGGGTTGGTTTATATATACATCTTCTTCAATGTGATCGTCGCTTTCGGAATGCTTTTTAAGATGTTATTTTTTAGATCAAGTAGTACAAAGTTTCTTTTAGATCAAATATGTGTAACTGACTGAAATTCAAGAATGTATTCTACAGTTGACACTTTTTGGACTTGTTGAGCATTAGCCAAACGTTCGTCTCTTTTTTTTACTTTCAAATTCGGCAAACAGTTTGCGGAAATTTGTAACCGGATACCGGATTAAAATCCCAGCACTAGTATAATGTTAGGTAAAATTATGACCAATGTATGACAGATGGGTAATCTCATTCTGTTTTTTCATCTTCTTCTACTTCCTCCCTTCAGACCGTTGAGCATTGCCGTCGTCACGCTTGGAACTAAGTCTACCAGTCGAAGGAGTAAGTCTCCATGATATCGCCCAGATTTTTGGATTTTGGGTTGTTGTTATTTTCCCCTGTTTTTAATGCAAGCAATCTATATGCATTCTTAATCTCATAATAGCAGGATAAGCAGTGAATTGTATTTTTTAGCATATAATCTTATAATATTAAGAGGATCATTTGTATAAAATAGCGACTTGTTATTGAAATCGGAGTGACTTTTAGGTTTGATTTATCATATTCTTAATGAGGCTCGGCAAACTACGGGCCTTTACAAAACTGAGGCTCAGGCTCCCTCTCAGGCTCCGGCTCCATTTCGTGAACCCATTCTGAAATGATGGGAATCAAAATAGAGGCTTTTGACTGCGGTTCGAAAGTATTTTTTCTGGTTTGAAAATGAAAACAGAGCTTCAATGAAAAACCACAACCTATATTTTCAGCATATGGATGACAGAGCTGGAGCCTGAGCCTAAGCCAGAGCCTCTATTTCGTAAACGCCCTATGGGGCCGTCCATAAAGTACGTACGCACGAAATGCCGACTTTTTTGACCCCCCCTCCCCCTCTGTACGCATGGCGTACGCAGTGGTACCAACCCCCCCTCCCCCCCTGTACGCATACGCATTCCACATTAGGTTTTTCACTTCTCGTGGTCCCTTGCTTTAGCATCATTAAAATGTCACCGTAATCCGGGCCGGTACCGTTATTAGGACGTCACTTTCAAATTCTGAAATGAATGACTAAAGTTTAACAGGTTTTTATACATTAACAGATGAATTTTACTATTTTTTATCATGTTGAATAAGAATGAAAAGGAAAAAACAAAACAATCCCGGTGCTTTTTTCACGTTTTTACCTCTCTTTTCGCGCGATAATGCTATGCAAAATTTTCGTTTGCGTATGGTACGCATTGGCCTGAACCCCCCCCTCCCCCCATGTACGCATGGCGTACGCATCGGTAACAACACCCCCTCCCCCCCTTCGTGCGTACGTACTTTATGGACGGCCCCTATGTATACATAATGGTATATTGTATGTGTGTTTTGCTCTAATTACTCCAATTATTTTAACTGATGATCAGCAGTGTAGTCGATTGATTTCCAAAGTTTTTATTTCAATTTTTTTTTACATGATTGATTGATTGAAATATGAGTTTTGGTTCACGATATCAAAAATTTCTCTAAGTTGACACTCGTTTTATTTCGCTTTAACTGTGGAGTATACACAATAGCTTTAAACTTTGGTGGCGGAACAAAAACGTACCCTTACGTGTGTTGCGTTAAAGACTGAATGAGTAGGAGTGAATCTGTTATTTTCAAAAGAGATAAGATAACAATGTGAATTTTCTTACATTTAATATCTTGTGCATTTCTATAACTGAAGAATTTGAACTGCTAACTGGGGTTGCTGAGTTTAAATTGAAATGTCACGATCTTCAGATTTTTTTTTTCAAATGTAATGACGAATGAGACTTGACCTGACAACTCACGTACTGTTACTGTGCAAATTAATGTTCAAGCAAATCAAGACAGCTCTATAATTATTTCGGAAATCTTTTATTATTTTGAAATATCTAGTATTTCTATTCTTATTTACTGAAAAAATAATAACTCTGATTTATACGTCCATGTTTTGCTGTAGAGCTAGTAATTCATAAATTTGGTAAAGATTTTGTTTTTGTGTATGAAAGACAAGGTATAATACTCTTTTTGAATACAGAGGATTTTTATTCTAAAACTTTATTCCAAAGTAATATTATTCCATCCTTAAATTAGACTATAATAAATGTGTCATGTAATCCGACGAATGATACGAATGTGATGTAAATTTTTTTTTTTTTTGACGCAATTTGCGGAATTCTGTTCAATCTAATGCATAACTCAGAAAAAAAGAAGCCTTTTTTATACGAAAATAATGCCATTGTAATAAACTAATCGCACGTAATGAGCTTTTCGGTTGTCTTTTTATGTCTCTTTTTTTCGGTTAAAAATCTTGAAATGGCTCACTGCTTGTGCAGTGCAATGTTGAGCATAATTATTGCAACTGTGTTGTGGGGATATTATGGAAGTGTGCCCTCTGTTGGGGAGTTTACTGATAATATTGATATTGATATTAAATTATACTAATTAAGATTATTATTTAAAGGTAGTATCATACTTTGGTTTTTGTCAAAGAAGTACAGCTTCATGGACAAAAATATAAAGGAAGATAAAGTAACAGTCATCTGTGAAAATGTCAGTCCCATATACGGTGCCTACTTTTTCAGAAAATCGTAAAAAACGGCCACATATTTCTTAAGTTTTTTTTCTTCAATTTTTGATCTTTTAAAAGATCAAAAAGATGTTCGGTCTTTGTTTTACTAATTTGTGGATAAATACACCATTTCAGGCGGGAAAAGTTTAACCGTGGGTCTCTACCATCACCATCTTCATACCCTGAAAGTTATACGTAAATCTGTAAACGTATCTTTTTTGGTTTCTTACCAAAGTATGATACTACCTTTAACAATACATGTAATCCTGGAGGTTTGTGAGCAAGTGACTGCTGACATGAACATGGCAGCTAGCTTTATAGCTATTAGTGAGTTGACCAAACAAAATGCAGGTTCGGCACACAATTGAGCTGTCCGCTCAAAGTGTAAAATCGACCGAGGTGTCAATTTTTGTTTCCATGCGTTTTAGGGGCCAGATATAAGTACAGTTGTGTTATCTCTATAACCCCGAAGAGCCTGCCGAAGTACGTACTTGTACAGTTAAACTGCGTTTGACCAGCTGTGCAGTCGTTGTGAACGTGTCAGTTTTGCGACCTGAACTTTCAAATGGTTTTCTATCTCTTTTGATTTGCTGCTGGGACGTGTCAAGGTAAATTTACAGTACTTCCCTGTCCTTTCTGAATCTGTTTTGATTCCGTTTCTTGTCCCCTTCTGGGGATGTTTCATGTCGACATCATCCGACGTGTGAGCAAATTAAATGGAGGATAATATAGGATTTGCAAAAATGTGTGTTTCGGCTAAATTTGGTACTTAAATAGAAGGTCTTAAACTTCCTTACAGACGTTGTTTCATGTACCCTTTTTACGCTTTGTTTATCTGGATAGCAGAAATACGGCCGAAATAATCTTGCCCCCTCCGAATCCTTCACGGTTACACCACGGTTTCCGAAATACTACTAAATCGTTCGGACGAACGATCTTTTTAAAAGACACTAAATCTCGATTTCCTTGAAAAACCCAGCATCTCATGAACCAAGATTTTCCATGGTGACTGTTTGCGCTGTTTACGAACTGTTGAGTCCATTTGCTGTCTCAAATTTCTCTCTTTTTTTTGAGGCCTTGCAGATCACGTACGCTGAGTTTAACGCCCGGAACTTGCACCGACTGACCAATTTGTCACCCCAAAATATATAGCTGATCTATCTAACCGAACATTTTCTGCACATAAACGGTTCGCATGCACGACAGCTTAGTACATCCATGCTATTCATGGTTACTTTCATTTCACCTGTTTGTATAGGAAGGCCGTCAAATACTATTACAAATCAATGCTATGTGTAAGCAGACATGAACCTGTCCCTCCAAGCTGATAACATCCGTCTACTTTCACCTGCTACGTCAAAAAATATAAAAATCTATAGAAACTAGCTGTCAGTATAAATCTAATCATTATTAATGGTTTCTTACATTCGATATACCTTTTTACTAACACTGTCGTGGGTGTGGGGCCCACAGAATATTCGGAAAAAAAGTGGATTTAAATCACTTTGGTTTTTATCAAAGAAATACAGACTCGTGGGCAAAAATATCAAGGAAGATACAATAACAGTCATCTGTGAAAATTTCAGTCCCATACGGTGCCCACTTTTTGAGAAAACAGTGAAAACGGCCACAGCATTTTTTATCTTTAAAAGATCAAAATACATGTTTTTTGGCCACTGGTTTTACTCTAGATCTTCTCTGGAAAAGTAGAGCATTTCAGACAGATACATAACGGTATGTTTCTACCATCACTATAGTCAGGTAAATCTGTGAAGATTTCTGTTTGGGCATGTTAACAAAGTATGATACAACCTCTTAATCATTGAGGAATAGACTTATATTCATGAGCGCATGTGAGATAAATTGCGCGGGAAAATATTGCAGCTAGTAGTAATAATTATAGGCCTATGTGCTTCTTATAGAAAATATAGATTTTCTATTTGCACAAGACTGCCTTCACGAGATACTTTGCCAATTTCGACTTACATGTGCAATGATAAAACACAAAGAGTGATTATTTAACAAATTCATACTTTTCCATTTAATAAGAGAAACGGAATCAATCGCGGAACAACCAGACGACTTGAACATGTCTAGCGTCGGGTCACATAGTTTTTGACCTTATTATTTTATACAGTCTGGTTCCCTTCTTCGAGCCAGTGGCTGTAGTACGCTATAGTCTCAGGGATCCCGACAACAACGCATGAACGAATCTCCATTTAGCGCGAAACACAAAAGCCATTAGTGGCTATTTTCTGCTGGATTCTGCACATAGTTTGAGCATAATACAGCCTTTGTTGAAGTTAATAGTTCTTGCAGTTTCTCCCATGATGACACGAGCTGCCACACGTTCGGTTTTAAAGTTTCTAGCTGCACGTGAAGCAGCAAAATTCGGCGCAGTTCATCTGGATATTTCCCCCGAAACAAGCATGTATCATTGTAATTCAGTAGTGCACGGAGGCTAGGCGTGTACACGTGTATACGTGTACACGTGGCCGTACGGTGGACAAGGACTTCCTGGCTTTGGTAAGTTCCTGAATCTTATTTCTCACTTAGTAGTTATGGTGGTCTTTGTAACTGCAAATGCAACAAATTCTTACTCTACACGGCTTTGTTCATGTATTATACTTTGCCATATACCACTATAATAATAACAGCATGATTTATAAGTGGTGATCACAGTAGTGAGGGACTCACGGCAATGAAAGTGTTTCTTATCGTTGGAAGGATATGGACCACGGGGTTTACAATGAATTCAAAAAGCCTGCATTAACTGTTCAATTTGTTTACAATATAATTAGGCCTATAGCACCTTGTACCTATTATGAAGTGTTCTAAAATTGTGGGCTTTGTTTACCAATACATGTATTTAGTCATAATGTCACTCATTGCAGCGATCAAGACGGAAGTTCAATTAGAGCGTTTGCACGCGCTGTAAGTTGTTACTTTTATTTCCGTTGCGTGTCGCAGAGTGAACGCCCCTTGTCCCAAAACAATGCTGATCAGAGTATCATTCCAGCGGCTGTTGAATGGTTGCCTCATATACCGTACGTCAGCGCCTTGGCAGCCACTGGACAGCGGGAATACAAAAGTCATGTAGGCCTACATGATTGTATTTGATTTATCTTTACCGGACGGTCCGAGGGCGAGTCAAGAAACAGACCACTGTATCAATGAGATACCTCTTCATTACAGGACTGTAAGATACACAAATATGCCAAGTGAGACAGCTTCTTCTTATTTGATTGACCGAAAGATTAACCCTTCTCGACCCCGCAACGACTGGCCGCGTGATTGATGCGAATCGGAGCGTGAAATGATGACAGATCACCGCCCAAAGCCAGGCCAATTTCAGCCCCTCTTAAAACAAACCAGCCATGAAAACGACAGAGTCACCGTCCCGGTGATTGACGTCGGAAGATTCACACTATCCGTCATAAAATGAATCCTTTCTGCAAAACTGGTATAGTTGAAGCGAAATTAAGATCTCACATGAAATCATGGTTTATTAGCGTGTTTGATGTAACAGCCTCAACGCAAGAAGATATTATGACCTCATTTCGATCTGGGGCCAATTTCATGGAGCTCTTTATAAGCACAAAAAAATGTTTAGCACAAAATGTCTTGCTCAATAAAACAAGCCATTATTTCATTTTGATATTCATGGTCAGCGAACAACAGGCAATTGCAAGTGACACACAACACATGGAAATTTGGTTGCTAATCCTGTTTTTTTATCAAGACCGAAATTTCTCTGCTACGCAGGCCCGTGAAATTGGCCCCAGACTTAGCCAAGCTTTCACCTCGATCGCACCACGACCGTGGACTTTAAGAAAAAGGATCAAAATTAACTGTGAAATTTTTTTTTGAAAAATACTATGGGCGTTTTCCAATGTTTTCTCAAAAAGTGGGCACCGTGTGGGATTGTGAATTTTCACAGATGACGGTTAGTGTTACTGTATCTTTCTTGACATTTTTGCCCATTAATCTGCATTAAGTTGACAAAAACCAAAGTCCGAAATTACCTTTAACTGCTGAGGAAATTGTTTAATAATTATTGTGGTACGTGAAATTCCAATCGTGTTTAGTATACTGATATGTGTACACACAATATCATAAATGTGTTTAGGCAATCGCGAATGCTAAACACAGGTTTTAACTATGCGTTCACTGAATCACAACTTTGTGTGATCAGTATCTTTATGTTCTTTTCTCCGGCCTTTTCTTCTGGCCGAGATATTCCCCTCGGGGCGCAGAATACCGTGGGGGCCTTGCTGTTCATCTGCAAAATCCCGCCATTTTATTTTCAGTCTTTCACGGCGCGGCGTGCTGCATGCATGCACACACGTGCTGCCGAGTTTGTAATTGAAGATGCTCAGGGGACGTCTGTTTCCCGCCAACCAATCATCCCGCAGCCTATTGTGTTACTTTTCGCGAGGCAGGTGCCAGTCTATTATGGGCCAGGTGCGTGGTGAGTCTTCTGCCGTATATACAGCCGTATATTGAGCGATCAATCACAATTAAAGCGATAAACACACAAGGTGGGAAACCATGAGATACTTATATCGTGTTTATTTATGCAATATTATGAAAGGAAATTGGAAAAGATACCAATGGGTATAAAATTATAGTGTAATATTTGCGGTCATGTATTTATTAAAGGTAATATCATATTTTGGTTTTTATCAAAGAAATACAGATTCATGGGCAAACATATCAAGATAGATACAGTAGTCATCTGTGAAAATTTCAGTCCCATACGGTGCCCACTTTGTGAGAAAACAGCGAAAACAGCCACAGTATTTCTTAAGTCTTTTCTCTTTTATTTTTGATCTTTTAAAAGATCAGAAAGATTTTCGGTCGTTTTTTTTTTTTTACTAATTTCTGCATAAATACACCATTTCAGACTGAAAGAAACATTTTAACGGCAGGTTTCTGCTAGCATCATCAAGTTATACGTATAGATCTGTGAACATTTCTGTTTTGGTTTCTTACCAAAGTATAGGCCTATACCTTTAATTACCCAAACTGAGTGTTATATTATACTTCCAACACCGAAATGAATCGCATGTTTCAGTCTATGCACTTTGAGCGGTTTTCTTTTATATGACTTTGTTATATTTATGTTAACAGTTCACTAACTTCAATATCTGCACACCAGTGCGTGGTATTATGTACGGTTTCTGTTTACAGTAAATTTAGCATTGCGTCAGTGGACCATTCTGTAGTTTAATATTATTTATTACATTTCCAAGTTAATTAACGATATCGTTTTTAATCAGCAATGGAACCAGTCGCCCACAATGTCTGTTTGCACTCGGCATGCTGTCTTCGGGAATATTTCTCTTAACATTTCAAATTCTGTAAAGGAATAATGTCTTTGGTTTTTTTTTTCTACATTGTGTTGTTGTGTGTTGGTAGACCCTCACGTGAGTCATCATGGGTAATGTGACGATGAAGGAACTGGCCGAGAGCATCTCGCGCCACGTTGACTCAATTTGAAGACAAGACATTGCAACATCTACATTTTAGTCCCGTTAGATGGGCAGATATGGTGTGATCGAGAATGATTTTCTTTAAGATACGAAGGATAACCCATCGTATCCTTCGACATCTACGTGTGGCTGCAATGCATCATAAGTCATACGATTGATAGTTACGACGAGTTTGGTAAAATTGAACCCATGTATCATCTAGACGACCACAATGTAAGCCTTTTGGCCGCGGAAAACCAGAAGCTTTAATTCCAGTGGCGGGTACGTGACATATTATCTTCTGTAACCAGGGGTCGATTTCACCAAACTCATCATAACTTACTACCAGTACCAATCGTAGGACGTATGATGCATTGCAGAGTTGCAGACGTAGTTATACTCGAGTTACGGTCGATCGTAGGCTTCGTGAAATCGACCCCGGGAATTTACACTGTCCCGATAATGTAGGCTTTAAGTTAAAAGAATCAGTTTGTCAAAAAAACTAACTCTGTCAGGAGGATTGAACATGCGCACGAGTGTAACCTATGGGTGCATTCGTTTAGCTCTCCCGGGTCGACACCAGTCAACCTCGTCCCATTCTCTCGCTCGTTTTGTGCAGTAAAACACGACCATTCCCAGAAAGGGCTAACCCGGGGAGCTAAACGAATGCACCCTTAAATTCCTGGGCAACTGTGCGGTTGACTAGGAAGCATTCCATGAAAGGCCGAAGCGCCCTCTGTTGGGCTTTCAAAGCAATCATTAAAACAATAACCGCGGCCCTCGACGACTTGCGCACGGTCTTCCCCAGGAATTGTGGTGGGAGTCGTGGAGCCTGATGGTCACGGGATCATGTGACTCGTGTCCTTGAGGAAGACACTTTGCACCGATTGCTCCTCTCCGCCCAGGACTAATTGGGTACATTCAGGGGGCTGAGTTGGTTGTTTGTGTTTCACTCAACGTCCCTTTTACGCTCCAAATGCAGCAGCATTTGAAGTTGCACATTACAATCATGTACATGACTTTGTATACACCCACGGGAGATGTGATGGTCTAAGTAATGAAAGTTTTGCGAGCTTGATGAGCAAGGGTGTTGACAATAGTATGAGGACTGTGACGTTGTCATTATCAGACATTATACTAGAAAAGCAATAATCCAATATTCCCACTATATTCGACAGGCTGATGATGATGATGCCTGTTTAAAGTACCCAGCTCTTTTCATAACGTTTTGTAAGTATGCAAGGTACTTATACTTCATTCTGAAGTCTTCCACAATCTATTTAACGCGTTGCATCCTTCATCAGCGCACGTTTTGCAAACAAGTTCTGCCGCGGAATGGTCCCGGTGTCAATTGCTGTCCACACACACGGCATTCACATGATAATAATCCACCTCGTCGGGGCCCATCAATCACTATAAGAGAGTGTGTGTGTGTTGCGGATGAATTTCGCATGACCTACCTTTATATAATTATAATAAACCACCAAGTCAAACTCTTTAAAGCGATCTCAATATTTCTTTTCAATCTAGTACAACAAAGAGGGTTTAAAACCAAATGAAATCACGTATATTAATTCGACATTTTAATCTAATCCTTTTCCCTAATTAAAAATGCAGGCGATGATAAACGCGTTTGAGTTGTATACGTGTTTCTTTATTGTGAACGTTATGCTGGCAAGTTTAATATACATACTCTTTGTCTTTGAGACTATTAATATGTATACATGTGAATAAATTGGTAAGGAATATTGTGCGTGGGGACTGGGAATTTCCACCTTTCAAATCGGATGTCATGCTTTTGCCTTTTAGATGGGGCGGTCACCGGGGATATGCCAGACCCAGACGGGCGGACAAGCATGGCCACGCTCCAAGAGCACACGCGGCGTGACGCGTGAAGCGCAGGCTCTGCCTCGCCGTGGTTGATAGCTGGCTGGTTGTGTTATTTGTCTGCAATGACATAACAGTGTAGGAAGGGTATATCATCAGCACACAGGGTGGCGTCCTTCGACAAGAAAGTAACCTACAGGTAAGTCGGCCTTCGCATTTTAAAAAAATTCACGATTTTATTATGGCAGACTCACTAAATCTCTCCCGACGGGCATACATGTTTGTTTCGCCTAAAATGTCGCACTGTCGGTAAACCTCTGACGATTCTACGTCATATTATGATCCACCGTTATTCAATTATGCATCTGTGTTATAATAGTATCGACTAGATTCATAATTATTGTGGGTGGTGGGGGACGATATGGTTAAACTAGTCTGACGTTTCGGTAGTCAAATTAAACTCGCTAATGTAGCATCGTCTAAACAGATTGGAACCCTTTTTGCATTCCTTCACGTTAGGCCTATATCGTACCACTAGGCCAAATCACATTAAAGTTTATGGGCTTATTGCATTAAACGGCCGCCGCTAAATGGATCTTGTGGGAAAAGGTTTTTCCCTCCCCCGGTGTAAAGCTTCATTGCTCGCTCTAAACCCCACCCTCGCGAAGGGTCGACGTACTCTTATAATTATACCGAATGCAAAATGTCCACCCAATCCTATACGTTTTTGTCACGGTTTTTACTTGGTAAATCAAAGTCCCTAATTATTATAGTGTTTAACGTTTGGATTTACAACCAGTTTGAAGATTTGACACCGTGTATAAGAACTTTCATCCTGCTTTTCCACCGAATTTGTCCTTATTGCCTTTGATCTGTAACACCAATCTTGTCTGGTGTTCGGTTGTAAATTTTACGTGCATTTTGATCCCGATTTCCTCAACCGATTCGAAAACCGAACCGTATCAGGTTCCGTGGCTTTCCCAACATGGGTCGTTTCACACTTCTGAATAAAACAGCTCGGCTAAAAAGTTGCTCCGTTCACACATACGCGATCTTACTCTCTTAAAGGTAATGTCATACTTTGTTTTTTATCAAAGAAATACAGATTCATGGGGAAAAATATCAAGACAGATACGGTAACAGTCATCTGTGAAGATTGCAGTCCCATACGATGCCTACTTTTTGAGAAAACAGTGAAAAACAGCCACAGTATTTCTTAAGTCTTTACTCTTTTATTTTTGATCTTTTAAAAGATCAAAAAGATTTTCGGTCGTTCTTTTACTAATTTCTGGAAAAATACACCATTTCAGGCGGAACCATTTTAACGGTATGTTTCTACCAGCATCATCTTCATACCCTGAAAGTTATATGTAAAACATTTCTGTTTTGGTTTCGTACCAAAGTATGATACTACCTTTAATTTTAACACCGTCTTATACACCGTTCAACCCCAGGTATAGTGTAAGTTCAGTGTGAACGCACCCGGAGTAAATACTGCATTCTCACTATGTCATTTGATTATGCTCAAGGTTTTTTTGCGAGGTGATATGTCTTTGTGACCTCAAGTTCGAAAGACGAAAGAGGCCACAAAAAAGAAAATGTGAAAAAGATACGTGTGACCACCGGCTGATAGAAGCTTAATTACATGATCAGTGTTTATTTGTTCTCGTTTACATGATCAGCCAGTGGGGCTGGGCACCAGGGAAAGTTGACAAAGCACAAGTACCGACAAGAGCAAAGCACATGCACAAAAAAAACCCGCGCGTCAAACCAATGTTTGCGTTTGAAACATTACCCTAGACAGCCTCACGGTTGCTTTTATACGCACATACCCCCCATATCACTCGACAATTGCGACCGGCAAAAAAAAAACACCTATACACCGGTTAGAATTTCCTGCTCGCTACGCACTTAAATCCTCTTCGGAACTTCACGAGGCTACGCTGGGAATTAATTAAAACATCACGGTGATAAGCCAATGTCCAAAAATCTCCGATTACAGTATCTTTAGTTCCCCACCTCTTTCCATAAAGGTTGATGCGAACTTGACCGTATACACATGCAACGATTAATTACGTTGGATAATTAACACACGGGTATAATGTTGGGTACGGTTCGTGGATTATAAATAATGCGTAACCGATATAGGTCATGATCTCAGGCTCTGCAGCATCCTCATACTTGATTTGCTTATACATGTACCAAGTTGAGGGTCGTTGAGAAACATGTAGGCAATGATGCCGACCAACATATCGTACACATGCGTGTCCATAGTCACTAATGGTGAATAATTACAAAAGGCCATTGGCGTGATATAACCTGCAACTGGCCTTGCTTTAACCATTTATACACACCTCTGTGTAGCGACACCTCTGTGCTCATTACATTAGCACACCATGAATTTCAAAACCGGTGGGTCTCAGGCCAAATTAGAAATGCATTCATACAAGCGAGGTAGATTACATTACGGCGGCATTTTAAGTGGATATGGTGTGTTTGTTCTATAGTCCGGATCCGGTGTTTGGTTTGCTTACAAAATGCCACGCGTTTATAGCTAGCTAGGCCTATATCTCCGCTCGGCTGGTAACCTGCTAGAGTGGTAACCGGCTGGTACTCGTAATAATGACGTTCCTCTTGGTTTGTTTGATTATTGTTTAAATACATGTACGGACAGAGACATAAATGACCGGAGAAATAGCGATTCTCCTAATTTTAAAGGTGTGCTAGAGACTAGAGTCCTCCTAACTTGTGTTTCAATTCGGGTGTCTGTGGACTTTGGGAGATCATAATATTGGGTGTCTAAAGTGACCGTGTAAACAGCGTACTTTTTGTGCATAATTTGCATAATTCTATCTCCCGAGCCGAGCCGGCGCACAATGTTTTTCATGTGTACTCAACAAGCACCGAGTATGCACTATGCTTATGTCGGTGAAGGACAAGCCTAATTTGCCATAAGCGTACTTTTTAGCTTTAGTTTATGCCTATGGGTCCCATATACCTCCATGGTTAAATCTTGCACCAGGTACGCACGTACAGCATGCGCATAATAATAGGCCTACTGGGGCAACCCACACCACCTTACAAGATCACTAGACTTGTTTGTGTGGTTGTCCTTGTGTATAATTCAAGGCATATAATCATCTGCATGCAGTAACCTAATAGAACGGTTTGTTGCATATTATGCAGACTCCTAGGCGTTGTGTACAGTACACCGTATACTGCATGCATGGCAATGACTTTGACGAACGATCCACAATTCAAGGGAGGTGACCTTTATTTCCAGCCGCTAGCAACTACTATACTGCCTTGCAAGATGTCAAAAAAAAAAACACACATCATATTTTTGCTCCTGCATTCGGGAACAGGCTTAGATTCAAAGTAGTCTGGTATCCGTTTTCTTTGTAGAATTGGTGTTATCTTTCCCAACGGGCATACAAGGAAGATGACAAGATGGATGCACCGTGAATAAGGCGCATATAGCCTCGAAACTCCAAACCACCAATATGGCGCAGCCCTCTAAAAATGCCCGGTGAGCCCAAATTCCAGTACAACTAAGGAATACCTTTAATCTAAATAAACAGTCACATTGGCTCCGTGTATTAAAGAGCTCAAATCTTAGAAAGAGATCATGCCACGAAATACTCTTTCCAGAATCAAGCTTTAGAAATAGGTAGGCCTATAACTTCTACAAAGATCCATTTATTTAGCATTGAGAAGCCGTGACTTTGAATGGCACCCGAACAAGACAAAGTGGCGAGTATATTGCAGTAAATTAATCAAATTTTCAGTCATAGTAGTCTTTAAAAAGCTGGGGTGCCGATGCCAGCTTTTGCACCAAGTCGTCCAGTGCCATGAAGGTATAGTGACCGAATGGACGGTGCGGCCTTGCGTGTACGTGGTTAACGCTACTACGGTTATTGTTAAACGCACGGCACTCTCGATCGTGTTCAAGGAAACGCATACATGTTATCTTAAAGCTTAAGCAAGTGCCCCTCCCGATCCTGCAGTGGTTAAAAACCAATATATTAGCCAATGATTTATATTTGCATTGGGCATATTATATACGAACACCCGTATGGCATCTCCACCCTCTGTACATCGACAAGAGATCCTTAATATTCGTTTTTGCCCCGAAGACTGTCACTTAGTCGAAGACAAACACAACTGCACCGTACACATACAGGCTCAACATTTTGCCAGCTCAAGTTCAATGATATCACCACACTATGGCTGACGGAGGACAAATTATAGGAAGACGAAAGGGGGGGGGGGGGAGAGAAATGGGACTCGACTTTTCCCACTTGCCAGTCAACGCCCCGAGGGAAACGGCGCATGCCCACACCGTTCAATTTGAGTCCCCGGAAGTAGTGTCCGGGTCCGGAAACTTAAAGCCGTGTACGTGTTGACGCGCACCGCGCGGTATAACAGCACCCGTCCGGGCCGGGCGGGCGGAATATACCTGCCGCGCCCGCGGGGCATTGGGTAACTAAGCCTGCATTAAGTTACCGTGTAAAAATCGCACAGGGGTGTGTGTGTGTGTGCTAACTTGAAGTCCGCGCACACAAGTGGGTACAACTTCAGCCAATGTTGATACTTGCAGTTATAATTGAGTTGTTATACTTGAACAGGATGAGCGGTTTAAACGCAGAAGCGAACGCCCAAGCGTAAGCCACACGAGTGATATAAAAGCTTATTATGCAAAGATATAGTTTTAAGTTTCTGTAAAAACTTCTAGGCCTACGCGAAATTATAATTACTGAGACTGAAATTCTCACTGAAAATGGTCCCTCTGACAATCTGGAGAGTCTTTTAAAGAAACAGTGCAGGATTGGTATCATACCCAAACAGAAATGTACACATATTTATGGTGCTGCATGGTATGGTATCATACCTTTGAAATATTTCCGCCTGAAATGGTGTATTTATCCAGAAATTAGTAAAAGATCAAAATTAAAAGAGAAAAGACTTAAGAAATACTGTGGCTGTTTTTCACTGTTTTCTCAAAACGTGGGCACCGTATGGGACTGAAATTTTCACAGATGACTGTTACTTTGATACTTTTTTGCCCATGAATCTGTATTTCTTTGATAAAAACCAAATGATATAACCTTTAAACTGTATGGCTTTCTCCATGATTTCTTTTCGTTGTGGGTGCACCCTCATCTAAATAGCTCAGTCCTAAATCAATTCGCCGAGCTGATTATCATATTCTGTCGTGCAATTCTAGTTAATATATTGTGTAATTATGACGTGTTATCCCAACCTGGGGGTTCAGTGTTTCAGCCTGTTGTGGAGAAATTTTGGCTTAAAACTTAGCCCTACATTGTTTTGAACGTGGAGTATTGCTTCATGGGAAAAATTGACATTTTGGGGTGTTTTCTTTTCTTGGAGCAATTAGCAAAAAATCTGATCGGCTAACAAACCAAACATTGAAAGGAATCGGGTAGATGACGGTTCAAGCTTTGTTTTGCATTATTGCACCAAACACTGAGAGACTCCTGGACAAGATTTTGTTGAACTGTGAAGTTGAGGGATTTTACACTAAAGTCAATGGGACATTATTTAAAGCGGTGCACCCTTGTTAGTATGACAACATACGCCACCAAGCGGTGACTTTCATGCGAGCCAGGCGCCCCAACCCACCCACCCCCCTTAAACTGTCACAAATGCCAGGAGTGTCTCTTCTTTTACGGCGAGAATTATCGTCTGAATTTATCCATTGATTCGTCAGGCTTGGAGTGATTGATGAGATGTAGGCCCTATATATAGAGAGAGAGGGAGAAATCAACCCTTCGACTCCTTCAAAAACCGACACCATATCCCTTGCCGCATGCACCCATTTTAATTAATTAAACTTTTACGTGACGATATTATGAGCTCGCGCCGACCGGTCGAGATGACTTTTCACGGCCGGGCGCACAGGCCGAATAGCCGGGGTTCAGGTCGCGTATAACACGCCGGTAAACTATAGCGCATGCCGGTCTTTTTTTCTTTTTATATACCGTCTTGACTTTATTAAATTTTCCCGCAGCTGCAGCGAGTTGTGAAAACAAAGTCAGAGAAAAAACTGTGCCAAATATTAATATAAAAACATGTATATTGCCGGTATTTTTCTTTATAATTATGTATCGTTTATGCCTCTTAAATGGCTGAAAGAGAGTTTTTTGTGCAACGCGGTCTGACCAGTAATTTTTAATTTGATGAATTTTTGTGCGAAATCGTCCCCAACGTCTTCTTTTGATACTTACCGTTAAATATATTCGATTAAGTCTCATTAGCATTATACACCGTCAGGCTCACTCAGGTCTCGACCGACATTTCCCAGATTTAAAGGCAGCGTGCAGGATTTGCAAGGCCTCCAAAATAAAATTATTGAGTTTGAGACAGAAAATGGACTTAACAGTTCGTAAACAGTGCAAACAGTCACCATGGGAAATCTTGGTTCATCAAATGCTGTTCCTTTTTCAAGGAAATCAAGATTTAATGTCTTTTTAAAAAAGATCGTTCGTCCGAACGATTTAGTAGCATTTCAAAAGCGTGATGTAACCGTGAAGGATTCGGAGGGGGCAATATTATTTCGGCTTTATTTCTGCTATCCAGATGAACAAAGCGTAAAAAGGTACATGAAACAATGTCTGTAAGGAAGTTTAAGACCTTCACGTCTGTTAAAGTACCAAATTTAGCCAAAATGCACATCTTTGCAAATTATATGCTCCATTTAATGACGTATACAAAATGCAAGATAAAAAGACCTTCCATCTTTAGCATTATTTTTTTTTTTCGCGAACAAAAACTGAGCGATGAATTTATTTGTCAACACACTGACTGTTCATCACCTTGTGGCAACTGACGTATACGTGGATTTTTTATGGGTTCTGTGTCAAAAAAGCTTCTCTGGTCGTTTCTTTTTTCTCTCCTCCATGATGGAATAGCTTGTGTAGTTTAAGATGTATATAAATTATCGGCATTAAAGGCATAATACAGGATTGGTTAAAGGTGACAGAACAGCTGCAGACTGTTCATAACTTGATTTGCCATGGGAATAAAAAACAAACCTGTGAAATATTCAGCTCATATCATCATCGGGAAATGAAGAAAACAGCGAAAAATTCTCACAGTATTTTGAAATCTATTCACAGGAGTTTTGATTTAACCCCGAGATCAAAACTGTTTTTAAATTTGGTCGTTGTTTTACTATATAAATAAAGCGGTTTCGCAAGCGAACGGATACGGTTAGCGCGCCGGATACGTCACTAGTATTTGTGTACTTATGACGTCACATTTTACTGATGACGTCACATTTTACCGCTATCCGTTATCCGTCTATGAGGCATGGATATCTTACTCGCCTATGCGTAAGTATTAAACGCGTAGCGAATATCAGTTTTCTCGTAATTCTCTGTTCAATTTTTGTCATGTGCATGTTTAGATTAAAAAGAAAGGATTTGCTGAACACGAATATGTCATTTCTATGCATTTCAAAACTTAAGAATAAGACAAAATCACTCTCAAAGTCAGGGACAAAAGTGGTTCTCCGTTGTTGGAAATAGTTACGAAACATCGGAATCGGCTGTTGACGTTTACGGATAGCTAAACGTACGCGTATAAGTATCCCTTCGCATGCGAAACCACTTTACTTATTGACTAAGACGAGTTTTACTATTCCAAACGTCGACTTTGCAAGATGGATATCTGGATAAGTGGAATGGCACTCTTAGAGCACCGTAGTTGTCATACCGCCCACAAGTCGTTCACATTTTTTCACTGATATTGCGGTTTCTAAACGTATGACCTTGGCTATACTTTGTCGTCATTTCGAGGAATTTTTATCCCAAATTTCAGACAGCAGTGATGACAATCATCACTGGAAGAAAAATAAAACAACCAGTACAACATGATTGAATGTTCCCCCGTGATCATGCCGCGTGTAGCAGTGCATACGCCATGCAGTGATGATTGGGTTACCACGCTGTCACATAAATCATATTTCAATTGAGCGCATATACACGTCATGATTCAATGGCTTTTATTACATTGGAGATTGTACACATGACTCGTTGGAACCAACGAATACGTTCTACCACATTATACAATTGCCACAAATAGGCCTACATGAAATAACGTGCTTGTGCATAATTTCGGCTCAATCCGTCCATCGGTTCATAAGAAAATAGTACATAAATAAATAAATAATAATTTTGTTCATAAGAATTAAGAAGTAATAAAAATATATATAATAATGTTAATAAATTGCGTTTAGTAACGAATTTTCTCCCATAACATGGGGTTATTTTGTAACTTTGAAGGCAAGAGATGATTTCAATGATTATCCCTCTTTTCTTCTTAAAACTGAAACATTTTGGTCTAAAAAGGAATTCAAAACGGCAGTTCTTGTCCTAGTATATAACCATATCTAAACCGTTATATGTTTAAAGGTTAAACTGTGCGTGCAAATGCCTGTGTTTCGACAGTAGCAATCAAATGTTGTATACCGTCTCTTTCAATAATGCACCGGGTATAAAAAAAGACGGGCTTACTAGTAAGCCTGCGGCCAGCACCGCTAAGTCCACGTCGAAATACCCATGATACAAGACAGCTAAGCTTAGTATTTCATCACTACTTCCCTTTCAATAATACAACGCCTACATCATTTTGAAAGAAAGAAACTAAATAAATAAATAAATAAATACATTCTCGGCTAGATCTCGGTTTGCTGAAGGAATTGAAATGAGAGGGAGTATAGCGATGACATAATTGCCTGGATCGAGGTACGAGAACCGTCCGCCCGTAGTTACAACTCGCCCGATGATTCATGGGATTTCACGGCATGGGTTTTTGACAGACGCGCCGGTCGTGGAAACAATTTTGCTTTCTCAAATGGGCTTAACTTTGATAATGTCATATGTATCCCCCCCCCCCCCCCCGAATGCCAAACTAGCACTAGAATTTAGCACAATTTCGTAATTCACAATATTTTGTATTTTTATACTTTTTTTGAAAATAAACTTCATTACAACTGCGTATCCTAAAAAAAAAATGTCGCCGAAGCGCCCTCACTAGACCAATAATATTCAGTTATTTCTGCAGCAATGTCACCACGCTTGTATGTTATAATAATGGATCACTGGGACGCTAATTAACACTTTACGGCACTCTTATCCACCTTACCTGTTGGCTAAAAGAGGGCGCTATATCGTGGCCATCTTTAGAGGCGGGTACACTGAGCAATTTTCACAATGCCTACAATTTCAATACGGTTAATACAATCAAAAGTTAATTCTGATAAATACTAGATTTCTAAATTCACTTCATGGCAACATGCATTGTTCAATGGATTGGTTTCTGAAACAGACCTCAAAGATGGAGTCCGAAACAGCGCCCTCACGTGACCAATCATAATGTCTTTTGCATTTGAACTACATGGTAGCTTAATCACTCACTGATCGATCATTATAAGTCCTCTTCAAGCCTATTATGGGTGCATTAGTTTAGCTCCCCCGGGTCGACACCAGTCAACCTCGTCCCCATTCTCTCGTTTGTTTTGTGCAGTATAGCACGACCATTCCCAGTAAGGCCTGACCCGTGTTAGCTAAACGAATGCACCCAATGGTTCGTGTTTGGGGAAAAGGGGCAAAGTTGAGATCAACAAAATGTGCCCGCGTCACAATCATGCTTGCAAAAGACTCATCAGCGTCTAAACCAATGATTGATGGTATAGTGCCGATAATGCAGGGATGTTTTGCTAGGTCTGATTTGCGCCAATTTGCACGACACAAATTTGACATACCAATCCGCTGAAGAGGGAGACATTCCGTCCATTTCAACGGCTGCACCATGATCCATCTTTAGTCAGAGTCCGGGGACCAGTGTAATTAATCGCCATAACCGTATATTTGCAAATCACTTTACACGGTGCCCGTCCATTACAATACCAGACTGTTCCAACACTTTATGCCATCAGTTGAAACCCCCTGTGTTTGGCTATTCGCTATTGGTCAAACACACTCAAAAACGCTTTGGTGTCCCTATATACCCGTCTTTGCAAACAGTCTATGTTCTATATATGCAATGGTACTCATTAGTCATTCTGACTGTAATTATTATTGTATGCAATGGCCAATATGCAATACGAAGCCCTACGATCGATCGTAACTGGAGTTACGATCAGGATAACCCATCATATCCTACATAGGGCTGCAATGCATCATAAGTCTTACGCCTTTTGATAATAAGCTACGATGAGTTTGGTGAAATCGACTCCTGGTTTTATGCAATGGAGTCACTTGTGGGATTTCATTTTTGTTTCATGTATTTGCAACTTTTTCAAAGTGTTATATACGTTTAACGACCCCTGGCAAATTAAACCGACAAATCCCCCAAATCAATAAGGTTGAAACTTCTGAAATTCTACCCATTGCATCAGGACCATACACGGCTTGTACCCAACTAGATTTACAGCCGTTGCAAATGCAATTCACCTTTAAAATGTTCTTCTTTTGTGGTATCGCTATTTTTTTTTTTTATATATATGCACTCAATTTGTAATTTGAATAATTCCGTGATTGCTATAAGAGATACCGTGTCCTGCCGAGGCGCTGGCGTCCTTCAGAAACTTCGTTTAGTATTTCCACTTGACACGTTTAAGTAAACAGTGAGAGAGATTTCCATTTCATCACTTTCCTCCTTAATGTGCGAATTTTGTTCTCCTAGCTCCCTTTGGCCTTTTTGGTTTCGGAAAATCATGTGAAAATTCTCCCTGATGATAAGTAGACTGTATACTCCCCAGGGAGTTGAGATTGTTTCAGGAATGTAATAATTGTATAGCCCAATGACAAGGGATAATAGTAATACGCGCATAGAGACGTCATACGTTGATTGTGATATTATTATTATTATTAGGTATAAGCAAAATAATACATCGATGAAAAATGAAGCTTGTTGGACTATTGGGTTGTTCAAATTGTTTACAGAGCGGTGAGCACAGCAGTAACGTGTCGGCACGATTTGAGGTTATAACGGCGCCGGTGTGCGGAGACCCATGAGATTTAACACGGCTGGGCAAAGGTGCGTTTACCTAGATAAGATGGATTTAAACTAACTGACATTCTATCCAAACAGTCTCGAGCAAGGACCTTTTCCGGACCAGTTCAAGCAGAGTGGAGTTTTTAAGCCAGGGAATTTGTCTTTAATGCACCAAATCGGTGATGAAGACAAACATTTTTTTCCTCTCTCTCTCGTCTGCTTCTGCTTGTGTGTTTTTATATCTTGAATCTGTGCCTATGCTCTTTGCAAGGGCCTCTTCAACCATGCTTCAACCCAGCGAAATCACAGGAGTCGTATTATTAGCACGAGATTTATGTTGCCAGCGTGTTGTGCACAAAATTGGATTACCTTACAAATGAGATTGGCGCGTCTGGTTTCAAAAGCCAATCAGAAATCTGCCTGGGACGAGTCATCGGGATGCCGACGGGAGTTCCATGACGAGTAGAAACAAATATTGCTCCCGATCTGATTTTTGCTAGGGGGGGGGGGGGGAATGGGTGATGCTGATTAATTGAGAGGACTTCGAGAATATTTTGGACTGCGTTCACGTTGGTTAAAGGTTAACAGTATAATCAAAATTGGGAAAGGGTGAAAGTGCTTTAAAATTATTGCTTAATACATAATTAATGACTATATAAATTTATATGTTTATGTCTAAAGTGCTTACTTTTGACCAAAAACGTTACAAAATCAGTACATGTATGCCCCGCCCCCCAAAAAAGTCCCCCTTGGAACCGATCCACGCAACAAAAGCAAGTGACGTCACATACAGAACAAGTATAGGCTCACCACACAGTATACTGCGTGGCGTTCTGCATGTGATGTAAGCAAGGTTTTTCGTCGCGAAAAGTGGGGTGCTAAATTATGGGCCTAAAATACCTCCGTTTTCTATGTACAATATTTTTTACCACAAACAATGATAAACAGGTTTAATTTTATAGCAATACAGATGTATTTAACTTCATATGTGTTTTGATTACAGTAAACATTTAAAACGTAAAATGACGTTGAAGCGATTTTTGTTTTATTTACACCGTTAATGCTGCATTTCTATTTAGGCGCAGCAATGGTTTTAGCCGTAAGTTCATAACAACATTCATTTTTTGAATCATTCTTTGACCGTGTGACCCTAACGTTATTCGGTCGGCACAATTGTCGCTCTTTGGAACCCAAAAATGTATGGTGTTACGGTACCATACGCACCATAAATTTTGCTCAATAGGGCCGTTTCTTTATTCCTCGATCGAAGATAACTTTCCCAGTATTTCCTGTGGTCTTTCAGCACATTATAAAAATTTCTATTTAGAGTATTATTATTTTCTGCAAATGTTTTTTTTTATGTTCTGTTAAATAAAAGAAACATCTTCTGTAAGTTTACCTAAAGGCCTGCAATAATCGCCTTTATTAGGCTCAACAATCTGGAAACATTATCACTTTGTGTATACAGCATATGAACGGTAATAATACTGCAATTCTCAACGATATCTTTAAAATTTTTATACGACTTATGTTTGCCAGCCAAGACTGGCAAAGTGATGAATGCAACAGCCGTCGACGATAAAGTACGAAGATAAAACCCAAGGAGCGCTTTATATCCCCGTGAAATATAGGGGTTATCCGCCGGCCCGGGCAATCGATAGCGACCGCTACAGGGCCAATAAACCCGGGCTGATGACAGTCACTCCGCAAACGGCAAAGACCCAATTTAGATATTTCATATGACTTGAGTTGGGCAGTACCAATTTGCAAGACGTTGAGGAGGGTGGGGGGGGGGGGGGGGGGGGGGTTGCATGCGCGGGGGCTCCAGTATTTATTATCAGTGTGTGTGTACTTCATGCTTCGCCGGGGGGCCGTGGAGTGTACTGCAGGGATCCATGTCGAACGCTGCGGTGCACGAAGTGCCCAAAATGCAGATCATAAAATTCAATATTAGGAAGGAAAAACCCCGCCAGTGACTATAAGGATTTCATTACCTGAGCAGCGAAAGCAACAAGAACTCAGTTTTTATTCTATAGTTGTTTGTTTGTTTACCATTTTGTTTTGTATTTTATGGAGAAATCGTCAACCGATATGACATACATGCTGTGATGGTTTCAACGGGGGTTTGGGGTCGTGCATAATTCAATTGTCAGCTTTAAAGGTATTATCATGCTTCGGTTTTTAAATGCAGATTCATGGGCAAAAATACCAAGACAGAAACAGTAACAGTCATCAGTGAAAATTTCAGTCCCATACGGTGGCCACTTTTTGAGAAAATAGTGAAAAACGCCCACGGTATTTTAAATTTTTTTTCCACATGATGATGTTCCAAAAATCAAAATTGTTGTTGGTCACTGGTTTTACTCTTTTCTGGATAGAAACAGCATTTCGGGCAGAAATAGTCTAACGGTATGTCTCTACCGTCATCATCTTTATATCCCCTATAAGTTATACGTAAATCTGTGAAGATTTCTTTTTCGGTATTCTACCAAAGTATGATAGTACCTTTAATACAAAAGGTTGTGAGGTATATATCCGTGGTGGGGGAGGGGTTGCAGGTGAATTGGGTTTATAAGGACTTGGCGATGGGGTTCGGAGTCATCACGGACTTGAGGGTCCCATGAGGCATATGACACGGGTGAGGTGCCCCACGCTCGCTTCCCCGGGGAGAGCTTCCGGACGCCTCGCTAGCTTCGCTATGACACCGTGGGCTTAATACCTAATTGGCAGACACCTGTTGCTGTATCCATGGTAACTATCCGTTTCCCATAGGGGTTCAGAAACGTCTAACGTTGGTCTTGTAATTCTATTTTTTTTTTTATCTCAGTGCATGGGGGAACAATAACCTTTGCAATGATCAGACCTATAGGCCTACACGAATCTTTAAAGGGCATTTTATAACATTGGTATTACAAACCAGAACAGAAATGTTCACAGAATTTAGCCGTATCCTCTTTGAGTGAGCCTTGTACCGGTTGCAGCATTGCTGCGCGTATCGGTGAAATGATCCTTGGGATATGGCGGTGTGTCGGTGTGCGTGGTTTCATGGTTTCTGACTGCCAAACGAACAAAGATAATAACCCTTTCCTTTGTAAAGACGGTAATGTTAGAAACATACCGTAAAAACGTTTCTGCCTGAAATGCTGTATTTATCCAGAAAAGAGTAAAACCAAACACCAAAAACGTTGTTGATCCTGGACAGATCAAAAATGAAACAGATATTTTCCATTGGCCTAACAATATTGCAACGGGTTTTCGCTGTTTTCTATACTGTTTCAAAATTCACTTTTTGGTAACCTCGTTCAGTCAACTTCAGTTTGTGAAGTGACGCTAATAGCAACAGTTTAAGAGGCCTATGTCACGCTTAATTAGGACCTAAATCCACAACGGGAGATTTATTTGGTCATTTGCATATGGCTTGACATTATTGGTTCCAAAACATCTCGAGTAACATGAGATGAAACGGTATAAAAACGGGAGAAATCATTCCCATAGATCTGCCTGTGTCATTTAACCTTTGTGAAAGAAGGTTTATAAGATGGAAAAGATAAGAATTACAATAACGACCTATAGCAACTACAAAAAAGGACAATGCTCAGAGTTATAGGTGGGCATGCAGATGTTTGGATCCTAGCATGACTTTGAGAAAGATCCTTCTGAGGATCGAAACGTTAGGCCATCCTAACATCGGACATTTTTCAGGGATGAGATTTCTCAGATTAAAATCTGATTTCAGATTTTTTTTTTGGGGGGGGGGATTTCAGATTTTTTTCCTCACAGATTGTGTACAAAAGTATAGGAGATTTTCAGATTTCATACTTTTTATGCTCCCTGTCAGCTGTTTTCAGACATTTTTATCATTGGTCAATCTCATACCTGATTTTTTTTAAAATTATGTCAGGTTATTATTTTGGTTGATGAGCAGTTTGCAGCAGTTTATTGACCAAATGTGATGAGTATAATCATGCATGGCAAATAGGGGCCTTTCTTGAAATTCACGACCGATTTTAAGCTGTCAAACAGGACGGTAACGTGCGACACCAATCTTATCAACACTTAGAGTTATTCATGAAATCACCACACGCCGTTTCTCTTCATTTTGTCTTCTCAACTGTTGCTGTATCTTCCCTGATACAGAATCCTACATCCCGGATTCTCACCAGGGGCCAATTTCGTAAAACTGTTAAGCACAACAATATTATTTGCTAAGCATGGCATTTCTGTCTTAATGAAAACAGGGTTTACAACCAGATGTCCACGTGTTGTGTATCACTTGTGATTGTTCTTTGGCTGTTGTTCGCTTACCATGAATATCAAATGGAATATTCAATGGTGGTTTGTTTTATTGGGCGTGACATTTTTGTGCTAAGCAACTTTTTGTGCTTAACAGTTTGATGAAATTGCCCCCTGGCTATACGGTCAAGCTGCGCGTTATAAGAGCAGAAAATGCAATCATTGAGGTGTTATAGACTAAACTTCTTTCACATTAAACCAGAGTAGGATAATTTCTCCCATGGGCGCGCTTCGGGTTATACGAAAGCCCCGAGGGGTACGTTTCAACGACGTGAAAATATTCACCGTCTTCGGAATGAAAATGCGAGCCTGCCAAAAGCATGCGATCACGGTACCGGTATTACCCCCATGATACGGAGGCCGGCAAGAGTCCGGCCATGCAGTCACGTCCGCGTTATGTTCTATCACTATCAGCGCACCATTCGTGAAAGTTTTCAGTATGGCGAGCTTGCTAATGTGTTACTTACCACACTTACTGCCCATAGGGTATGTATAATTCATGCAGTCCGCCCGTGGTGACGGAAAACGTTTTGAAGAATGTCGTTTACTTTCCATTTTTGTCACCAAATGACTGTAAGGCCGTGTCACACATCTCTGGCTGCGGCTAGGCTGCAAATAACACACGCGTCTATGGAAACGGCTGCAGTCACTGGCTAGTGGCTGCCATAGGTGCGTGTGTATAAATCTGCGGCCGTAGCCATATATTTGGGACACTGCTTAATGCTGCAACAGCCAATACACCATTAAGTTAACATCGCACAAAAGTTTGTATTTGTTTTATAATCAGTCTGTAGACCATAGGTCTAAATTCGAAGAAGTCTCACCCGCCCTCCTCCCCAAAAACAAAGCCCCGAAAATTCCATGGTGGCTTCTTTGTAAAGCCTGCCCAACTTTGTTATTCAAGAATATTAACTTTAAACTTTAAACTGAGCCAATTTCACGCATACAGCGTTCATTATTTTGTTGTTACGGCACCTTGAAACAAGGTATTTACGAGAGAAAAAAGACCCTAAATCCTCCTTAGATACTGTTGGAAATCCAAATAATGTCGACTATAGCTCTAAGATTTAGAGCCAGGATTGGATATTGGATGTATGATCAACAACCTATTTAGAATAACTCCCAAGTTTTTCTGTACCTGTTCAATAGGTGACCCAATAGGCAGTCTTGTTGTTTTTCTGTGTTGGGTATACGTGGCCACGTACAGCGAAATCATCCGTGATTGCAAAGCACATCAAATGAAACTGATTTCAATCTTTAAGTTGCTTGGAGTTAGAAAGGCCTGACGCGTTTCGATCCTATAGCAGGATCTTTATCGAAGGCTTCATCTTTTTTTTTTTAAGAATCCTTCCCCTTTTCTGTTTGCATACTCCTAAGACAACTGATAACCCAACTAAATCTTAATCTCCGAACCGGAACATAACGATACGGTAATCCAACGGGGCGAGGTTCTGCTCTGATCGTCCGCCGTGGGTTCTCGGCGGTCAAGGGTCCCGTGCCCGCAAGGTCAGGGATGACATTATGCCGCGTCTTTGTTCTGATATAGATCGCCGCGTCCTCGACCGTAAATCCAAGTTATCTTGTTTGTTTTCCTCTCAAAGATGCATGCCCCTTGAAAACACCGAACGACTTTTCTTAAAGTGTGAACGGTGAAACCAAAAATGAAAGAAAATGATGCATTTAGGTCAAATTAAAATTTTCCAAAAAGGTGTATTCTGGAGACAGGTTATATTTGAAAGTGAACATTTGGGAGACGTCGAGAATTAGGGAGACATTTTTATGTCATCCTAGCTATAAGGTTACCAGCTACCTTTTAAAGACACATTAACCGTCCATAATTTGATAAAAGTCAGAGAATGCTCTCAATATGAACATGTGAATTTCAAGTTCATTGGTTTGGATTAAGACGTTTTTATCTTAGGAAGATCACAAATCCTGTGCAAATATTTTAAAAATACCGTGTGGGAATTTTTCTACTGTCTTCTAAAAAAGTTGGCACCGTATGGGACTGAAATTTTTTACAGATGACTTTTCTGTGTCGTCCTTGATATTCATGCTCACGAATCTACATTTCTTTGACAAAAACCAAAGTATGAAATTACCTTTAACAAGTGTGATCTGTCAATTAATTTTTTTTAAAGTGTTAGAATTCATTTAAAACCGTATGACTAATCCCGCCCGTGTGAAACAGATTCGCGATTTCACGTCACAAAATGAACCTATTAGCTCGAGCTTCTGAAACTGCATGGCCGGGGTTACCTCAAAACTTAACACAGTCGAAAAAAATGTATCAAAATTCCGTGAAGAAGAAGAAAAAATAGTTCAATGAATGAATGAATTACATTCGTCATGCAGCTAGCCGAATATGACTCGGCCAAGTTTTTCGCCCCAGGGCTATGCAAGTAAGTATCAGTGGCAAGCCCTCTGTGGGTTTTACAGGGGGAACGGACGGGGGATGTAGGCCTAATAGTGACGGCACAGGCGCGACATGCACGGTAATATTCACCGAGGAAAATCAGGTTTCCCCCACACCTCCACCTCCCCCCTCCCGTCTCCTCCTGTTTGATTTGGGTTCACGTTTGATACGGAACGCTGCATAAATCCTGCATCATTTTCCGGAGCACGAACCGGGGCCGTGTGTTCCATATCTTGGCACATTACATCACACCTTTGCCTCCTTCCTTTAAAGATCTCTTAACAATATTTGAATTTTTCCCTCGCGAAGACTGATTTCTTTTTCTGTTTCTCAATAGCACCTCTTTCCATTTTCTTCTGAATGATGGTCACACATACAGATGAATTTTCCTGAAATTTGATCATTGTTTGAACATTCCGTGCATATTCTGTTTTAGTTCGACTTTTCAGGGTTTTTTTTTTTTCAAATGCCGATTTGCAATTTGAAACAATCAACAAAATTCAACATTTTGTTTGATGAAGACTAGCAGTTCCAGCAGCTGAAACGTCGCTACCGGCAACACGACATCGCGTGACATTGTTCACTTTTCTCCTTAAAATTCAACATGTTATACTGAAAGTTATGAGGTCTGCGGTACTGGTACATGACTCGAAAAAGCAAAGGATTATAGCTTTTACGCGCCCAAAATTGAAATGGTTTACCATTGGGGCAATTGAGTTCGAGTTTTTATATCGCGATGCCACATATTTGTGACTCGCTCTGTGAAAATGAGTCATATTTCACTCAGCATGTTAACAAGTTATGGCTAATGAAACATGTGAAGAGTTTGTAGAATTATAGGATCATTCTGTGTTTTAGAATGAGTATACCTCTAGATTGTAGAATGCTACAGACCTTAAACATAGACCATATTAAACCTCATGAGGCATTCTTTCTCATCATGTAGGCTATATAACTCAGTTTGTCAAATGTGTGACTTATGCCTCATTGTCACAGAGCCGGTCACATTTACGACATTAGAGGCGAAACTGTTCTCTTTTTGCCAAAATCTGAGGAACAATAACAATAACAATCCTTCTTTTGCAACGACTTTGTCTTCAAGTAACAATCCAAAATGCTGCGTCAAGAACTCGTCTTCGGCAATGCTGGGTTTACTTTGTATTAATTATCATGTATTATATAGGCTTGTGGATATCTTAGTTGGTATACGGTGCCGGTACGGTATTTCGGTGGTCGCAGGTTCGAACGCCGCTCCAGTCAATTTTCGTTGCTCATCTTTTAATGACTTCAAACAATTCAGTCAGTTTACCTTGTTTTTCCCCTCGATAATTTAGTTTCTTTGATTTTGTTGTTTTGTTTGTCGTTTGCTTGATTTTCATCAGAAAAAGAGATTCTCTTAAAATTATTACATTTTTAAAACTATTTTTTGGTGAAGCGGGCTAATGTTTAACTGTTTTGTGATTTTTTTTATTGACCTGTATTTTGTATCAATCCTGCAGACTCGAATGAACCGATTGATGGGGCGTGGCTTGGCAAGCAATACTGGAGGGCGTGGGAGAGAACGTCGCCACCAGAATTACACCCCTTCAGTCCCATACAGGAACAAGTGAGTTAAACAATATTTTCTCGTACAGTTTAGGCTTTGGTGCGAGCTTTGGCTCTCAGTTTGTGGATTTTGGTTTTGGTTGAAGGTCACTTCCTTTAAAAAACAGAGGATCGTTTTATGAACATTCCCCTTTCTTGAAGGTAATATCATACTTTGGCTTTTGTCAAAGAAATAATACAGATTCATGGGCAAAATATCAAGGAAGATACAGTAACAGTCATCTGTGATATTCCCAGTCCCATACGGTACCCGCTTTTTGAGAAAACAGTGAAAAACAGCCACAGTATTTCTCTTTTATTTTTGATCTTTTAAAAGATCAAAAAGATTTTTGGTCGTTGTTTTACTCATTTCTGGATAAATACAGCATTTAAGGCAAACATATTTCAACAATATGTTTCTACCACCGCCATCTTCATACCCTGTAAGTTATAGGTAAATCTGCGGAAGATGTCTGTTTCGGTATGCTACCAAAGTATGATACTACCTTTAAGACAGGCCACGCACAACCCACACTCTTCCCCGGATAGTTTTACTGTAATATGCATTATGCATGTCATACAAGTTCATACTTGTGGATTGTAGCGTTATTGCAATGCCTTATTAAGGCGCTCTTCAGAGGGAGGGGTGAGGGATAAATTAAGATCGCAGGCAAAGCCATCCCTATAATCATACTTCTGACTGTATTCAAATGCATACTTTTGTGTGACTTGATTCCACTCGAGCCCGACCGAGGTCGCCGAGGTCGGAGCGGGACACTCGGCCGAATGTTCAGCGAAGGTCCGGCTAAGTACCTCAATCTATTTTTAGATTCAAATCATGGACATGCCATGTCGTGTGTTGAAATTGGGCTTCTCCTTTTCCCGGCACCCACTGCTAGATATGCCACGGTATCGTGCGATCATACATGATGCATGATCACTTAGCACACCTGCACTCATCAATTTATTTGTCACGACAGATTTTTTTCTTCTTCTTCATCTAATATTGCTGTCTTAAAGGTAGTATCACACTTTAGTAGCATACCAAAATTAAAAACAGAAATCTTCACAGATTTATCTATAACTTACAGGGTATAAAGATGGTGATGTTAGAAACATACCATTAACATTTGTCTGCCTGAAATGTTGTATATATCTAGAAAAGTGACCAGTGACCAAAATAATTTTTGATCTTTTAAAGATAAAAAATAAAAGAGAAAAGACTTCAGAAATGCTGTGGCTGTTTTTCACTGTTTTCTTAAAAAGTGGGCACCGTATGGGAGTGAAATTTTCACGGATGGCTGTTACTGTATTTTCCTTGATATTTCTGCCCATGAATCTGCATTTCTTTGACGAAATTCAAAGGTATGATACTACCTTTAAAGGTTTTTTTTTTTTTTTTTTTAAACTGTTCAACAAACGAAATTACGTGGAAATTTACTTAGGCCTGCATGCTTCTCGATATATTTATTATAATTAGAATATAATTATTATACATTTTAGAATCCGGATCAACGCTCTACAACATGAGTTTTGTTGGCTGTAGTATGTTTATTTTTTATTCAAATGACCTTTAGTTTCCCTCTGTGTACTCGATGGAAGACATCCTACACATTCCGTTGATCAGTTCCAATGATTCATTGTCTTGATTAAAAAGAAGAACTTATAGAGAAGACCTATAGCCAGTGTTAAGATCTAGCGGCCAATTTCCCGCCTTGGAAATATTAATCTTGGCAGAGTAATTCATTTTGTCTGCCCTAAGCCGAATGATAGCAATCACGAATATATATATATATATATATATATGCCTATATGTTTATTGGGACTGCCTTAAATGAGGAATATGTTTGAAGATGCTTGGCCCGATTCTATGTATGCCAAGTTCGTGACAAAAAATCCCACAGTTTAATCTTAAATTGCTCATTTTGTTCTACGAGATAGGAATTTGTATAAGTCTTGTTTGATTTATACATTTATACCTCCAAGCGAAAAATATTCTTTTGGTAGATGTTATGCCTCTCGAAATTAATTTGTTCGCACGAAATGTTTTATTAACTTTTCGCCCCCATGACGGGAAGTTGACCCCCGAAATACATAAAATCAAATAGCATTAATTAATCCTAGTGTTTTGCGATATAATTATATCCAATGAAGTTTTTGGTCCCGGATACATGTGATTCATTATAGCTATACTTACATTCAATATGGAATTCTGTACACAACCAATTGAATTGGTGATCGCCATTACTTTTTTTTTTGGCAAACCGCACCACAAACAAGGTTTGGATTTACTGCAAGTATTTTAGCCCTCTCCACCAAAACTGTGGAGAAGATTCCACTTTATCCGATTATGCTCAATCCGATTAACGCAGAGGGGAGCTTTAATTTTTTATCTTCTTGTCTCAGTGCCGAGAGCGTATTGCAATATCAGTGATATGAATTAAGTTCTTTCTAGCTTGGCGTCTGATTATGTCCACTGTGGTTAAGTATTGGACTCTGCTGAGTTACAGGACCAATATCTCGGATTGATTGCCTAGCTGGTCAAAAATGTATACCCCCGTATATGTTTTTTTGTTCATAACTGTTCCAAACAGAATCCCATTCAAACTGGTGAAGCCAACGAATTTGGAAAATATTATGATATGCCAGCTCGGTCGTGTTACTTCTGCAAATTCGAAGTTTTGTTCGTCAGCTTGCCCAGTTTAGAACCAGTGTGTCTAATGGCAAATGTTTAATAACAAGTGATCAACTTGCAAATAGCCACGGCCAACAGCGAGATGCGTAAAGAATGAATTAAATTATAGATTTATGATATGAAATAAACGATATTATATGAAGATTTACAGCTTCACACCGTATCCAGTACTGCAACAAGAAGACTCGTTAAATTGCCCAATATCCATCACTCGTAATTACAGATGTAATAAACAGGTTCATAATTGAAATACAATGAACGATGAGGCGTGACTGAAATGCATGTAGTGCGATACAGCTATAGCTTGGCTAGCCTAGCGTCGTACTCCTTGATCTCTGTGCGGTAAACTGCTCATAATTACACAGGGGCCAATTTCATATAGCTGCTTAGCACAAAAATTCGCTTAGCATGAAATTTCTGTCTTAGTAAGAAACAGGATTAACAACAAAATGTCCGTGTGTTGTGCATCACTTGCAATTATTGTTCTTTGGCTGTTGTTCGCCGAAAATGAATATCAAACAGAATTTTCAATGGTGGTTTGTTTTATTTGGCAAGCTATTTTTGTGCTAAGCAATTTTTGTGTGTGCTTAGCAGCTCTATGAAATTGGTCCCTGATCTTCCTTATTGCAACGTCACAGCACCGAGATTTTGCCAAACCAAGATTGAGGAAACTATGGGGTCCCATTAGTGCCATGTATAGTTTTTTGATATTGTATAATATTTTGTATAGTACAGAATGTTTCATCAACCTTTGAAGATTGTGTTGAGTGTAGTGGAATCAAAAGAAAAATTAACAATTTGTGTCAAATTGTAGTTGAATCTGGTCACATTGCCTATCTGGAAGAATTAGGCCTAGATTGTTTTGCAACATTTGGCCGCCCATACCCAGGCCTCGAGCGGTTGCTTGTGAATACATGTACATGTAAACGAAGTCTAATGTGACCTCACTGATTCCATCCTATATACCTTATGGTGTTCCAAAGACGACACACCGCGTCGCTTCGTGAAGGGGCAACGGCGACGGCGACGCAGCATGAGCGTCGCCGTCGCCGTCGCCGTCGCCCCTTCACGAAGCGACGCGGTGTGTCGTCTTTGGAACACCATAATACCTTATTCACGGTACATCCATCCTACATTCGAAGCAGTGCAATCAAACCAAGGCTTGGATTCAAAGTAGTCTGGTACCTGTTTTCTCTTTTAGAATTGGTGTTATCTTTTCCAACGGGTATACGGGGAAGGTGTAGCGTGTAATGGTTGGACCCCTTTTTAACGGGAACACAGATATAGCACCGGCAACACAACAGCAGTCATGGGACTCGAGATATACAAATGTATATGCTCACCAACCAAAGTGACATGTATAATTATAATGCTGCTTAATTGCCAATTAATTCACACAAACAAAAACTGCAAAAGCTATCCAGTGCAAATATGCGAAACACTCGAGTCTATTTGTACACAGCCCACGGTATGCACCACAGCACAAGGCATATGCAACAGCTAGAAACTCCATTATAAACGACCTGTAATGTGCCTTTTGACTGCAAAGCCCCTGAAAGTAGTATCACGAGTCCGTTTATCCCAACCCTGTCTAAAAATGGCCAATTAGAGACAATAACACAGACTGAGCTGCATTTCACTCTCTTTGTTTGCATGGCGTGTTAAAAGCCTTTACTCGGGTCAAACAATATCAATCCTTTTCGGTGCGTCTAGTCTCTCAATTGTTTGTCCATGCAGATGGTTGCAGGGCAATGTCAGACAAGGCTTGGGTTTTTCTGTTCACTTTTCGTGTCATTAGCAATGTATCATCTGCGCTTCGTATGGCAGTCAGACTTTGTTGATCATCTCATCATGCATAATCACTGTTGAATATTATGCTTGATTCAACCTGGAAAATCATAGTCTCTGCAATCGACAAGAAGATTTTGATGATCAGTCACATAGAAATTGAAGGTTTCCGTTGCATTGCGTGATAAATATTACTTCTGAAGACTGTCTTGTCTAGATGGGGTTCTGAAAGAACGTTCTTCAAGAACCGAAAGTTTCTTGACCCGATCGGCCATTTACATTAAGCTTGATACTATATGCTTAGGATGTATTCCCAAGGAATATGAAGGGCTTGAGATACATGGCAAAGCTGTAAGCCATTCTTCGGCTTCGTCATTGTGGCCTAATCCCTCTGTTTCGTTTTGTGGGCCTCAATGTCGGAAGCGAAATAAGTCCCAATCCATAGCCTTAAGCCTGGTTTCGTAAAGACCCAATGTCCCCATCAGTCGTTCCGGACTGAAACAGTTAGTGCAAGCCGGATCTCTTAAAATTTCTTCTTAAAGGTCATGAACAACATTGGTAAAGGTGACAGAGCAGCTGCAGGCTGCTCATAATTTGATTTGTCATTCAATAAAAACAAACCTGTACAATTTCCAGCTAAATTGATAATTGGAAAGTAGAAAACGACAAAAAAAACATCGCATTGTGTGGGAATATCTATCTCATATACTTGACTGATCTTGCTAAGATCAAAAATGTTTTCGTGTTTGGTTTTATTCTTTTCTGGATAAATACAGCATTTCAGGCAGACAATTTTTCACAGTATATGTTTCTTCCATTACCGTCTTTATACCCTGTAAGTAATGCGTACATTTGTGAACAGTCTATTTTGGTTTGTTACCAATGTTATACTCGCACTTTAATACACGCTTTCCAAAGTTATGAACTTTACCAGCAAATATAAGATGGAAGGGATAGTTACACACATGATTATGAGCGTTAATAGGCAGTCATTCAGACATGAAATCTAACAATTAGCATGTGCTTCAGTTGTCGCGTGCCCTCCCACCTGGCTCAAGCTGTATATAACGTGGATGTGTCTGACCTGGTTCCTAAACATCAGGGTGTTTGAGCGTAAAACCACCCCCTTCAGCTTGTCTTCACTCACTAGCATTGCCGAGCATTGGGCCTAGAGCGAAAGGGTCATTCTCGCTGTGTATTTTCACCTAGATTATTTGTAGCTCGATCATTGCAAGCCTTGAATTTAACGGAGGCCACGGCATTCGATGCCCTGGTTCTTGGCCTTGGTGCCCCTTCAAATGTTTCCATAGACATTATGATTTTCCAATGGAAGTGCCCCTTGCAATGGAAAAGTGGCCTTGCCCCTTTCAGAACCAAATTCCAGGCCTGTCATTGCCTCATGGTGCATGTTTCGCTTATTATGTATAGCCCATCATTAGTTAGTGTTTGTAACGTTACTTTGCTGGCTTTAAGAGTATGTTCAACACTCAACAAACATCACTTTATTTAGAACAATCCTTAGATTACTTGACATGAGAAAAAAAATAATTTCTCAAACCGAACACGGAAAGAGAGTCTTTTTTGATGATGTTTTTCTCAGCCCGCAAGCTCCCCAAACTTCAGATTGTCTGAATTTCGTCAATGGGGGCAGCAGAGAAATGTGTCATTTCGTCACGGTGACGTATAAGATATGGGAGCCTTTTCATTTAAAGAAAAGGCTCCCATATCTGACGTCACGAAATACCTCAGATTTGTCTGCTGCCCCCATTGACGAAATTCAGAGAATCTGAATTTGGGGAGCTTGCGGGTTGAGCATGTTAAGTTGAGAGAAAAATCATAAAAAAGACTCTCTTTCTGTGTTCAGTGTGAGATACGTATTTTTTTCTCATGTCAAGTAATTTCAGGATTATAGTTCTAACAAATAAAGCGAGGTTTGTTGAGTGTTGAACATCATCTTTAAGTTAATTTTCACTCCTCTATGATAAAATATTCTTGTGGCTCTTTGTAATACTGTACCGAGAAGTGGCATTTGTATAGCCTTGTTATGGGTACACACACCATGCATGGAAATGTATATAGGCATACACAATCGATTTATATGAAGTTCGGTCAATACCAATCTTGGCACTATACCTAACATCTGTTTACTGGTTCGCACATATCTACTATACAGTTTGTATGTGTCGTGACATATTACCCCATACATACAGACATGCACGGCCATTTCTGTGCTGAGTGATACACCCCGCATGGATACTTGAAATGAAAATCAATGTGTGAAAGAATTGCCCCAGGCTATAAACTGCATGCATTTTCTGTCGCCGCCGTTCTCCATGCAATTTTACAGTATGATACCTATAAATGTTATTGGCAATACACAACATTTGTATACGTCAGTAGTTATTAAGGTTTCATATGCAGCCGTGTTTAAAGGTAATATCATGCTTTGGTTTTTGTCCAAGAAATACAAATTCATGGGCAATAATATCAAGGAAGATACAGTAACAGTCATCTGTAAAAAAATTCAGTCCCAAACGGTGCCAAAATGTTGATACACAGTGAAAACGGCCACAGTATTTCTTAAGTATTTTCTCTTTTATTTTTTAGTTATAGGTAAATCTGTGACGATGTCTGTTTTGGTATGCTACCAAAGAAGTACCTTTAAGTGAACAGCACATGCATTTTCTATGTCATTGTCAAAGTGTCGCATTAATTTCTCGGTTAGAATATTCGGAGTATACTTCGAAGTGTATAATCCTGAGTGTATAACTGAAGACTGAGAAAAAAAGGAAAGATGAACAACAATGAAACCGTTCTTGTCTGCTGGAACAGAATTCTTTTGTTCAAACTTGGAAAAATTAGACACTTGAAGTAGGTGCTTGAGTTATAGTCTAGTTACGTTCAGACACAGTACTCCGGAGACCGAAAAAGGTCTACCCTTTTGGTCACAGCGGGAGGTAAACATTTCATCCCAAACCCCTTGTGTCCATACAACGCAGGGTTAAACTGAAAACAGTATATCTGATGTTTAGAGGTCACTCATGTTGCATAACTCTGAAGCAGAAAGTAGTGACATTATTTCACCGGTGAGTTAAGCACGCTCAAACGGTCACTCTAAGCCGGATGTGGTTGAGATAGACTGTTCAGATGTCTTAAGGCACATTTGTATACCATTCAGACACAAGTAGGTAGACCTTATTTTTTTTTAGTTTAAACCAAAGATATAGACCACTTTTAGTACTGTATCTACACGGACAATGGAAACAGGCAATGTTCAATTGTTTAAGGACAGTATGTGAAACAAAAAATGTGCGGAAAATGCTTTTAGTGTAGCGAATGTATGCATTGTAATATAGCCTATGCGAAAGGCATGGTCGCTTACCATTCTAATGTGTGATATGAAATCATGGTGTTTTATTTTTACATTCCTCATGTGACGAATGTCATGCCTAATAATGAAGCCAAATAAAACTCGCAATTAAAGGTCACAAGAAACGGGTCAGCATGGAAGGGACCAAACAGACAGATAAACAGACAGCTAGACGGTTGATGAACTACCTGACCGGGACAAACAAACACACAAACAAACAGAGAGTTGTAACTCAAGAAGCTGGCGACGGTACCATGTCACAGTGCACTGAGCAGCCATCTGCCGTAAGCCACAAAAAGGCCAGACCAAAATATGCCTCTTATAGAAGTACATGTATGATATGGCACTCATATCTCAGCGTTATATCACAGCAATACGAAGAAAAACCATGGTTCATTGCGGTCAACACTGTAATTTTACCCGTGCGAATGTGTAAAATACACATCACCTTGGGTGAGTTACGCAGCCAAGGGACTATAGTCTTTTTGATCCAGACCCGCTATAGTTCACACACAGACGCACCCTGTGGATATACGGACCGCTGAAATCCTATACCCTTTCCAAAATAACTCCAAAATGGCATGAACCATCATCTAAAATTAGTCTCCCTTATACCGGACTATAGTCTTGCCGTTCGCCCGGCCAAAGCCTCCTAAAGGGTCGAACAACCTCTGCTCCGGAAGGCCCTGACACTCCGTTCTATAACCCAGTGTGATCGGACTGAAATTACCACTCGTACTTGAGACACCCTCCAATCACAGCCAATCAATTAGCTTTGATAGAGGACCCTGCGTACATTATACTATACCCGAGGTGATGGATACTTAGTTACCTGGTGAGGTGTTGGAGCCGTTCGTTTTCCTGTGTCAGCGAAGTGGACAGGATAAGAGCCTATTGATTGGAATCTCTCTTCCCCCTGATGAAACCTTTCCTGTTTGATGTCAACTATTCAAACTATTCAGTATTTTTGTTGTATCCACAACCAGCAGCATGCAGAGCAACACCCTTGTTGTCCGTAGTGAGCTTTGGCAACCGAGCTGTTAAGAAACACACTTAAGAATTCAGCACCACCTGTTTCCCAAATTGCTTGTACTTCCTGTAACCATTGGTCAAATATATAATGGAAGATTCCTCAATTTGAAAGGAACCCCCACTTAATCGTTAACCAAACAGTCATAATATTAATCATTCTATTTTCAAAAGGGAAACAGTAACAGGCCGGCCTATAGTAAAAGAACCTGTTTTTGTGCCGATGATGAAACTTATTTCGCACTTTGATCAACGACTCCCTAACAATACTCTACTGATTTCTGTTTGCATTGCATCGGGGAAACGACAATCTGTTTATACCTGTAGTAAGTAATAATGGCCTGGGCATATGGAGATTTCACACCGGTGACATTATAAGCGAAAGAGGCTTACACTTTCGTGTAAAGATCACCGCTTGTAAAGACGATTTCATGTCTATTCACTGTGAACAAACAAAAAACATAACATTAGACGCAATGTTATAGCTTTTTTGGTGATTGTGCTTTAAAGGTAATATCATACTTTGTTTTGTTTTTTTTATCAAAGAAATACAGATTCATGGGCAAAAATATCAAGACAGATACAGTAACAGTCATCTGTGAAAATGTTAGTCCCATACGGTATATCCACTTTTTGAAAAAACAGTGAAAAACAGCCACTGTATTTCTTTAAGTCTTTTCTCTTTATTTTTGATCTTTTAAAAGATCAAAAGTGATTTTCAGTCGTTGTTTTACTAATTTCTGGATAAATACACCATTTTAGGTGGAACAATTTAAACGGTATGTTTCTACCACCACCATCTTCATACCATGTAAGTTATACGTACATCTGTGAACATTTCTGTTTTGGTTTCATACCAAAGTATGATACTATACCTTTAAAAAATGTAGCCCCTGCAACCACCATGAATAAACCTGAAAAGTATAATTCTAACTAATTTTTTTCAACGATGCATTGTTCTGGAACAAAAGCTATAGACTGAATCTATGTTATTATAATCATTAGTGTATCATAATTATTACAGTATAGGCAGAGTGTGTCATACACGATTTGTACACATTATTCGTGCTACATATTCGTGCATACATTAAACGACCCGTCATCTATACGCGTCCGTCACCGTATACTCCATCCCCCTGCATCCTGGCAAATCTCCCCCGGCACATCACACGATTCTCCCCGCTGAGTTTCCCTGCAGCTCCCGGTCCGACCATATACCACCGTGCCGAAAGCAGTTGGCGCTGCTAATGCCTCGTTTAAACCACGCGAGAGCAATAAATAACGCACAGAAACTAAAAGGAACAGAAACAAATGGAAGGGTATAAATGTGAGGTGCTCTGTGCCGACTGTAACTAAAGCAATCAAGAGCACTTACCGCTAATTGTCAATTAAGAACGGTAGTCAAATACAGTTTTATTGTCTTTAACTGGCGGTACAAAATAGTGCACTAATGGGGGAGTCAGTGCTCTATGGTATACACACGCGCACGTACTCCAGTAAGTACTATAGTTACAACGACGAACCCAAACTCATTATTGATTACATTGATCAAAACCATGTTTAATTGTTGATGTTCAAAACAATGCATTCTCTAAAACACGGATATTTTGTCCGCGAGTGCTTTCTCGAGCTGCAAGCCTACACATAGTATACATTCGTCTTTCACCAGTCAGTATATTAGGAAAAAAAGGCCTCCGGGTCTGTGACTAATGCAAATTCAATCCAATTTAAAACCTTTTTTGTGTGAAACGCACCTGAAAAGCCTTTTACATTAAGCGTAAAAGCACACATTCGTCTTTTCATTTGAAGTACATGAATACAGCACTATAAACGCTTGTGTTTTTTTTTCTTTTTTAAAACATGTGTCATTTAATATCAGAGTTAGCGATAATATTATTTTCATGGATGACCGAAGTCGAACGAGTGCTGACACTACAAAGCTCAAAGTGAATGACCACGGGGGGAAGAGTCTTCAATTTCCAAGGCCGGCCTTCACAATCAGTCTGACTTCTGGGAAACAGAAATCCCCACTTGATGTCAATTATTATTGTGTGACAGTGTTACGGTAGTTCCTTCCTGAGGCCGTGGAGACACACACGGCCTTCTGAGTAAACACGGTGCCAAAATCTTTTTCTCGAAGCCAGTATCCATTTTGGGAGTTTTTTTTTTTACACGCGCACAGAAGGTATAATACTCTTAACTTTATACTTCATACATCCCAAATTTAAATTGATACGAGACACGCTCGCTTAAGTTATAGAGTGTAAATTACTCTGCCCCTCATTTGGGACAATATATCTTAATCCTTTTTTCCCTTTTTGTGGCCTAAATTTCGGCTTCGCTCTCTGAGATGAAAGGGGTGGGAAGGGGGAGGGATTATTCTTGTTGGGTGCAGACAAGTAAATAGGTCCAAATCAGTCCGCGCAGCTCATTAATAATTTGTATACCCTCAAAAATCTTCTTCTTTTTTTATAAAATCATTTGCTGGTTCCTACGTGGGAAGTCTTGTAAAGAAAATGGATGGAACCCGGTCACCAGAGTTTGGACTTTCAACTTTGAGCTGTTTGGATGAAATCAGGCCCTAAACTCGCCCTACTTTGGCCTGTAGGGGAGGGGTACATTTTTTGAGTCTGGCACCAGTCAACATGGCCGTTTTCAGTGTATTTTCCTTTGGATGGATTTTTCTCAAAAAGTCATTGGTTACCCTATATAGAAAATTGAAATGAAAATGAAAATTGAAGTTTTCAGCTTCATGTTGGTGTATAGCTGGAGTGTCTGAGAAACTTCTGAGTATTTTTAATATTTTATTTTTTTGAAATTGGAAATTTAGCATGGGAGCCTATGGGAAATTATTTTACTGGTCTGCAACCATATTGGGTTGATCCAGTTGGTATGTAGGCGCCCGCTGCATCGTGGGAGACAGAACCAAAATGTCGCTGCATTTTTATACCGTTATTACCCGGTCGTCGGCGGCTAATTACTCGCCTGGTATGGTCCTCGCGTGTTCACTCTATCGGAATTATTATGAGCGTATACTCACGGAGTCGTTGGGATGGAGAGAGCTATAGGTGGCAAGAGTGTCCCCCTGTACATTTAGAGCAGAACCCCAGCCACCTGTCGGCTTGCCGTGGATTTCCCAGACCGGCCGTCGTCCCCTACATACAGTCCGCTTCACTTTCCCTCACCAATACAACTCTCAATTACTATTAAGTTGTTATTAAGCTCCGTGAGAAGACCTTTATTAACTACCGTACCGGAGCTAGCCATGAACCACATTATTAACCCGCCTCCTTCTTGTTTAAATTCCTCTTTTACATGTTCGCGAGAGGTATAACATTGACATTTTAATGAAACACCACCAAGAAAGAATGAATTGAAAGGTCATTTAATGTTCTTTTCTTAAAAGCGACAAAAACGCACAAAACTGTGACTGCGAGCAAGACTATAATACCGCACGTGTTAATCCCCATGTAGACCTATGTCTTCTGCACCCTAGGAGGACTTTTCCAAAGCTCGGCTCCGGCTCAGGCTTTGGCTCCATTTCGTGAATCCATTCTTAAATAACGGGGATCAAAATAGAGGCTTTTGGCTTTGGAAGTAGATACCCTATTTTGAACAACAAAACAGAGATTCAGCTTCAACGAAACGTCACAACCTATATTTTCAGCATCATGGATGACAGATCCGGATCTGTCAACAATTTCGGTGACGTTTTCTGTAACATGTTTCCCAGTTAGGGCAACACGACTTTGGGCCCTGTGTATAGCAACATTTGGCCAACATGCTACCGAGATGTTGCTGCGACATGTTTATACCCAACTAGTTTTGCTCTGTGTACACGGACAACATTTTCAGCAATAACGTACCTGGGCAATATGTTACCGAGATCATTACCGAAAATGTTGACAATGTACACTCTGCTTTACTGGGCAATGTTTTAGTTATACCGGCAAAACCACAAAATGTGCTGAATTCTCTAAGCCGTTTTGCGCGACTGTATACTTCGGGAGATTCCTCGTTAACTGTAGTGGCTGCATTGAAGTTAAACGAGGCTTTGGGGTTTGCATGGTGCGATGGTGGTGGATGGTAGTGGATTGTTAATGGTATAATCATCACCAATGTGTTGGACAAATTATGAATGTGCACATTGCCCGCGTGACCCCCATAGGCTGCGCATTATCACCGGGTCATAAAGGGAGTTGATTAAAAGTTAATGACTTGATTGTTTCTCATCGAGACATATTACCCAAATTAACTCCATTTTAATTGCGTGCGTTTGCAGTTCACGTTTAAGATCAGGGGCCAATTTCATAGAGCTGCTTAAGCACAAAATTTGCTTAAGCATGAAAACTCTTCCTTGATTAAAACGGATTACCAACCAAATGTCCATGCAATGTTTACTGCTTTTGACTTGTACTCAGCCATTGTTTGCCGAGCATAACATTCACAAGGAGTTTTGGCTGGCATACTGATTTTATTTAGCAAGGTTTTTGGTGCTTAAGCAAATTTTGGTGCTTAAGCAGCTCTATGAAATTGGCCCCAGTCTGCTAGTACCAGGAGCGGATCCAGGATTTTGCCAACTGGGGGAGGGGGCCGGGGGTGGAAATAAAATGCTCCAATTCAATTTCGACATATGCATTTCGGGGCGATCAAAGCTAGCTAATTTTGTCTACCCCTTCGTTTTCTTCTATTTTTGAGTCTTTTCCCTCTTTCTTTCTTTTTTCTTTTATTTTTTTGTGCGCCCGCCACGCCCCCTGGACCCGCCCCTGAGTAAAATATTTCCAAAGTTTTTTTCAAAACCAGTATTTAGTGAAAAATTATATTTCATGTTATATTAATAATGTTCCCGATTTGAAATAAACCTTTTATTTAGAATTAAGAATTAACTGAAATTAATGGAATGCATGATAAAACCAGGACACCGTATAATTCTCTTGGATCAAATTCTTGTTGCCATGTCCACCGTCTGTGACCGTTTTTTTTTTTTTTTGGGCCTACCTTGAACTCAGGTCCATTCTGTACCATTCTGCTGAGTTCTTAACCAAATTATCAAAATCGAGACCAACCTCAGAATTACTTGGCTTTTTTTCCCTTTATATTGAAGCCGTTTTATTACGTGGATCAGTAGTGACGCATGGAACCCGTATAGTCTAAATGCCTGTATCATACTATTCGTTCGTATAGCGAAGTACGTGATGCACAATGGCAAGGATGAAATTTAACCCAGGAATGATATAAAAACCCAACCTTCGTATATTCACATGAGTGGGTTTTGTGTTACAAACAATAGATCATCGAATCACTAGACATGCCATAAATTATACGGTTTGGATCCAAATTTACAGCTGAAAAAGGCGAGCATTGTAAATTGAATATAACTGACCCGATACAGAACACATGAAAGTTTTTAAGCTTTCAAATAAAATGTTTTTTCCATTAAATATCTTGAGCATGCAGGTAGTAATACTGCTATGGGTAATACTGCTTGAGAGCATGTTTGTAGAAAAAGAAATGCATATTCCACTGCCTATGTGACCGGGGGCAATACCCAGTATACTTATTATTAAAGGTATAATACATGATTGGTAAAGGTCACAGAACAGCACTCACACTTTGTCTGATCAAACAAGTACACGGAATAATAAACCTGTGAACATTTGAGCTCAATCGGACATCTGAGTCACCAGAAAATATCGAAAACCTGACTCAACTTTTCTTACAAAACAAAGAATGGTTTTGATCTTACCCCGAGATCAAAACTGTTTTCGGTTTTTGTTTGACTAATTTCTGGATAAATACAGCACTTCATGCGGAATGGTATGTTTCTGCCAGCACCATCTTCATACCCTGAAAATTATACGTAAATCTGTGAACAATTCTGTCTGGGTATGTTACCAATCATGTACTCTGCCAGTTTAAGTTGATGATTAAATCAAAGCTTAATAGGTCCTTGGTGTCAGAAAAAAAGTAACAATGTCTCAAACTTCAATCTAACCATTACGTATAGCATTATTATAATACTCTATAATATACATTTTTTATAATTACTGACAATTATCATAATGCTTATTGTAATAATAAATTATGATTTTTAAGAAATACATTTTCATCACCTTTCACATTATTGCAATCATTAGTGTTTTTTTTTAAATAAACATTCGTATCGCTTTAAATTAAGTCTTCATTTGGCCATATTGCAAACATGTCTTATAAAACGTCCATTGTTACATATATAGAAGTGTTGCGTTCAAGCAATGCTTCAATGTAAATGTGCATAAGCGTTTTGGAGCTTAATAATGTGTGCTGTGTGCGTTGGTGTCTTTTCATATTTGCAGACCATTAAGTGCTCTGACGGTAATGATGGTAGGGTTACGATCGATGATAATTCTAAAAGGTTATTGTTACACGGCGGGGATGGTTCACCAACAGCAGTCAAGCCGGTGTATAGGTAGTGATTATGAGGAGCTTTGTCATGTTGACGGTATGACCATCATTTTTTTTGCTCAAATTGATACTGGCGTGGATTTACCAATCGGGGGGACAATAACTGTGAAATATGACGGAATCACTGAGCTGACAGGACTAAACCCGTATTATCAATTTGCTGGCTTAAAGATCTAGTACAGGATTGGTAACATACTCAAACAGAAAATGTTCACAGATTTACGTATAACCTTTATATGAGAATGGTGCTGGTCGAAACATACTGTTAATATTTATCCAGAAATTAGCGCAACGACCGAAAACAGTTTTGATATTGTATATCGAGTCGGTTTTCGCTATTTACTCGTGACTCAGATGTCCGATTGAGCTCATTTTTTTAACAGGCTTATTATTTCATGTGCATGCTGCGTTAGACAAAGTGTGAGTGCTGTTCTGTGACCTTTGCCAATCATGTATTATACCTTTAATTGCAACGCCGATACTACGTCATGCAAAACTGTCTGAAGAAACTGGTGATTTTTAATCTCATTTATTTTTTTAATGGTTTATGTTAATATTGTTGGACAACATTATTTTAAAGGTATACTGCCATTCTTCGGTAGCATATACTGAGACAGAAATCTTCACATATTTACCTATAACTTACAGGGTATGCAGATGGTGATGGTAAAAACATACCGTTAAAATTTGTCTGCCTAAAATGCTGTATTTTTCCAGAACAGATTAAAACCAATGACCAGAAACAGTATTGTTCTTTGATTAGTCTTTGTGTGCCTGGTTAGTATAGAATTATTCAAATTATGATTATAATTCAGACTTGTTCCCTTTTAAAAAGAAGTTGTGATGCATCGGAATTATTTTACTGGATTTATGTTTTTAGTGGTTATTCAATATCTGTAAATGGTAAGAAACGGATCACTCATTTACATACCTGGATTTTTTTTTTAAGTGTCTGTGTTCTTTTAAAGGTTATGGAAAGGGAATCTTCAAAATGTCACGGTAAACAATTACATGATTTAGCAGGACTGAGTATTATTTGTCTCTTTTTAAACGCCATTAAATCAAGCACCGCGTCCGGTCATTAGGGGCAAACCGTAAGAGTGTCAGACAGTATACGATCCAGCGGCGATTGTTAAAGCCTGCATTGCATTATATAATAATGCGATAAATAGACAAGACATGATCACTGTTTATGTCCACTAGTGACGAGGAACAACCTCCAATGACATCATTATGCTGTCAAAATTATTCCCACATAACCGCCCGGGATCAGAAAACAAATGGACAGTCGGGGATATAGCTTTCTTTTGCTCCTGCATAATCACATTACGGTGTGTAGAGGTTGTTTGTTACAAAAAAACGTTCCAGCGGTTTTTTTTTATGTGGCATAATTCTTTCTCTCACGGGATGGTCTATGCGACGCATTTTGACCGTGTATAGTCAGTCAGGTCCCGGCAAGCGATGAGACCTTTTGCGTGGCTGGCCAGCGAGGCCGGGGTCGGAGAGTTGCCGAATAATTTTGGTTGACGGGGTTGACTCGGGGTCGTTTTGCCACTGTGTAATATAACGCAACCCCCACATCACGGCGTTTAATGCAGTTTGTGTAAAAAACACTTCCTCACTTTGCTTTCTTCGCGGCAAATCACACGCACCATCGACCATCATTCAAAGTGAGTATACAATTATTATACTGTGTGTAACAGTGCAGATTGGAAACAAACACTGATTGTTATTGATGTAACATCCGTTCCTTTTTTGGCCAAGAATAGCATGATGCAAAGTTGATTCAGTACAGGCTGGGTCCTTGCAGTTCAGTTTAGACATATCGAGTTATGATATAGGTGATGTCACATTAGACTACGTAGATTGATCCAGTTCGGTGTGACAATAATGCAGAAATTGTCACGTCTTATCAGTGTGCTCTGACGAGTATTAATAATAAATGATTATTATTTAGGATTATTAGGGCATACCTTAAAAACATGTTCTTGATCCTTCTCAAAACGGGAAGAATTGCTTTTCTGAAGTGGAATCGGTGCCCTTCTTGTTAAAAGCAAAGACAGTAAGCTTATGTCCAGTATTCTTACCCTGTCTATGTATATCGTCAGTGTCATGATTTAAGACATAAGAGTTACTTTCCTTAAGACAGGGTCACATTTAGGAAGCATTTACTCGCGTTACATTGGCACACAAACAGTGAGATTTGAGAATATGACATTAGATAGTTTCAGCCCTATTTTGTTGTTTTGTACCCATTTTGTAGCGGGAAAATTATATTTTTGTTTTCCCGTCTGTGACTTCTTTCATCTACGGACATGCCCCTATCCCTATCCCCCATCTTTCGTCTCCTACTTCCAATCTCCTACCTCCAACCTCTAATGACAATTTCACGAATTACTCCTCCTGATAAACACCGGGCTGCTGCTGACTCGTCCAAAGAGTCGCACGCACGTATACTTCTTGCTTCTCTATGTGCACTGTACTCCATCACGCTCTCCAACTCAGTACATGCGTGGTAGGATTATTGGTTCCGGTGTGTAGAGCGCGCATGCTCACGGGCTTGGTAGCTCTTCAGCAGGGTGGGCCAATCAGCGGCCAGTCTTGGCGATCAATGGCCAAGCTGAGGGCCAATGAGTGGCCTTGCAATACATAGAGTCCCGCGTCAGGTGTGAGGTGGGTCCAGCACAACGCCAAGTGCGCCTTCAAAGAGCTGGTCCTTGTTTTTTGTCCCCTTTCTCGGGGTGTCGGTTTATTTCGTCAATTTTTGGCCAAGCGGACGCCTTTTTTTCTCGGGGGTTTTCAGTTTCAATTTTGAAGGCTGTTTTCTTCGCTTTCTGCGGATTAAAAGGTAGGTTTCTTCTTTCTTACATACATTTGGAGTTTTCCATTATATTTATGATTGATCTCCGGGTATATAAGGCCGATCAGACGCTAGAGACATTTATGTTTTTAAATCGTGTTGTACACAGCGAAAAAAGTAATCAGAAATAGGCCTGCATTAGACTACATTGGTAGGAGACACACTTAAGTACAGAACTTAGTACCAAAACATATCGTGACGAATCGAAACGATGAGCGGTCGCGAACCAATACAACTATAAGTATTTATGTTGTCCAGTATATATAGGCTTTGTATACGCACTTAAATGACAATTCTTACTTATAGTTAGATTGGAATATGGAAAAGACGGAGTCCCTTTGAGAACATACGCTGGCTGTAATTCCCAGAACTTACAGGGTATAAAAATGTACATGATGCAAATATACCGTAAAAATGTTTTGCCTAAAATGGTGTTTATTTCCAGAAATGAGTAAAACAAAATACCGAAAACAGTTTTGATCTGCGAAATATTACAATTACCTCACCATTTCCGCGTAACAATTGCAACGGTTGTTTTTGCTGTTTTTTACTGTTTCAAATTATCAATTGAGCTGAACATTTCACAGGTTTGTTTTTATTGCATGACAAATCAAAATTATAAACAGACCACAGCTGTTCTATCAACTTTTATACCAGAGTATGATACTACCTTTGTTAAGCGCCTTATCATTTGCCCGTTATTTTAAGCTTTTTCACGCACAGCCGAAATTTAGTGCACGAAACGTCCTCAGATATCATATTTCGTTCCCTCATAACTCCGACTGAAATGAACCTCAAATTCCCCCACTATAGACATGAATATCTGGGCAATATGCTTCACAATAATATGTGCGTCTCTGTCATAATTTCCCTCGAGCCGTATACTTTAAAAAATAATTCCCAACTGTTATTTGTTATTTGTACAAAGCCCTCCCAAATGTTCATCTTCTTCCCCTCTTTAAACGCAACCGGTAATCGTTTGGGAGTAATATTGACCTAGTGCATCTCGAGCGTTAGCGCACATTTATTCTGAGACCGGCTGTTTCAACCTTGGCGTAAGCGAAGATCCCTGTCAATCTTGCAGGGGTGGGGGTTTTTCTTTTCGGTTTAATTCTTTCCATCTCCACTTCTTGTCCACTTGCCGTGCTGAGCAGCTCTTGTAGTCGGCCCCAAACCTGACCAGAAGTGTTGGCACTTGTCCAGCTGCACATACCCCTGGTGAATCCGGCCAATTCTATATACAAGCCTACACCCCTAACATTCACTGACAGATTTCTATTCCTTACCCCTTCCATGACAAGTGGAAACAATTTTTGTTCCAGCGGATTGATTTAAAGATTTTGATGCTGATCGTGGCGCAGAATACATGTATAATGATTGTAGTACAATGTGTTCATGTATGACACAAAACATAGGACCTATAATGAATACGTATAGCATTTTACATAGTATGTGGCGTATGGCGATTTCACGCCAGCCACACACATCGTATGAGGTATTACCGCACCGTAGCATATCAAATATGTTGCAAATTTAGATCTAGCACCCAATAACGCAAATAATTATAATCAGCAAAATGGCTTGTGTGGCTGGTAGTGTACGTGCAGCTTTCTATGGATAATGAAATCAAGACATGTCAATGATCATTTATTATGCTGTTTGCGTCTGTAACAATTTGATATGTGCTATCAATGAATTCTTATACTGTGATATATTGAGGGATGACATTACGTTGTAATGACACTGTTGCTGTATTGCATGTGTCGCACGTTTCTCGAACCGTGCCATCTGATATCTCGACACTTCTTGTGAACATTATATCTTCCCTCTTTTTTTAAAATTGACTGGAGCGGGATCTTTGTTCACTTTTCAATGACTTAAAATTCAGTCAGTTTCCCTTGTGGTTATTTGATGGTAATGTTTTGTTAACATTCATGATCGCTATACTCGCGGTAGTTTTGCTGGCTTAATTAGCAGTTTTTACTTTAAAGTTGCTTTTTGGCCTCGTGTCTGCACAAGGAATGTCATGTTAGGCTCGTCTTCTTTTCAATTCGAGAAATTACTTTGTCACAATTTACGACCAAAAACCCATTCGAATTTGGTATCCCTGCAGTCAAAGGTATCATACTTTGGTAGCATACCGAAACAGCCATCTTCACAGATTTACGTATAACTTACAGGGATATAAAGATGGTGATGGTAGAAACATACCGTTAAAAATATTCGGCCTGAAATGCTTTATTTATCTATGCAGAAAATAATCAAACCAATGGCCAAAAACAATGTTGATCTTTTCATGATCAAAAATAACGGTGAATAGATTTAAATAATACTGTGGGCGTTTTCCACTGTTTCCTCAAAAAGTGGGCGTCGTATGGGACTAAAAATTCCACAGGTGACTGTTATTGTATCTTCCTTGATATTGTTGACCATGAATCTGCATTTCTTTGAAAAAAAAAATAAAATATGAAATAGTTTTTGTGTCGTATACTTGTAATTTGTAAGCCTATGGGGGTTTAAGTCTTGGTCATAAGTCTGGGTTTTTTTTCAGCAGAAACTTGGGAAAGGTTGGGAACTCCTATTTTGGAAACTCGTATACCATTGCCCATTCATGTCAAATCGCTACATACATCCCGAAATGCGGAAAGACATAATGTTCAAATATACATCAGGAGCGAGATTTGGCCCTGAACTATACAAGGCCCGACCCTATGTCAATTTGCTCTCTGAATCTGCATCGTGCGCGGCCCAGGATTGTTTAGATTTCCAAGCGATCCTTATTCCTCTGTTTGATCTGTCAAGTGTATAAAGTACGGAAGCATCTACAGTACACGTATTCAAAAATAGGTTTATACCCTTCTTCACCGACGTGCAACAAGCATGCTTAGTACCGATATACGCCACCAGTGTAGTGTACACGTTTTAAGTTAAAACAAAAATGTTGTCACTCCGACGAACATTTTTGATAACATTTTTACAAATTTACAAAAGAAAGTGCTTTTACACCGAAACTCAACTGAAAAAGTAAAGCATTCCCAATTATGTTTCTGACTTGTTGAATAGTTGTGCTCTAGAAACGTATATGTAGTCATTGCACGTTAATTTTACGGCACAAGAACACTTGTTAACAACATTATAATGCCAATGGTAAAAATACAACATAGGCACTTGCAAATAGGGCGTGTAGTCTCCTAACAAGTCGCCTGTGGCACTGATTCATACAGATAAGCAATTCCTTTGGGAATAATATACTGGTCACACAGCAACGACGGCTGCAGTGCAATATAAAAGGCACATCGATATAACGTACACTGCATTTGAAGTCCTGCGCACCCCATTGTGACACGATGACACCGATCTTAACTCACGAACACGTCCTTCCTCGCACAGGCAACGCATCCCGCTCCAAAACGATGAGACTTTTCCCCCAAGATAGCGGCAGGATTTCAATTGAAGTAGCAGGATATTAGTAAGACTAATCTCAGTCGGCGGTACAGCCACTGAAAACGTCATGAATGCTTTCCCCTTATCATAGTAATATTAAACTGGCTCCGTTCTACATAGAACATGCAATCCGTTCTATGTGTTCAAACTCTATTAAGTCTAGTGTGTGGAAATCACAGTTTATAGGAAAATTGTGATAACAGAATGATAACTACTTTAATTGGTCAGACCGACATGTCCCATTCTGTTTGTTGGAAAAGGTACTCAGTGGTTTTCCATGTGGTCAAATGGTTTTGACGAAATTACTTGGGACTTTGGATATCTGGCTTAACTTTTTAGGGATTGCTGTCATTTTAACTGTGATCTGCCACACTAAAACGCTCGCTTAATGCGTGCTATAGTGATACGCAAAACGTGACGCGATCGATCGGGCGTATTACGTGAAAGGTGCCAGCCAAATTTCATTCATGAGCGTGATTTCCTATCCCATTGGCATCCGAGCGAACCGCACGGATCTATACCACGGAAAGCCTCATAATTAATACACTACCTTGTATAGTACCAAACGAACTTGTCTTCTAGCTCACATACAGCACTGTTTTACTAGTAATAAGAATAAGACACTTTGCCATGCGACTTTGAGTTAAACTTCGGACTTCACTCGAGTTACATGCGAGCGAGGAGTCCATAGCTGCGGTTGTGTCTATTCTGTTACACTCAAGCCTGCATGCAATGGGCATAATGTGCGAGAGTGACACGGGGGTAGGGGGATCGAATGCACCAATCAATGACGCTGAGAGTTACACTTGAGCTTCCATGACCGCCCCCACCCCCTACACACATACTCCCCTGTGTGGTGTGCTGCATATACCCCTACCCCCCTCCCTACATCACACGCACCAGATATCGTGTCAAGTTCTCAACTTGAAACAAAACGCTATACCCTCCATTCGACCGGGGTGAGGCGAGCCTGCACTAGACTCCGGTGAGCAAACGGCGCGGCCGGCCGATAGCCGTAGGGTGATGTGAGCTGAGAAGAGGGCGAACTGGCGCTCGAGTGCCCATGAAGCGCGTATAGAAAGAGGAAGAGCACCATGAATAAAACATGTCAGCTTGACAGCTATCCTGCAATCACGTCTCCCCCAGTCACAGGGTGTTAGGTGATGATGCATCGGTATAACCATCCCCCCTACGCACGGTACAAACCTAGGAAATGTCCGGGCTTGTGTGCTCCGTGTACTGGTCGAAACAGGCATAATGTACCGGAATCTCATCACTTCCCTAATATACAATGCCCCCTGTACGTATCTTACGTCCTCGATAGTATAGTGCTTATACCTCTTTTTATATACCTCGTTGTACTAGGCCCACATCGTTACAACCTATACCCTTTCTTTGAACAAAATACGAATCAATCATGACGCAAAATGAGTAAGAAGCACTCATTTTTAAATGGGATACAAAATACAATCCCACATTTAATATCTATGATCTCCTACTGTGCATGCGATCTTTGTTTTTTTAATTTTGTGTCGCACTTTTTTTTTCATTTACAGAGTGTAAGAACCTCAGGCTAAATTATAATCGTAACAGACATTCATGATTCCTGTTCAGATTGTATCTCCATACACATCACGTTAGCCGAATAGTGAATTGATTTCACGTGGAAATGTTCAACCCGTTGTCTCGTGTATACGATACCTTGTATCAGTCACCAGTTAACCTGCATTTTTCAATTAAACCTCTTTTTTTTATGACTCCGTTACTCTAAGACATTCTAGGTCTGCAGTTGTTCTTAAATATACGCGCCGGTGTTGGTAACACAAACCTAATATGGCTGGGATGTTGACTTCCGTTCCCTTTTTTAAGTACAGTTTCAGAATCGGCGTTGATTAAATCAGGGAGATAGAGGTAGATGGTGCGGGGCGGTCCAGCTAAGCTCGAGGGACTCCGCAGGGCTAGAGTCCGTTCCGCGCACAGATAAAGTAACCTGTTGTATTTATATAACAGCCGAGACGTTGAGAAGTTGATTTTGCACACAAAACCTGCTTCACTACATGCAGAATGCTCACAGTTAAAAAAAAAGGGGGGGGTGGGCGTATAGGATGAATTGCCTCATGACGTCAACAATACGAAAACTATCCGCCATGTTTGTGGTACGACAGGGCAGTTTCTAGTTTACCAAAGACAACTGCAGCAGGCACGTGTCAATTTCCCAAACTTCTTTCGAGATTGATCAAGTCAGTAATTAAACAGCCGTCGAGCTGTGACTGAAAATTTGGGCGCCCGACGCGGCTCGGCAACCCATGCATGAATTGAACGTCACAGGAAAGTACATCAAACATGGTTCCCCCAGAAGCTGCCATGCCGATAGCACCTAGATGCACCCCCCCCCCCCCCCAAAAAAAATGAATAATGCTTCGACAAGGAGCTTAAGATATGGCCTATAGTGAAATATACTTCAAACATGGCGCCTGTTTGCAAACTGTCGATTTAAGTGCAACGAAGAACCCCAGTGAGATAGTTCCCCGGCCCATAAGTTGACATGCCGATAGCACCTAGATGCACCCACAAAATGAATAATGCTTCCACATGGAGCTTAAGATATGGCCAAAGCTGGAACCTTCAACATCTTATGTTCTTTCCAAATTGTTTAAAAGGTAAATTTGTGCGAGAATTCCATTCCAAACGAAAGACCTCTGGAAGCTATCAAATACATCGAGATTCAGGCCGGCACAAGTTGTACTCTCAATGGCGAAGCATAGTAACCGTATCGCGGTCAGCTCCCAAAAATCGTGGAATATGATTCGATCTTGTTAACAAGACCTCCACGCAGGGCTCAAGAAACACTTCAGAATAACATTGAAGGGGATATATACCGAACATGAATGTGCTTAGAGTAGTATCTTAGCCTGACCTACAAGTGCCAGCCTTGCTTCCACGCAGCAACGCTCTCCCTACGCTAAGTCGCCTACCCATTTGCGAGCAAAGCATTTCTATCACCCATAAGTGAAGTGGACATTTTAGAGGATTCTTCTTACTTTTTTATGATGGCAGGTAGAAGAGGAGGCAAAAATCGATATGAGTCCATCAGTCTCTGGTTCTGTAATACCGTTTCCGCTCGAAATAGGATACGTCAAACGTGTAGCCCGTCAGTGTATAGGAGGGCTAGGACTCGGCGACGCGGTGCCACAACTTAATGGACTGTGTAACAGTTATACATGTTTGGTTAATTAAAAGTCAAAACAACGTTCGTTAATTGACAGGCTCAGAGGTTATAATGGTGTACAGGATCTTTTAACAATAAATACTCTTGCTTTGCCAAAAAAATAAAACAGTTAGGTATTCCTATATACAACTTTTTCGCATGCTGATTTTGTTTGTTGGAACTCCCTATTGAGTGCATGTTTCCCTTCATCCTAGTGTCATTATGAACACTTTGAAGAGGAATGTGCTATGTTGTGCCTTGTGTATCTTTTTTTCTGCAGGACCTATACCTATAGAGTTGATTTTACTCATGCAATAGCAAACTTGCATAAAATAACAAATTGTGGTCATTATGGTTGCATGTATAAAACCTCTGGGGTCGATTTCACCAAACTCATCGTAACTTACTACCAATCGTAGAACTTAAGACGCCTTGCAAACCTACATAGGACCCAAGGGGTCGATTTCACCAAACTCATCGTAACTAATTACTATCAATCGTTGGACTTTTTATGCATTGCAGTCCAACGTGGGATAGGCCCCTACGATGGTTTATCCTTCATAACTGGTGTTACGATCGATCGTATGGCTTCGTGAAATCGACTCCTAGACCATGATAGGCTAGATGGTCCTGGGGTCGATATCACAAAGCCCTACGATCGATCGTAACTCGGGTTACGAAGTATAGCCCATCGTATCCTATACCTATTGTGTTTCTCAATGTTGCTTCATCCGCGTGCAGTCAGTAGCCTATACCCCGTGCAACGATAGGAATATCAACGAAATCTTGGTGTGTGTTTTTTTTTCAGCTTCAGAATGCCGCTAAATTAACTCCGCATTAGACATGATTCCACATTATCAAGGGGCTTTTAGCAGCATGGCGTCTTTTATTTGCACAGAAGCGCAGCGGTCATGTGTGAGAGAACTTACCAATTATTATTATCATGGAACAGTGCGGGCCCAGTCATCACCACTTTATCACACAGACAGCTTATTGCACAAGATGACAATTAATTCAATTAGCTTTTACATTCATCGGTGATAATATGATGGAGTTAAGCGTTTGTGGCTTAAGTTTGATGACCGGTGGCCTTAGAAAAGAGTACTGGCACGGAGTAACCTTTGGAGTAAACCGCACTATTAGTCCTCTTGATGAGCTTGTGGATGTACAATGAAGATTTGTCTGGGGATCCAACAGCAACAAAACAAGATGATTTGAAAAAAAAAATTATATACTCGAAATAAAATTACCGTGAATTTATTTGCTCTGACTGAATATGTGACGTGTGAAGGGACACTTCCGTGATTTGGCGTGGCCACGCGGAAGCCGCGCCAGCTGCGTGTGCTTTGGGCGGCTCGCAAAAAACACACGGCACACTCTGCCAGTGTTTAAGCAAAAGAAAGTCAGATTTAAAAGGCGCAAAAAAGAAGAAGATAACTAAACAAAGTTCTAGAACTTGCACCAGGCATTCCTTAAAGTCTGTGTTTCTCAATTTTTTTCCTTCTTAAAGGGAGCATTTGAGTTTTGACTGAATTTGGTATACTTAAACAGAAGTGAAGGTCTTAAACTTCCTTACAGACGTTGTTTCATGTACCTTTTTACGCTTTGTTCATCTGGATAGCAGAAATATACGGCCGAAATAATCTTGCCCCCCTCCGAATCCTTCTCGGTTACACCATGCACGCTTTCCAAATGCTACTAAATCGTTCGCCGGACGAACGATCTTTTTAAAAGACACTAAATCTTGATTTCCTTGAAAAACCCAGCATCTGATGAACCAAGATTTCCCATGGTGACTGTTTGCACTGTTTACGAACTGTTGAGTCCATTTTCTGTCTCAAACTCAATCCATTTTTTTGGAGGCCTTGCAAATCCAGTACGCTGCCTTTAATACGGGCTCTGCTAATTTGAACCGGAGTTTATTTGACTGCGGGTCGGACATGATTATGTCTGCCCAAATTAAACGATTTGGATTTCCTCAGCGTAACGAAGGAACTACTTCGTTAATCCTGCATTGTCTGTCAACGCTGGTTGAAACCGAGTTTACTCCGTGCACAAACACCAAACATGTCCTCTCTCTATATATATACAGAATATATACAAACCAGTAAAGGGAAAAACCTCGAATGTCGAAATTGAATACATGATGGGACACCTTCCTCTCACGATGACGAGGTATCTTGTATAACAAATTGCGACTTTAAAACTTGTCATTCACAAGGGGGGGTGGCCGATCGCGAGCGAGATGGTTTCTGGTGACCTATGCCGGATGACAGCGTTCTAATGACGGCATCGCATTACGGCTATCAAACCCTAGCGCACCCGGGGTCTTTACTTTAATTAACCCGGAGGTGGCACCAGAAGAGCCCGGACATGTTCTCCTAGACTATCTCTATCTCATCCATCCCTTTTTCTCTCGGTCATTGCTTGAGTGATTGGGCAATTGTTTATGCGCCAGGGCTCTCCTCTTCTTATAATATACACGCTGTGACGCGAGACTACCTTATATGGGTTTACCTTTACGCGATCTCATTACTCTAAAAGCGACTGAAATATATACATGGAGGCTCGGTAGATATATTACTACACCATGTATATAAGACTGAATTACTGTGATTCAACATCATGCCTTCCCAATGTCATCTAATTCAGACTTGTGGCTTACAATCTGTAATGCCGTACATCCCATATTACCTGTCATGTTAGATATCTTTCTGTTCATGATGGGGTTGTGAAATTCAATACGCATTTCACCAACACCCAAAACACTATGAACTTCTGTGAATACATTTTTCCATGTTGCAAACATGTTGAAAGAAGACCATCGTTCGGACGTAATGGTATGAGAAAAAAAAATGAGGACAAATTCAAGCTCTTTTATTTCAATCCAAGTAATAAACAACTGCAAACTGTTCATCAGGCAAAATAATGACTTGAAATTTATAAAATGCTTGGAGTTAGGAGGGCCTGACGCGTTTCGATCCTAGCAGGATCTTTTTCTTTTTAGCCTTTGAGAAAGATCCTGCTAGGATCAAAATGTCAGGCCCTCCTTACTCTGAGTAGCCTTTGAGAAAGATCCTGCTAGGATCGAAACGCGTCAGGCCCTCCTAACTCCAAGCATTTCATTTTAATGTCTTAGAATAATGTTATTGGCTTTTGTTTACCTTCCATTTGACTTTATTGTCATGTTTCGTAAAAAGGAAGAAGATTATTCGAACAGATTATTTCACTAGACGGAAAGTGCTAGGATAAAAGCATTAAAATATATTCAACTGCATGATTACGGCATGACATGGGGGAGATTTTTGTATTTATTCAGAACGAGTGACACGCCGCGAGTGCTAGTCGCCTCGTTTATCAAACCTAACCGTTTGGAGCTCACGGAAAATACCCAGTTGATATCGAAGCATTACTGGACTCGGAGAAAGATATGTGGCAAGACCCAAAAGAAGAAAAAGAGAAGGAAGAAGTATATAGTAGGCCTACCGTCGGAGGAGTAGAAGTGTTAATGGCTCTGCTGTCTCAAATGGATTGAGGCCGTGAAATAATACCCGTGAAATTCCGCTAAATGTAGGCCATATTTTAAAAAAAGAAAAAGATCCTTCAGTTTCGCTAACACATTTTACAGCCGGCAGCGCATTTGAGTGTGTGATGGTTGTAGGGGGGGGGGGGGGGGGGAGTCGTCAGCTGTCATTGGTCAAATTGAGCGTGCTGTATATCCCCTCTCTTCCGCGGCGTTTTCACAACCCTTTTCCGTCACTCGGGGCGCCGTTTTCAATCTGCGGGCGAACCAGTATACCGATCCCCGTATACCGTCCCGGTCGGTTCTTTCGGCTAACGGCGCTCCGATCCGGCGCGGGCCTGGCCAGGCATGCAACGGGGGAACTACACTCCAGCGAGCCACACAACTGGCAGAGAAGTGACTAATTCGGTAAACGGGCGACACAGCATCTTGAATAGCAAACGAGGTGCAAATGAGAACTCATCAATTAACTGGGTATGATCGAGCCCTACTCGACGGCCCGGCATGCTGTCCGCGTGCAAGGTATAACGCGTATACTGTTCCCATATGCGTGGGTGTGTGAGCCTAGGTGTCAGTAGGCGCCCCATAGCTTATATAGAACGTCGGGGACAAACAGTATTCTGCTTCTGCTCGGCAAGAAAATAATATCAATACTTGAATGACGAGCAAAAAAATGGGGAAAAACAACCGGGCCCCCTGACATTCTTAATTAAACTCCCAGGCGCTCGGTATTGTTACCTTCAGACGCTCATAAAACACGCGGGTGTGAAGGGGGAAAAAGACCGCTGGATGAATTTACACGCACATGAAATTGGTTTCACAGTTACCTCGTCAAACAAATACCATTCCATACACAGATATATCTTTCATGGCACACAGCTAAAGCTATATAAGTCTATATACAATTGGGTGATCTCGCTTGTAGAATACGAAAAGGAATTTTGATACTGTTTTCATTGTTCTTTTTTTGTCATAAGTTCGGTGTATTGTTTTATTGTCTTTGATGTATAGTCGCCCGGATTAAAAGTTTCAAATGAAATTTATTCACTTGCATTTCCTTGTCCTTCCGTCATTTTGCCTTTGAGAAAGATCCTGTTATCATCGAAACGCGTCAGGCCCTCCCAACTCTAAGCATTTGATATATTTTAGGTTATTTTGGCTGATGAGCAGTTTACAGCAGTTTATTACCTGTATTGAAATGTATTCTCCTTAAATAATTATAACGTTTGTAGCCAATTTCAGTCACGTTTAAGTTCGTTATCAGAATTAATACTTTGGTAGTATACCTAAACAGAAATCTTCACAGATTGCTTACATGGTATAAAGATGGTAATAGAACAGACATTATACTGTTAAAATGTTTTTGTCTGAAATGCTGTATTCATCAAGAAAAGAGTAAAACCAATTGACCAAAAACAATTTTGATCTTAGGAAGATCAATATTCCAGTGCATAGATTAAACAATAAACCTTCAGCATTTTTCACTGACAAAAGTCAAAGTATGACATTACCCTCAAGCAAAATTTGCGACTACCATTTTTGTTTTTAGAAAGTTAAGAGGTATGTTGACATGATTATGATATGCCTATACATGTATTCAAACATAAATCGCACTCTCACAAAATTTAAAAATTTGAGAATAACACGAAAGAGTGATTGTTGTTTGTAGTGTTTATGCCCCAATTTACTGGTTTTCCAAAAAATAAGAAAAGAAAATTGGTCTGAAACCAAAACTTGACTAATTCGCCAACGATTTATTGAGTTGGGCTAAAAGCTTCTTATTTATTTTAGCGGTTGGGGTCTTTAAAAATAGGTTTGTGTCAACACTGGGGGGCTAACCGGAGAACCACTTTATAGGAATGCCTTGCACATAAAGCTCCACTGGCATAATTTGATACTGGCCGGGTAAGGGTATAGCTTGCCATGCTTGCATCTTGGTATGCTTAAGGGGTAAGATGGCTCGGCTCGACTTCACTGCCTCAACGCATTACCCAGCACGTGGCTAATGGAAAAGTCCCTTCCGAATCAATGTTAATAAAGTGAATGTTATCGATGGACGGCCAGGCCTTCTGGTTTTTTTTTTTTATTAAGTTACGTCAGCAAATATTAATACTCGGAAAAAGGCGCGCGAAACTGAGGGAGTTAATTTGCACTCAGATGATAACATGATATCGACTTGGAGGGACCGTAATTATTTTAGCGCGTATAGGTCTCTCTTCGCTAGCCAAAAACTGTGCTTGAGGAAGTGAAGCAGACAGTCAATTTCTTCTTTTTTTTCTTCTGTTGATTTTTCAGTCTGAGATGGCGGGGGTTTTTTTGGCCGGAAGTAAGGGGTATGCAATGCTATTAATTTTCCTGGATCGTGTGAGAGACTCTTTTTGTTTCAGTCTTTGTTTGCGTGATGGCCGAATAAAACGTGCAAACAGTATAGCTTATTGGCTACAGTGTTTAATTGGGCTTAATGAGATGCGACGTGTGTTTGCATTGTATAGTCATAAGTGCATACGCCATCTACCATATGCCGAATATGTGATTAACTACTTCGTATGTCACTCTTGCTGTTGCTGTTTTTGCTGCTGTTGCTGCTGCTGCTACTACTACTGCTGTACAGAAAATGTCTACAGATTTACGTATTAACTTTCAGGATATGAGGATGGTGGTAGTAGAAACATATCGTTGAAATATTTCCGCCTGAAATGCTATATTTATCCATAAATTTGTAAGACGAAGACCGAAAACAGTTTTGATCTCGGGGTAAGATCGGAACCATTTTTGTTTGATAAGAAAAATTGAGTTGGGTTTTCGCTATTTTCTCGTGACTCAGATGTCCGATTGAGCTCAAATTTTCGCAGGTTTATCATTACATGTACATGCTGGAACAGACAAAGTACGAGTGCTGTGACCTTTACCGATCATGTATTATACCTTTAACTGAAAAACAGTTTTGTACGGAGGAAGGTTCTTGTTCTCGATAACTCGTGGCAGTTTACAACTTATGCATCTCTGCACAAGAAATCAATCCGGTGAACTGGTCATTGTTGAGACCCCCTCCCCCACCCTTACGATCGATGACACAGCATGGTT